>JAQFVV010000297.1:691545-1049890 GCA_028023455.1 Epiperipatus broadwayi
TTTATATACTTCATCTTGTCCTCTCACAAATTATCAACTTCAAATGGTTTAGACCATTATTTTACCAATATATAAAACTATTCTATATTATGATTCCGGTGGTGATAGATAATGATTAAAGTGTAGGATATGGAATAATAACAAGAATGACTCAAACAAGTAAGATAATATCATCATGGATACAGTGCAAAATCATAATAATAGGTCTGTATTCATCAGACACTAAAGATTCAAGTCATGGCTCTATTATAGTACTTAATGATGATAAAGAAATGCAACTATCCATGGAAAATGATATAAAGCCTTTTGTTATCTGTAAATTTTAATAATTTCAAAGTGTGAAAATGTAATTCACATATAACAGATTTCAACATATCTTTAAAATCTAGGATTTCATATAAATATTACTCTCCTGACCACCATCCTATATCTTCAACACTGAATAACTCACTTAACATTGTAAAATATACAAATTGCATTCTAAAATAATTTCTAAACCAACAATATTAAAGAAACAATGAAAATCTAAATTCGTTTCAAGATATTTTTTTTAAGTTTTCAAGTACAAATAATCTTGATAAAAAAAATACATTCATACTATACATTTATTTGTTATTATATAATTTAGAGATCAGTATTAGATCTTTCTCTGTATTTCAACAGATAACATTCATAAAAATACATATCAGTAATGTAATGATGTTATATAAAGTACACATATTCAAGCATTCTCATTAAACAAATATTTAAAATATCCTTGGATGTTTCAAGATATTCATCTGCATTCATCACTTTTTTTATAAAAAAATATACATGATGATAATTCTATCAACAGTTCTTTCCACTGTTTAATATTAAATTCAAGCAATATAAACTACTAATTGAAAATACTAATTAAGATGTATCATTTCTTAAAAGCAAAATTATCAAGCAAGATATAATATAAATAATAAAAGAAATTACCAATGATCTCAACAATTATTAAGATCATTTATGGTGATCCATTTCTTCAATCATACATTCAGAAAAATCAATTATGATTGTAATTTACCTTATTCAGAAAATGATTTTTTGAATACCCATTTTTTTTATTTAACATACTAATGTTAATCTATTTTAAGATTAAATTTAAAATACAATAATGACAGGTTAGTTTTAAAATTTAAAAATATATAATATTCTAAATATAACATTAGACTTAAAAAATGATAAAGTTTTAAAGTTACAAAGGATTTTTTCTCTCCTCCTGCTCATAAGCTGAACGTTTGTAATGAAGCTTCCCCCATTGCCTAGTTATGGATGGAAAACTTTGTGTACAATCATACTCCTGTATCAGTGCCATTTGAAAAACTGTACAAATAATAATAATAAATCCAATAAAATCCAAGAAGAATATTAACCATCCTGAAAAGATAAAATGTTTATTTCAGCCCTTTCTGAAAATTTTATCTAGGCATGCAATATCTTCATAAAATAATAATACAAGGTTCCATTTTATGTGAAAATATTTGTTTTTCCTAAGTACATACTTTCCATTAATTTTGGCTATTGTATATAGCAGATATAATGTAATAAATATAGCACAAATAATATTTGCATCTCCATCAGTCAAAAACATTAGTGAAAACATTATATAATATAAATTATTTATTAATACATATATCAGCAGACATGTAGTTTATAAATTAAAATAAATATTTCTTTCTTTAAAAGATTTACAATTTTTATCCTTTTAAATAGTGTATCTTTTTATTAAATATTTTTCCAGATAAATGAGAGCTATATTATTCAAAGCATTTATTAACTGATATAATTTCAATCTTTTAAAAATATATTATAAGTCATTTATTACCAATAAATCATTTTGGAGTATATAACTTATTTATTGATTTCATCAATAATAAGTCCTTTTAAAAGCATTAAAGATATTCAAAAGTCATCTTCAATCTGTCTTTGAATATATCATTCTTAAATGTAAGTTCATTTAAATTACTTTAAAGACAAATTAAATGTAAATTGTTATTATCAATTACATAACAAACAGTCATTCTATAATCACTTAAAAATATTTATATTCAGTTTTTAAACTTAGATGCAGAATCTTAACTTTCTTTTCTTTCTTTTCTTTCTGTCAAATTTAATATTACGATAATGATTTTTAATAAATGTCCAATTCTTAATTGACTTTAATAAATTATTTTCATTGCAATATGATAACATTATTGCAAATATATGTTCACTCACTTCAGATATACTATTCATAAAAATTTCTAAGTTCTTACATAAATATTCTCCAGTCTTGTTGTAATATATTCCTTGACATTTGGTATTCATTGTCCCAATATTTAAGTAACTATTATTGTGTTCCATAGAAATATTGTAGTCCTAAGCTAAGTTTCAAGAAGAATAGTCTGATAGGGAAATTTGTATTTTAGTGACCATTATTTAAATAGTTATTCAAATTATATTTTTAAAACATTTTTAAATAAAAATAATAAAGAAATTACTACTGTTATGATATAAAAAAATAGTTATAAATTTCAAACAAAATTTCACTTTAAAATCTAAATTACTGTCTTATTCTGAATTTGAATCTGTCTTAATCTGAATATGTCTAGACTGGCTTCAACCTGGTTTTACACTACTCTTAATTCAGTGATTTCATTGGTCAATAGTGCTTGTAAAAATCAGCTAATTTACATAAATACATCAATATCATTTTTCAAATTAAGTTTTAAAATTATGAATCATCAATATTAAATATCAAATTATTCAATATTTTAAATATTAAATATTTTTATCTAAAAATTAAACACCCTTGTTACAACAATTTTTAATATTTCAATGACCCAAAATTAATTTAAAAATAAAATACTACACTTAAATAAAATAATAATAGTTGTAATTATTACTCTTACAATATTATCTCTAAACTTAATATTTGTTACACAATCACCTTTAATTATGTGATACTTTCACACATTGTAAACTAATATTAAATTAACTTATCATTTAAATAATATTTTAAACAAAAATAATTAATTACCTTAAACATATAATATAAAATATTTATTGCAATAATTAAGCTATTCTACAATTATAATATCTTTTAAATATAATAAATCAAAATTAATACTATCTTTTAGACAATTTATTGTATCATTTTATTATTTAATTCATCTCAAAGTGAGTTCAAACTATCTAATGTATCTTTAAAGACTTCTATATACTAAATATGAGCCCCTACTACCTGTAATATCAAAATTATATCCTAGAAAATAACCTAAATTTATTTTTTAATATAGTTATTTATCCAACCTTACCTAAACTATCTGTATCAATTGTAAGAGTACAATATATATATATATATATATATATATATATATATATATATATATATATATATATATATATATATTATAAATTGATGTCTGTATTTCTTCAAAATAATATACGCAAATTTATAAATAAATATTTAAAAATACAGTATTTAAAAGTTTATAAAAAATATATGTATAATCGTCACTTAGGAGCACTTTCAACTAACTTGTAGCTTTGTCTCATGCTAGCCAAGCTGTACTTTTTTGGTTCATATTCAGGTCGAATCATGATTGTTATGAGATAGTAATATTTTTATTATAACATTAATCTCATGTTATTGAAGGTTACAAAGATTTGTCTTGTCTAAATTTGAATTTTTTTATACTATATATATATATAGAGAGAGAGGCTTTGACTATGTGGAGAAACTGAACTGAGATCAGACCCATATAGCTATCTAGCTTGTTTGGCTGAGTTTGAAGACTTTATCGGTCTGAAAAATTTCATGCTTGCAAATTGATAGAAACTTTGTGCATAAACACTTGGAGTCAGTGTTTAGATCTAGTTTTTTGGCTCTGTCCTTCACTGATGATAGCAAATCAGCTTGAAATCTGCTGATCTGAAGGTGGACTAAAATGAAAGAGATAGTTAATTCTGACTCTTTGATCGTTTATGTAAACAAAATGCTTGGTCTGTGTTTTTGCAAAAACGCCATCTATTGATCATAAATAAAAGCAACAGCAGGTTTTAACGTGATTAAAACTTGTTTTTGTTTTTCATAAATCTACCTTTAAAGGTTTCTGCAATGATATAGATTGCAGAGGCTTTGACTATGTGGAGAAACTGAACTGAGATCAGACCCATATAGCTATCTAGCTTGTTTGGCTGAGTTTGAAGACTTTATTGGTCTGAAAAATTTCATGCTTGCAAACTGATAGAAACTTTGTGCATAAACACTTGGAGTCAGTGTTTAGATTTAGTTTCTTGGCTCTAGCCTTCACTGATGATAGCAAATCAGCTTGAAATCAGCTGATCTGAAGGTGGGCTAAAATGAAAGAGATAGTTAATTTTGACTCTTTGATCGTTTATGTAAACAAAATGCTTGGTCTGTGTTTTTGGTAAAACGCCATCTATTGATCATAAATACAAGCAACAGCAGGTTTTAACGTGATTAAAACTTGTTTTTGTTTTTCATATATATATATAGTATAAAAAATTCAAATTTAGACAAGATAAACCTAATAAAAATATTACTATCTCATAACAATCATGATTCAACCTGAATATGAACCAAAGAAGTACAACTTGGCTAGCATGAATTGATAAATCTAAGGAAGATCACAAAGTGTTATCAATTCTTATCCTTATACTACATTATATTATATCAACCTTAGCAAATAATATTAAATATATTAGAAAGCGAATTGGCTAGCAATAGAATAATAAACAAAATATTAAATATTGGAATGAACTGACTTAGCTAGTGTGAGCACGAGCAAATTCAAACAGATGTCATAACATGTACATAAAGATAATAACCTCCAATATTAAACATTGATTAAATTAACTTTAAGATTTAGAGTAAAAATATCACAAGATAAGTCTTGTTTCTATACCACTAAATAGTTAATAATCAGGTTTACCAAATGAATATGGAATTCAAATTATGGGTTGGGTGATAAATGAATCAAAATGCAGATGATTGAATGGATGATAAAAGACAAATAGTGCTTAACTAATGAAAATGAATGAATTTAAGAGCAAGGAAAGAAAAAAGGAAATGTGTTAGTGTGATGAATAATTAAGATGGTGTTAGAATAAGGATTAATGATGGCTGAATCAATTATGGTAATGTCTTAAGATGAAATGAGGATGAAAAATAAAAGAAAGAAAAATATGAATGAGCTATGATGACAATGTTGATGACAAAGAATGAGATCCTGAACTATAAAACTAACATTGTGTTAAACAACAGCAAGTCAATAATGATATAAAGCAAAGGGTTCTAGACTAAAACAAAATATTTAACCACTAAATTAAAATAGATTATAAGTTTTAAACTAGAAAATAAACTTATATCTTAAAATTGCATAGATTCAGTTAAACAATAAGAATAAACATAAGAGATTGAGGCAAAGCAAAATAAATAATGTAAGGAATGAAAATTACAATATATTCAAAGTTGAGGCTATTAATTAATAATTTACTTTTGTCAGGATTCAAATAACTTAAATATTACTATTTTTGGAAGGTATATTTGGATTAGTGAGAGGGATTTTGCCACTACCCAAATATAACAAGCAAGGACAACTCATAAAATAAAATGGAATTAATAAGGAATATTTGACAACTCCATTACTAACAATAAATGAATTATAAATCTTATGAGTTATTAATAACTTCTTAATAAAGTAAATATAATAATTTGCAAACCATCTTTTATTTAATAACCATGTACAATATGATTAAGATCAGTGAATGATGTATCTAATGACTTAGATAAATAGATTATTCCAAAGCTGAATATTTAATCTTTAAAACATTATTTACATGTGCTTAAGATCAACAGTGTTTTTATCAATAAGCAATAAAACTTTATATACTCTAAATCTAAAAGCTTAACAAAATACTGATGATAATTTTTATGACAACAATAAAAATAATATGTTGATAACAATAGCAATAACAATATGGATAGTGATTAGTAATAAGGTCAAAGTCAATTAAATATATTTTCAAACAAAATTTATTTATATTATTTATAAGTTTTGTGGATATATTAATAACAATAAAGAAAACATACATGAACAATTGTGACAGAAATTTACATATAACAGGATTTAATTACAACATTTTATGATTAAGGGAAGACCTCTTAGGATCTACTTAATATTTTAATAAATTATTACCTTTTAATTTATTATTACTCAAAGTTATTACTCACATGAGTTTATTGGATTTACTAAGCATTTTATATTTTATATTATTACATTTATCATGCATTTTATCTTCTTACACAAACCGGTGTTTATACCTGCAATAACAATGTATGTATGGAGAGTTTTGCATGTTTTAACAACGTATATAATATTATAAGACAAAAGATAAAAATCACTATATAAACTTTTTGTTTCACATTATTTCTTTCAAAACTAAGAGAATGAAATCTTGGTTGCAACATTTAAATTCTGCAGCATGGTATGATTGCTAAATATTTTTTTCTACAGGAATATTTTTTTTTTATCAATTTAAACTGTAATTCTAGTTCATTTCTGGATCTATAAACATCGTAGTTTCATCTACTAACTTCAGCACTTTGTTTTCCCGGAAATGAAGGAACAAGTTGAAGATAAACATTGATTCTTATTTTCATAACACATCAGAATTCCAATCCACAATATGATTAACATGATAATTAATATATCCAAACTTTAAGTTGGCATTTGATTCACTTTTAATGAGATTCTACAACTCATGTTAATAAACATATCAATTCTACTTGTTAAGTTGCAAGATGGTATATTTAGCTTTGCCCTAACGTAAGTTTTAAAGGCAATGCTGAGAATACTTCATATTAAAAGTCTTAATAAATATTTTATAAAGTATCTTCATTTATTGTTTTATTAGATAGGTATAAGTTATTATTTTAGTTTTATTTAATTGCAATATAAGATTTTTTTTTAAATTTATTTTATCCACATAACAAAATTAATATAGCATAATAAAATTGCAATAGTTGTAGTTAATTTAAATATGATATTTCACATTTGTTTATACATGTTGTGAGCGCCTTATAAATTCAAAACAACAATAAAAGCATTAAACATATCATATTATAGTTCTACATCTTTTTAAATTCATTCCGATCTAAAGTACAAAATAATTTTTTTTTCTTTCTTCTTGCTATCCCAAATAAGTCATAATTAAATTTATAATGCATACAATAAATATAATATATAGTCCTTCTAAATTCTTTTCTTCTGCCTTTATTTCTGCTTTCTTCATATATAATATTGAATTTCAAAAGTCTTACATTTTTCACTTTTCAGCAAAAAATACTTTTATTATTAATTACAGTTTTGACTGTACCTTGCAGTCTTTATCAGATCTTCACACTTACTTTTTTTACATGCCAAATGGAATCTCCTTTTTGCACATAAAAAGTGTGAAGATTTGGTGACTGCAATGATTCCATTTTGCCCATAAAAAAATAAATGTGAAGATCTGATGAAGACTGCAAGGTACAGTCAAAACTGTAATTAATAATAAAGTTTTTTTTGCTGAAAAATGTAAGATTTTTGAAATTCAATAAATATAATAATTAAAATAGTTATAAAATAAAGAGTAAAAGTTTATGCTTACGAACTTCTTAATTTGTTCAAATTTGAGGTCCATTTTGGTACTTTTTCTTCCAATATGGCAGAAAGGATATGTTTCATATATGAAGACAAATGGAGTTTACTACTCAAAATTAATTGTATGTTAAAATACTATTCAATTACATTTTTAATTCAATTCAAATTCAATTTTACTTTTTAATAATTTCCTGCTTCTCGGTTCTTTGTTAATTTAATTCTTCCATATTATTCTTAAGTTCTCCTATACTTCCTAATTGTTATTTTGTTTCCTCCTACAAAAATCTAAGTTTTATAAACTTTCATTAGAGAGAATTATTGTACAAATTAACAAGCCAATGGAATTGTTGTATGTGCATACATTAACATATAATTAATAATCGTCCATCTATAAGCATAAGTGATAACCAATCAAGCTGTTCAAAATTATTTTAAATGACAATAAAAATATGCTTGATAATTAATTATAAAGATTAATTTTGAATAGCTATAATTTTAAGTTTTTTTTTGACTATTATTTAATAGTAACAAAATACCAAAATATTTCTATTCTTTTAATTTTCTAATAACATTAATAAATTATTATTCTGATAATATTAAAAATTAGTCCATATGATAGACTGCATATAAAAATCTCATACACAATCTGGAAGAGGGCCTAGCATATCTCTTGAACAGTCCAATTCTTTATCACTCTAGGAGATTTATAGATGAAATTTACTTATTTTTATAATATAATTTAGCAATCATGATAACACACTACTGATATAGTATACATATTTAATATTGAATAGTTATTATTTAATTATTACCAATTGAAACTTAAAATTTTATATAATTGATCATTTAAATAGGGCTTGGCAAACATCGAGCCCAACCATAAGGTTACAATATATAATAGTCAAATTCAGAATTTCAAATTTTATCAATACCATTCTCACAGAAATATGTTTAAGACTCTTTATCAGTTGTGCTATGCTAAGTTCAAATCTCAGTTATATCAAACAGATATCTTTGCTTAATTTTAAAATGTTAAGCATACAATATGAACAATTACCAAAGATGATTATGATTATGGTTATCAAGCATAGAAATAATTATATTTTGAATCAGAAGAAATTTATTCAATGTTACATTTTTTTGCAAATTTTACCATTAATATATAAAGTTTTATTAGAATTTTCAATATATTTTTCTTGATGTTTAAGTAAACCATCAATTAAGTTCTAATATTAAAAACTAAAATCACATCACTTCAAAATTCACACTTTTTTATGAGTCACTTTTTTTTTTCAAGAGAATAAAAGGAAGTCACACAGAGTGAGATTGGATGAATATGGTTTGATGGAATAGCTGAGTTATGGTGAATTTAATTAAAAATTGTTTCAACTCAAACCTTTGTCTGCTAGCATGTTGTTATGGTGAAGCTTGCATTCCCTGCTTTTCCACATATCAGAACACTTTCATTTCACTGCATCAAGCAAATGCTTCAAAGCTTGTAAGTAAAATGTCTAACAAATACAAACCACATTCTGAGTGAACAATGCTGTTTGCATTTAAAAAACAGCAAAATCTTGACATTAGATTTTACTCACCACACTTTTTTAGAACATGATAAATTTGATACTTTCATTAAACTACTCACAAACTTGTGTTTTCCACACAATAACTTGTTTGAAAACTGTTTCAAGAATTTCAGGGTTTTTTTGCCAGTTTCCCTAACAAAAAACAGAATTTCGCACTGTTTCAATTTTGCAACCAATGTATAAACAAGACATACTTAACAAAAAATTTACTATTTGATACAACAACTTCAAGTAATAATGATGGTTGGCAGACTGATGCAGAGAGGTCTTTACAAGAAGCATTTAGTAGCAGAACCATGTAGTACAATGCAATTTCCCTGCTAAGAATGAGTCTGGGCATTTTAGTTATCTTCTTGTAATATAATTAAGCAAACAATTAATTAAAAACTGGGATTATAAACTGAAATAAAATCATCTATTTTAACTTAAATGAGAAACCATTTTTAGGTTATTATTTTTAATTTTATAAAGGTTGTAGGTTAAATGTTAATACTTTATATATGCAAAAAAGAAAATTCACAACATCTAAATATTTTTACAAGCAAATAAAACTCCTATAAAGAGTTATAAATATTAATTAAAAGATTTCCATGGATTTTTATGATGAAATATTGAAAATTTTAATAGTTTCCTATATATATATATATATAGTTATTCCATTCTTAGTTTAAAAATGGATCAGATAAATACTTTTACTAGATGATGTGTTTTCACTTAGAAATATAAGTTTTTAACGGTTATTTGTCTTGATTGTATCTTAGATAAAAATTTATCTAAAAAATATACAAAAAATCCCAATCAAACTTTCAATATGTACATTTTAAATTCTGACAAAATTATATATATATATATATAAATATTGATACAAAGATTTTCACGGATTGCATATATAAAAGACATATTTTGCGGGTTCATCCGTATTAAAAAATTTAAATATTGATATACCGATGTTTCAACTTGATCACACAAGTCATCCATCCACTGGGTGATAAAAGGTAGAAAGACAGTTGTAGAGGTGCTACAATCACTGATTTGAAAAAAATGTTAAAGTTCCACCAATAGCAGCAATGTTAAATTAAAAATGTTTTTTAAAAAAATCTTTCCAAATAGGAGAAAGTTTGCATGTTTCATCTCGCTTATTGATACAATCTGGCCTTTTAAGTATCTCAATGGCTTCTCTAATTTTGCACTGGTAGATATTATCACATTTGGATATGATCCTGGTACTAAAAAAAGGAGAGATGAGCATGCTAATGCAGTTAAACAACACTCAGCAGCAGCAGCACTCTCACTCCATACTATAGATTCAGATCATAAAATTGATTTTTTTAGTACTAGGATCATATCCAAAAGTGATAATCTCTATTAGTGCAGAATTAGAGAAGCCATTGACTGGGTAAAATTAAGATATTATTTTAATTAGCAACTTTTTGATTTGTATAATCATTGCAAAATATATTGTGACTTTCCTGATTTATGTCAAAATTCAAAAGCAAGATATCTCAGGTTCAGGTAGGGGTGCTCTGAAATATGCAGAACCTTATGCCACAGTCTAAATAATGTTATTGCTTTGTAGAGTAGTTAATTGTCTGGGGAAGTAATATAATGAAATGTTGGAGTCTGTGGCAGATAGTAAGATTGCTAAGGGGAAAAAATCTTTTAAATGATATCAATAACCCAATCAATATGGTACTGTTGAATGTTTTACTGATGGATGCTAGTGTGTCAATACTTAGTAGTGTTGTGTGGGAGGGGGGGGGCTCATTTTTTAAAGTTTTACATATAGTTCTGTAATATCGTTTAGGGTAGTCTTTCTAAAATGTGGAATTGGCTTATTAATAAGTAAACTTAAATCCCAAGGTTCCAAAAGCACTCAGCCTTATAATTCTCTTAAAATTGAGCTTCACTTGTTTGAGTAATGTGCAATTTGTAACTTATAACTCGAAGGTGAAGTATAAACAAGAATTTTATTTCAAAAAGGTATAAATAATAAGTAAAAATTAATGAAATTTAATTAAGGTTTTTTTTTTTTTACTTTATATGAGATTGTCATTTAAAAAAAAAGAATAAAAAACAAAATTTATAATGCAGCAATTTGATTGCTTTACTTTATTGATTGGGTAAAATTAATTTATCAGTAATTGTTATATTAAGATATTATTTTAATTAGCAATTTTTTGATTTGTATAGTCATTGCAAAATATATTTGTAGAGCCAAGTTTCTCTCTTTCTCTTTCATTTCTTTCTTTGGAGGAAGGGATAGAATGACCATAGTCATTTACAGTGGCTGCTGCTCCTTTTTATTATTATTATTATTATTATTATTATTATTATTATTATTATTATTATTATTATTATTATTATTATTATTATTATTATTATTATTATTATTATTATTATTATTATTATTATTATTATTATTATTATTATTATTATTATTATTATTATTATTATTATTATTATTATTATTATTATTATTATTATTATTATTATTATTATTATTATTATTATTATTATTATTATTATTATTATTATTATTATTATTATTATTATTATTATTATTATTATTATTATTATTATTATTATTATTATTATTATTATTATTATTATTATTATTATTATTATTATTATTATTATTATTATTATTATTAAGTTATCTAAAAAAGAGAAAATATGCTACTAAAATACAAGGTGTTATTAGTGATTTTAGATTTTTTTTAATCATGGAGTTCTGTAGACATCTGTACTTGGTCCTACAATATTTTTAAAATATATAAATGATTTTTTTATTTTATCTTTGAATTCAGTGTTTTATGATTTTGCTTATAATATTATTCTGTCTTGTGCTGCTGCTTCATATAATATTTTTGAGCAAATGACTAATAAAACTCTGGCATTAATAAATAATTGGCTTATGATAAATTGTATAACTTTCAATTGTAACAATTTTCATTTACTATCCGTATTTGTAATCAATTTAAAGTTCATTTCAATAAGTGTTTGTACATATGGTAATAATTTTTGTTGATAACTATTGTTATTTAGCTGTTTTCATTAATTTAAAGTTATCTTAGTTAAGCCACTCTAGGTTATGCAAAATTACTTATATTATTATCAACTGAAATTCTTGTCTTGATCTACTTTGATGATTATTTATTTAACCTGTTATCAAAGTATATCTCCATTTGGCATGATTACTCATTATCCTCATTATGTACTTTACAAAGTGGAAGGTCTAGACTTTTGTGCATGATATCTATGTTAAATCTTTTGTTATCTGATCTTAAACTATATAAGTATAGAATTATTATTGAGATATATATCATCAATGTTCTTTATTGTGGCATAAAGTGTCAGTAGTAAATACTCGGCTAATAATTTTCAATTTATATTCTCAGACTGCTTAATTCTTTTGTTACTGACCCCTCAATAAATGTTGCTAATTTATTTTTTAATAGGTCCAAGAAATGTTTGAAACTTTAGTTATTATATTATTTGTAATTATATTCATTATTATAATTGTAATTGTTTTAACATCTCTACGTACTGTATTTGATTAAGGTTTATATATTCTTTTTCATTTTTATTTGTAATTAATTTCTATGACTAGTCTCTATATTTATAAATTATTTTTTGTATTAATCTTGTAAGTTATTCTCTGTATAATTTTTTAAAATGTTAATATATATATATATATATATATATATATATATATTAACTTTTTACTGGTTACTATATATATATATATATATATATAGTAACCAGTTGGCTTACATAGCATAGTCTAATATAGTGGATGTGCATATATATACGTAAAATAAAGAAAAAGTAGAAATAAACAGTGACAAAAATTATAGTAGATATTTTCTACATTCATTGAAATATAAAAATAAATAGTAAATAAAGGGTTAAATAACTCTGGGCTTAAAGTAATATTTTATTGTAAAATTAAATATTTAAAAAGGTCTGATAAATAATATTTGTAATTTTGATTTTGAAATTAACAAAAAAAAAAAGCAAGCATAATTTATTTTTTAAACTCTTTTAATTAATACTTATATAAAATATCTTTTTTAATTAATGCTTGTTTGCATTTCTACTATGTAGTTAAAAAATCTTTGTAGATTAAAAATTCTAAAGGATTATCACACCTTTGGTCAAATTCCAAAGATTAAAGTAAAAACATGAAAATCATACTTTGATAAAAATTTCCAGCTTGTTTTCAAATGGATTAAAGTAGATTGAAAACAGCCACTGTGTTTTTGTCACCTGACCTACCCAAGTTTATAAAAGACTGATAAAAAAAATATCAGTTAGTTTTTGCTTGTAGTTTGTAAGAGTTGACCAGAGGAGTCTGGTTGTAATATTTTAAGCAGGGGCCAACTAGGCCACTGCAAAGTCTGGATAATAGTTTTTTGTAAGAAGGGTCAGCTGAAAATTTTAGTTGGTTATAATATTTTGTTGCAGCTTCTTGAAGTTTGCAGCAGTTGGTTTTAGCTGACCATAGAACTGGCAGAATAGCTACCATGAACTGATACACCTGAAGGCAGGACATTAGATTCAGGAGCTGCTAATATGTCCTTCTCAGAAGTTTGAATTCACTTGGAGAAAATGATCCACTTCTTTGTAATGTAATTCATAGCTTTAAACAGAGAGAATAGTTGCTTGTCTAAAATTTATTAAATCAAACAGCTGATTGCCTGGAATAGTTCTATACAGATGGGAGATCAACATTATACATGGATTGCATAAGTTTATCTGATGATGACAACAAACCAGAATTATATTTTTCTAATGTATCAAAAGAACCAGCTTGCTAAATGAATAATTATATATATGCTGATGTATCTAAAGGCAGAGAAGAACAGATAAAAATATATACAACTGTGGCGAGTAGAGTTATATATAATAATGAAATTTTAAATAATTTCTTTAGTAAAGTTACATTTTGAAGGTGATGGTGAATTTGTACTTTTTATGTTTATGATGGGTGTATAGTTGAGCAGGGCAGGGCTGTGTGGATGCAATGTGTTTATGGTGCTCTGAAGTATATGTTAAGCACTGTCTAGACCTAGTTATTGAGCTCCCAGGGTAGTCCAGCAGTGTATATGTAGGCCTCATGAATAGACCTTGGTCTCACAAATAGACCTCTTCTAAAGTCCCTAAGACTCACAAGAGATGAGCAGGGCTGGCTCAGTGCCTGATATTTTTTTCTGGTTACTATTTTTTGTGGATATGTCTAGGTACTTAGAAGGGGCAGTGCTTAAAAATGAGGTATTTTCTCACAACATCATGGGGCATTGTGTACTTAGTCATGGCATAAAGAGCTGCACTTCACGCATTCACTTTTTCACTTTACGCATCACTTTTCCTCTCTCACCTTGCCTACTTCATCAGCATTAACTAATCAAGCAGAAAGACATTTTGAAATTTATATTTTTTTAATCCTATAAAATGATTTTATCTTTCATTTATTGAAAAAAAAAAAAGAGAGAGAGACATTTTAAATCAATCAACAATCATCTGTCAAAATTTGATAGTACTTGTTTCAAGGAAAAAGGACTATTCAGCAAAGAGAATTAAATTGCGAGAATAATCTGTAATAATTTTATTGTGATAAATACTAATGTTATGTAGATAAATTAATATATCGCACGTCTGTGCAAATATATATATATATATATATATATGCGTTTCAGTAAACCTACTATGTAAAATGTATTTTATTTAACTGAAACTTGAAACTTTAATCATTTATTGTATTTTTATATAATTTAAGATTTTGATAATTATTTTGTAGCAAGTCAAATAGGTTATTTCACACAAACACATGTATATGTTCATATATTGTCAATTATAACACATATGTAAATTTTAATCATTTTTTTTTTTGTTATTGAATGTCAATTGAAATAGATTAATTGTATGTTATAAATCATGTGTCTGTGCACATATATATATGTAAACTATAGTAATAATATAAATTGTAAATTGTAATTTTGTAAATTAATGTAACAATTCAAATTTTGAATAGCAATTATGTAAATCACAAATGTAATAATTTTATGTTTAATTGAAATGTCTTCATCATATGTTATAAAACGCCCATCTGGGTATGGATATATATATGCGTTTATATAATCTAATTGAGAAATATTGTAAAACCATGTAATAACTTTAGTTGTGTATATCATATTGTATATTTTTCAAAATCAGAGCCCTTATGCTATAAGACCTTAAATATCATTTATTTGTTTTGTTATTAATAAACTTGTATTTAATCATTAAAAATGGTTTTCATCATCTCTTGGTCATGTACAGTAATAGATCTTGTGTTCTCTGAGATAGATTCAGACACGTATAAATGGGGATGTGTACTTAGTGCTTTGGGGCATCCAGAGATGATCAATCATCATCCTGGTTGGCGCAAAAGAGGATACTCTTTAAAGCCCATGCACTATATTTTATTTTAGTTCAGTCTTGTTAAAAATTTAATTTTATAGTTGGCCAGTACATTAATGGTACTAAGTGGCCAGAGCATTGATGATGATCAGCATGTTTTAAATGTTCCAGCATTATACATTTGATTTTTGATTCTTATGTATTTTAATGGATGGATACTAAGCTGGTGCATCCAAGTTATGTTTATATAATTGCCCAAGCTGGCAAAGGCTCAATTGTTAGCCTGGTCTACAGAAGACCCATTTTCAATCCAGTCACAAGGTTGACTGTTGATTTATATGATATATTGTACTAATTTGTTTATTTGCATCAATGATGATGATGGATGGTTATTTCTCTCAAGTATTTACTTGTACTTATTTTTTTAAATGATAGTGCTGGTGGATTTATAGTTGCTCTGCTGATCTCACAATGCTCATAGAGATCTCATATTCTTCTTAAATATATTTCATATATACTTTTATAAATTATTTGATTTTGTATGACTTGGGAGTGATGGATGGTTTTTCCATCACCCAGTTCAAACCCATTCACCCCAGGTTCATTCCACTCCCTTTTGATACCCCCATCCCGTTACAATATATATATATATGCGTGTGTGTAATTAATATAATGACTTATGAGTTAACTCCCCACACAAATTCTGCTTGTTTGAAATTATTTCTTTTATATACATATATTGTTTGTTTAATAAATAAATAAATAATAAAATTATAATTATTATGACTATTGTGTTTATATTCTTAAAATCTTTATAAAAATAATATTATTTAAAATCTTTATGTAACTCTTCCTTTATAAAATAAAAATGGATGAAGATATAATAAAACTAAGTGTTTTCCCATTATAACATCTTCTTGCATTTACCTAATATTATTTAACGAAATATAGCTTCATTCTTAGTTGATAATAATAATCTCAATTTAGAAAGCATACTTTATACTGACATAGTCTGGATTAACTTGGAGGATTATAGATAATAGGAAATCAATAATTAACTATAATGCATTTTCAGTCTAATTTCATATTACACTTAATCTCTTGGCCTTCGTGTAATAAATCAATTTAATCAACAAACAACTTATCTATAGGTAAGATTATAAAAGAACATTTTTACAGACTACAATATAAATAAATTATTATGTTTTCATTCATGTATTATTTATTGTAGTAAAAATATATAACAACATTTCAATTGAGTCAACAAGCCATTAATAAATATTAATAAAACAGTTCTATCAATAAATAAACAGGTAGAAATATTAAATATAAAAATTATTTAGATTAAAGATTTTTTTAAAAATTTCTTCTTAATAAAGGGTAATTTGCAGGTATCATCACATTTATTGGTACAATCTGGCCTTTTAAGAATCTTAATGACTTGACATTGTTGGAGAGGGTCACATCTCTATAGTATTTTGGTACTAAAGGAATCAACACTATGATCTTTATCCATATCATGGAAAAATAGTGTTGTTGTGGATGAATACTGTTTAACTGCTTTAACGTGTTCATCTCTTTTAGCACTAATGTGACAATTTCTCACATCTGCATAAGTTTTACAAATGCCACACAAAATTCCATAAACTTCAAGAGGGATTGAATCTTTAGACTTGGATTTTTTGGTAAGTAATATATGCTGTCATTATATTGTAATGTTTTAAAATATGTCCATCATTATATTGTAATGTTTTTAAAATATGTCCAATATTGTCTGTAGTTTTTTTATATAAGGGATACAAATTCTAATAATGCTTTTGTTCCTTATTTCATTATTTAGGACTTGAATTTAAAACTTGATGCTTACATAATTTATTTCATCTTCCAGATTGATTTGTCTGGAAAAATGTTAATTGCTCTAGTGAAAAGAATTTTGGTTACAGAAAAGATTTAAGCTGATGATGATGTGGCAGTAGGCATCTGGGTATAGATTTTCCGAAAACTGAAAAAGATTATTCTGTTTCTTGGTGACAAATATATCTAGAAAATGAAGTTTCCCATCACTATTTGTTTGCAATGTAAATTTAATATTAGAATGTACATTATGAGAAGAAATCATATAATTTATCTTTACTATAAATGTATCATCTATATATCTGATCCAAACAAGAGGTTTTAAAAATACTGGTTCTAAATCATAAATTTCTTTTTATTCTATAAATAGATCGATGTGTGAATCTATCAAAGTTCATTATACATGTAATCAGCATTGAAAGGCAATCCTAACTTTTAATGGCAAAGTGAATGTTCATTACATTAAGAATGAATATTTATGATAATGATTTATGTATCAAAGATTCATATATAATGGCACACATTCTCTATCAGCTACAAAAAGTGGAATGATTCAGATCTCAACTGAATTATAACATATAGTCCTGATTGAATTTTATTTAAACAGAAAATTGGTAGGAAAAAAATTAACACTCACTGAAAACTTCTATGAATTACTTAATTATAATTGTCATTGTCAATAAATATTTTTTGAGTCAACTAATTTGCTACTGACAAAAGCTGAGTCTTTAACTAGTTAGTATTTTAAATTTTAATAGGTAGTCTGAAGATTTTAATGATGATGCTTTATAGTTATATATCAAACTATTTCTATTATCTAATTGATTTTCCAAATGTTTTAAAAATTCAAACTTTGTACTTGTCTGAATCCATTCAACTATTAGCAATAACACAGAATAGCATAAAACACTTTCTAATGATATTTTCATTCTTTCTTTTTCAAGTTATAGTAGCCTGACCAGTGACAATGACAGCCCAGAGATTGAACCTAATCTTTAGTTTTATGAATATTGAGTTTAATGTAATTTTCTAACTAACAATCAATACACATTTAATGTTTATTTATGAAAATTTTTTTAGTTTCTTTTTTTTTTTAAGGATAAAAATAATAGGTGGTTTTTAAACATTATAGACTATCACATTAAGTTGATGTATGAAGTTATTTATTATTGCCATTTGAGTATTTTACTTTTTCCCCTTTTCCCCTCATCCAACATTTTTGTGTTATCCCAACCAAACTTATATTCATGGGTAATGCATAATCGGATTCTTTAGATACATCTATCTTTTCCTCTCTATAATGTTTTACATTGAATGTAAATTTTTATATAGTTAAATAAAGAACAAGTTTTTTAAAGAAATTGGTTGGTGAATTTATATTGGATAATATTGTTTTTTATGGACTATATTTTTTAAAGAAAAGAAGAAACATTTTTTCGGGTTTTATATTTAAGAGTATTTGGAAAAATATAACCTTTTGAATTTTTCTAAAAATAATTATAATTTAATTAGACTATGGATATGGGTGTACATGTAAAAAAAAATGTATTATAATTAGTTATTTAATGACACAAATTTATTTCCAAAAACTGTTTTGAGTTACTACTCTAGCATATTTATGTAATACAAATTTTTTTACAGAAAATATAAACCTTCTTACCCTGCTGTCTTTCAATCTGCAGTATGCCTTGAATATCACCATTAATATCAAATTTTATTGGCCCTTGAATTCCATTAAAATTAACTTTCCACATATTCTTAAAAATCATTGATCCAATGTAATTTGTATAAGTAAAATTTTCTAAATTGAAATCTGAATCTAAAAAAAATAGCCATAAATTTTTTTTATTAATAACCATTTATAAATAAATTAGCAATTCTAATCTATTAAACAGAAAAACTCACTATGTGTATTGCCACACACTGCAAGCTAGAGTAATCAATGGATTCCAGAAGGCTTGTTCATAAAATTCACATCTAGTGCCTCCTCATTGATGAAGGCCACAAACCAGAAACTAGTCTGTGAATATTGGATGAGTAGGCACTAGATGGGGATTTTATGCACTGATGAAGGCCACAAGCAAGAAACTAGTTTGGGGATATTGGATGAGTAGGCACTAGATGGAGATTTTATGCACAAGCCTTCTGGCATCCATTGATTACTATATCTTGCAGTGTGTGGCAATACACATAGTGAGTTTTGCCTGTTTCAATTCTAATCTAGAAGGAAAAATAAAATAAAAAGCAAAAATATTGAAATAAGAATTGCTGTGGTGTACTTAAAAGTTGAATATATAGTTGCACAAATATATAATTCCATTGCTATAGTTAGTATATGAAAAATGATGGTTAATTTGGTATGCTTATGACAGTCAATTCCAGTCCTAGTCTAAGTAACTGAAGCAAAACACAATAAAAGAAACAGTAATGATGATTAATTTAATTTAAACATTAGTAATAGTAGTCATTAAATTTTGTGTTTATATTTCATTGTAATAAACACAGATTCGTATTTAAACGATTAATTTTTTT
This sequence comes from Epiperipatus broadwayi, assembly GCA_028023455.1. Taxonomy (NCBI): domain Eukaryota; kingdom Metazoa; phylum Onychophora; class Udeonychophora; order Euonychophora; family Peripatidae; genus Epiperipatus; species Epiperipatus broadwayi. The sequence goes on from JAQFVV010000297.1 coordinate 711,596, forward strand.
ATTAACATATATACAATATATTTTTATAAATATACAACTGTTTACATTCACATAATACTGTTATCTAAATATATCTATTTGTGGTGCAACTATTGAAGGGGGATTATGTGCTTTTTAGGTTTACCTATCACTTCAGATCCATTATCACTGACACTAAGGTGTATGTATGGTGACACTTTCAACTACACTGTAATACCTTCCCTCTTATCAGGTTTATATTCTAGCAGTTTCCAGTTTGTCCATGAACTTGCCTCATTGTTTTAACAGTATTGTGAACTATGTGCATGCTTCCAATCAGCCCTGACAGTTATTTGTGATTGTCTAACATTACTGCCAAATGGAATGCCTATTTATAGTGGATCCATAATGAAAGCAAATGCATTCACAGAGCTTGATTATCTTTGGCCAGTTTTTGTTATTGGATATATCATATCTGTTTATATATCCATTATTCTGTAGTTCTGAATACTCAATCTGATCACCATTAGATGGAATTTGGACAAGTCTATCAATTGTAGGCAAGTTTAACATAACATTCATTCTGCCTGACTAAAATTAGAACTGGAGAATATATCCCTGAAATAATTTGGTAACTTCTTTGTTATTTATTGACTTATTGGTGTCTGATTCCATTATCATCAAGTTAAGTGTTTTCATCAGTAGATCTGGTATTTTTATCAGCAGGTCTGGTATCTTCATTTTTACATCTGGTACCTTCATTAGCAAGTTTAGGGTCTTTGCAACTTGTGGACTCTGCACTGTTAGTGACTTCTCACTGCTTACTAGTGACCCATTATTTAACCTTAGCTGACTTTTCTGCAGTGTTGCCATTCATCTGCTGTATCAACAACCACTGTCTGCAATGCTTTTGTCTTCATTACCACTTCTGGACAAATGATGGTTTACTTTCCTATCCACATTTTAGCACTTTTATTTTCATTATCATGCTGAATAGGCTTACAATGTGACATTTCTCATTGGGTTTAAACTCAACTTGTTATCTATCACACCTGAGTTAACCCTTTTTGATTTGATTTTTGTGAGCTAATTACACTTTAGTCACTGAAAATCCAAGTGAGTTAACCAATGATGATTAAATAAATTACTGTTCTTGCCTGCATACACAACAAGAAGCAAATTAATTGTTTTACTAGGCATAGTAACTTCTTGTTTGTCCCAAGAGTGATATTTAATTGCCTTTATAAATCAGTAATCACTATACTGATAGGATGCAGGCAGTGATTACTATTTTTATTAATGATAGTTTAATGGACACTATAGATCTATTATAGAAATATCATAAATAAAAGTTCTACATTTAAAAACTGGATCAATGTTTTTCACATTATTTATATGGGCAATGATTAGTATTGATTTTACATTGCCTTCTAGCTCTTTCAAATGAATGCTTCCATTCTATTCTGAGCATACTTTTTTTCTTTTTAAAACAAGCAGCTTCTACAGGCCATCATGCTTACAAAATCTACACACAATATAACAATGTAGGCATCAGATGTGTACATATTCTGATTTTCTACATCTGCAACAAACCAATTACAATATTATCATTAGTAGTAGATCCCTTAACATCACTCTAATTGTAAAAGTTTTTAAGACAGTTCAGTTTTCTTATTTACAACTTTAATGCTGGAACTATTTTTATTTTATGAAGGGGTATTAATTGCCAAATATTCAGTAAGAGTTGCTTATGAAACTGCCAACTCAAAAGTAATATTTGGATTCATTAACAATTTGACCCTGAGCTTGTGATCACACAATGCTTCATGTAATAAATCCTTGAACACAGATAAATGCAAGCTTTCTAAACATAGCAGAAAAATCTCATCTTCTTCCCCTTGCCTTATCTACAGAGATTATTGTGATATCCATGCCTTGCTGTTAGAAGTTTTGAACAGAAAAATGCTGATGAGATGATTCTTTATCAAAGTCAAGCTCATCTGGAAGCTGTGGTGTTGTTTCTTCTCATAAAATATCTTATCTTCATACACGACAGTCACATAAGTTCATAATTTTAATTTAAGCTTTTTAATTTGACTTGTTTGCATACAGACAAGCCTTTTATTCATGTAAGTTGGTCAGTTTTCACAATAGGCTAAATCAAACTCTTCTAAGGGTCCAATTTTAGCCATTTTGATTTTTTTCTGCCATGAGAAAAAAATTTCTTCTTTACAGATAAGCAATAACTTAGATTTGATTCTTTAATTTTTTATTGATGTGCTAATAATGTTAGCTGCCAATTTTTATTTCAATAATCCATGAGAGTAAGATTCTGTTGATTGCACCAAATCATGTTTACATTTGATTGTAATAAACACAGACTCATATAAATATAAATTAAATATTTATTAACATGTAATATTACCTGATACCATTATCTGGATGTTCTTCTAGATTTATCTATCAGTTCCAGTCATATGATGTCAGCTTGCTTTGTGTATAAATACTGTGATATTTCAAGCTGTACTGTGATAGCTTAACCTCATGTCATTTTATATTTTAGCAGCTTTCAGTCTGGTCTTGAACTTGTCTCACTGCTTTAACAATATTATTGGCAACATATAAATTGCCATCCAGATCGATTGTTATCTAAATTTATTTTCAAATGGACTGCTTATTTATAGACATAAACCCTTCCATAATGAGGGTAATTGGATTCACAAAGCAACATCATCTATTGGCCCATTTTTGCTACTGAATGTATTTTATCTATTCATTTATTCATTGGTCTAAAGCCGTGAATACTCAATCTTATCCAGATAAGATTTATTAATTGGAGGTAAATTGAGCCATAACAATTAGAACAATTAGCACATTTAAATTTGATATTCTGTGAAAACTTATTTATTAATACACAAATATGCACACAGAAAAAGATGAAGGAACAGAATATTATGATGGAAAAGAAAAACAAATAGAATGTTGTAATTGATGATCCAAAATCTTTTCCACACTCAACTTAGCATTAGTCAATCAACATTTAATATATTGTAAGAATACAAAGAAACTGGGGTGAACCTGAGGTTATGGCACTTATCAACATTAGCCTCAAGTCAAAGACTCAAATTTAAATATACAAATAATATAATGAGTATGAGGATGAGTGATGAGCACCAATCTAACTAAAAAATCACCAGCATTACACAAAAGTAATAATCATTCAACATCATGAATGATCAACAATAAAAATAAATCAGCAGTCAATCTTGTGACTGGATTTCAAATGGGTCTACTATAAACCAGGCTTATTATTTAGCACTTGCTAAACTTAGGTCAGTAATACAACATAACAATTTGGATGCACATACTTAAAAGTGTGAATCCATCAAAATATATAACAATAAAAACAATAATGCTGGGATACTATAACATGCTGATCATCTTTAAACCCCTAACTATTTAGTATCATTAATGTACTGGATAACTATAAACTTAATTTAAAATTTACTGCTGTGCATGGACTTTAAAGGATATCCCTTTTTACACATCCAGGATCATCTGGATATCCAAAAACAGTAAATATAAACTCCTTTTATATAACAGACTGTTAAGCACAAATCCAGCTCAGTGAGCAAAAGCTCTATAATTGTTACTGTGAGCAAGAGATATAATACAACCATATAATATTCTAAAACTATTTTAGGATTGAGTAAATTCACTGGAATAACTTTAACAATGAATTGTAAATTTATTAATTAAAAACAATAAAATGAAATTAAGGTATGCTAAGTATGCTCTAAATATAAATTTGGCATTTTCATTTTGATTAATATAAAAAGAAATAAGCCATCACATTTCAATTTACAAATATCTCAATAGGTTTACATAATACACCTATATATTAGCACACAAACATGACTGTATATAAAAAAATTACATATCAGAATTATGATAAACATAATAAAATTTAATAACTCATTTTAATAATTCATAAAGTAAGATAAATTTTAACATATATGTGTCTACATGACATACCTGTATAAGCACAGACATGTTGTAACATATGAGAATTGTCATGTAATAATAAAAAATAAGCTATCACAGTTTAATGATACATAATGACCATTTTCACACACACACACACACATATATATATATATATGTGTGTGTGTGTGTGTGTGTGGGTGTCCATGGAAATGTGTGCGCACATGGACATTATATCATATGATATTTTAATTTGTCAAAATAAACTTATTAAAAAAATATTTTTCATAATTAATTCCATATTGGAAAATATGCATAAATTCACATGCATGTGCATATATATTGTCTTCTTACTAATCTAAGTTATTGGCTCACTATTCATAATTGTAAATAAAAAAATTGTATCTTTAAAAAAATATTAATTCTTTGATAGTCCTTATAAAACTTTTTCTTTGCTTTTTTTTAGGTTATTCTTGATTAATTATAAGCAACTTTAAAAATATTCTAGTAAATTCTTTTGTTTTCCAATCTTAGGAAAAATTTTGGAGTTTACTTTTTTTTTTAATTTCAAAATAAAATTGTCATTTTTAATGTAAAAAAAAGTTTCTGAGTTGTCTATTTAATAAATAAAATTGGAATTAGCCAATATTTTTCATTATTCTAGTTTTATTTTTTGTTGTCTAAAGTTATTTACTTAAAAAAAAATTTGAAATTTAAAAATTTTAACAGTCTCACAAAATTATTTAAAATAATATCATGCTCAATATATTGCACATTCTACTTACCAGTTGTAATATATATATATATATGATGCAGTTAAACAAACACCAACAGTCAAAATTCCAGTCCAATCTCCAAAATCATAGACTTTCTATTCAACACTAAACATAAACTTTTTAAATATACATTAAAACTACTATTTTATAATTTATAATTATCAATACTCTTGTCACATAATTAATAGTAATGCTTTAAAATTAATTCTGCATAAAATGAATACTCTTTTTTTTCTTTCTCAAAAGTAGTTATAGATCAAGTTGAGTGCCACTTTTGTTGTAATGTCCACCAGTACATGATCATCATTGGGTCCACAGTTGGGTAGTAATTTGTAATGATACAGAAAAACTGGGGTAACCTGTTGTGATGGAAAATTATTATCATCCCCAAGTCGATGACTAGTCTAACTTAAATATACAAATAATATAAAGAGAAATGAGCCTGATAGATCAATGTGAGAAACATTTGAGACCAGCAAAAAATACTATAAATTCATCAGCATTACACAAAAGTTATAATCATTCATCATCATGAATAATCAATAATAAAAATAAATCAACAATCATTTTTGTGACTGGATTTGAATGGGCCTATTGTAGAAAAGGCTAATTATTTAGCCTTTGCCAAACTTAGGGCAGCAATACAACATAATAATTTGGACACACATACTTAAAAGTGCCTATGCATCAGAATATATAACAACAACAAAATGGTGCTGGGACAAAAACATGCTGATAACCTTTAATACCTTGGCCATTTAATACTATTATTGTTTAATCAACTATAAACTTAATTTCTAATTAATACTAAGATAAAATTTAAAGTAGTGCATGGACTTTAAAGAATGTCTCTTTGCACCAACCAGGATTAAAGAAGTAAGAAATCATTATCAACTGGATGTCAATAACAATAAACATAAACCCTTTTTATATAACAGATCATTATGCATGAATCCAGCTCAGTAAGCAAAAGCTCTATAACTGTTACTGTGAGCAAGAGATATCATGAAACATGTAATAATTTTATAATATTTTAAGATTAAATAAATTCACTGGAATAACTTTAACAATGAAATATAAATTTATTAATTAGAAACAATAAAATGAAATTAAGGTCTGCTGAGTATGCTATAAATATAAATTTGTGTTTCTGATTTTGATTAATACAAAAAGAAATAAGCTATCACATTCTGATTTACAAATATCTCAATAGGTTTACATAAACACACAGACCTGCATGTATATAAAAAATTACATATCAGAATTCAAATAGACTAATAATAAAATTCAATAATTAATTTTAATAATTCATATAGTATGATTAATTTTAACATATATTTGTCTACATGACACACCTGTGTAAGCACAGACATGCTGTAACATATGGAAATTGTCATATAATAATAAAAAATAAGCTATCACATTTTAATGATACATAAATAATGACTCTTTTTCATATATATATATATATATATGGTTCCCATGGAAATATATGTGATATTTCATTAGTTAAAAAAGAAACTTATTAAACTATATTATATCTTTACAAGACACAATTAATTCTATGTTGAAAATATGTATAATATTCACATGAAGGTATGTATACATTATCTTCTTACTGATCTAAGTTATTGGTTCAATATTCTTAATTATAAATAAGTCTTTTTTCTCTTTTTAAAAAAAATATTACTTCCTTGGCAGTCCTTCATAAAAGTTTTTCTTCTTTTTTTTAGGTTTCTTTTGATTAATTATAAACATCTTTAAAAATATTCTAGCAAATTCTTTTGTTTTTCAATCTAGAAAGATTTTTGGAGTTACTTTTTTTTAAAAAATTTCCAAAATAAAATCATCACTTTTAACAAAGAAAGTTTTTGAGTTTCCCTTTTAATAAATAAAGCTGGAAATAGTCATTTGTTATTTTATTTCATTATTATAACATATTTTTTAGTTGACTAAAGTTATTTACATTAAAAAAAATTGTGATTTAAAAATTTTAACTATCATTTTCAAGAAATTATTTAAAATAATAATTGTTTCTCAATATATAGTACATTCTACTCACCAGCTGTACTTTATATATGTGATGCGGTACTTTATCTGTACTTTTCTGCATATAGATAAAGCAGTATACATATAACCTACTTCAACAAGTTGATGGAATCTCTGGGTAAGCTGATCCCTTGTAAAGTAGTAGATTGGCATATTGTCATTTTTGGAAAATGTATAATTTGATAACAGTTGGCATACATACAGTCAGCTCCATATAGTCTAGAATTTGATAGACTTCAGGTACATCAGCTAGAACACAATATATACAGGCTACTGAACCACAGAAAAGCTTTCCCTGGCTTCCAAATGAATCAAATCTCTTCCATTATTGCACTAGTAGCAGCATCTAATACTCTATTTTTTACCTTCAGTTATAACTTCATAGTAGTAGTAATCTTGTCATAATCTGTTATCTAATCTTTTTCCTACCTTTTTATAGTCTGGGTAAAATTTTAAAAAACCCACAGTAATTAAAATTTTTATTTTGATTGAAAAAAGTTAATGACTCTTTTCAATTCACCTTAATCCTTTCAAAAACAACTTTATAGGATTTTTATCAAAATATGTTATACAAGCTTTAATTTAAAAAAAAAAAAAATCTAATTAAATTAGATAGTGAAATTTTATAATTACCACTATACCTATTATAACATTAAAAAAACATACTTATTTTAATTTCAAAATCAGAATTAAGAAAATTTTAACTAGATCTTTTTAAATGTTTTATTTATAATTTTTTTTTAAAATTCAAAATTATTTAATCAATTGTTACCCCAGTGTAATATAAAAAATCTCTATAAAAATTTTGTTTATGTTTATTTCTATTTTTCCTTTCAACTTTATATATATGTTTACATAAACACACACTACTATGTTGCTGTATGCCATGAGACACATAACTATCTCTCTCTCTCTCTCTCTCTCTCTCTCTCTCTATATATATATATATATATATATATATATATAAGAGAAAAAGATTGAGAAAAAAGGAAATAGTAACTCTCTACATTAGTGTATTTTATATCAAGCTAAATAATTAAGCATTTAAATTCTCATTCTTTTACTAATCTCTGACTTTGGCCTATAACAATGGGGCTTAAAATTTAAAAATGAAAATAATGCATATTTTTATTAGTTATTCATTAGATTAGAAATTATTCACTTAATGAATAATATTTCTGTAGTGCAATTTTCACTTCACCACTCTCATGCAATGTAGGAGCTGATTCTATCTGCTTTTAAGACTTTGTAAAGGGGTGTAATCATAAATGTGATTATAGTCATAGTTAAAAAGGTGTATGCTCTCCAAGATGCAAATTTTATGAGGGTCAAGATTACAATATTTTATACTTATCTCTATCATTGTTATGCATATAGATAGCCAATTATGACAATTTAATTGATGTATCAAAGTTATTGTCATCACAACTTTGCATAAGATGTTGTGTAGTGAAAATTGCACCCAGCAATACTATTATTAAAACAGGCAAAAACTCTCCATACAATATGATGTTTAGTGGTTAGAAATACTATTAATGAAAGTAATGCAATTATGCATTTGTCTATTATCTTTAATTACATTCTATTATTCTAGCATAATGTTATTTTCAGACTTTAATTCACATCAGTGATACAATAAAATAATTAATATTCACATAAATGTTCTGGATATTTCTACAGAAGAGATAGACTATATATTAGTTCTTATTCATGTTTAGCATGCTTTCAATATATAACATATTATAATTATAGCATTTTCACTTCTTTTATCTTTGGAGTCCATATGTATACTTGATAAATATTTTAATATTTAAAATCATTTATATTTATTTTTTAGTATTCTAAAAGATTTAAATCCCTTCAAAGAGCCAAAACTCTTTGAGAAGGGGATGCTTGTGTCTGTTTTTATTATAGAAAATTGATCTTTAGCTATTTCCTAAGCTTCTTGAATTTTTCATTTTCTATCTTCCCTCTCAATGCAAACAATAGCTAAGGATAAATTTACTATAAACAAAAAAGACCCAAGCATCCCCCTCTCGAAAAAATGGATTTTTGAAGGGATTTAAATCTTTTTGAATATTAACTAAATAAATTAAAATATTAAAATATTTAATATATATATAAACTCTGAACACTAAAAAAGTTAAAGTGTTATAATTATGATATGTTATATATTGAAAGCATGCTAAGCATGAACAAAAACTAAATTTAAAAGATATAGACGACCTTTTCTGTATAAATGTTCGGAACCTTTATGAGACTATTACAGTTAGCTAGAAAAGAGAAAAAATCTTTGGTATTAAGATAATTAATGAAAATAAAAAGTTAATACTTGCAGGATAAACTCTGAGAATACATAAAATAGGATATTATGAGGCTTTATTTTTAAAATAAAACCAACACTCTATTATTCCTTACAAAAGTATATGAATTAAAACCAAACACGTAACACATATTTGTATAGTCACACATATATCTTCATGTCATGCATACACGAAAGTACACCAATTTCCATAGGCTGTGAAAATGATGATGGTCTATTTTTTTTCATTATATATATATACTTTAGTACTGCAAATCAGGAGTGATTATTTTCTTGTCTCTCTCTTATACATTTATAATGATGATTTTTTTTTTTTTTAATAATTCATTAGAGAAAAGTTTAATATATATATATACATTAGTGTAAGATTCATATATATATTACTTTCAAAATGGTTATAAAAAAGAACATTATTTCAAGATGATTTTTAGATTCTTTTTGTGTTATATTTTAGTCAATAATGGAGAAGCAAGTATAGAAATAAAATGATTCGCAAACTAAATGTGATTAACAGCTTACATACGTTTTATAATTGGCAATGAGACAGATATAAACAAAGTAATTTAGGTAGTATTTCTTGAATTCTTATAAAATTATAATGATCATTGCACAAACTAATAATTTTATTATAAAATAAATAATAACTATGTAATCTATTGACCAGAAGATCGTGGAATGTTCAAAAACCAAAATAAGGTGGATCACAACAGTTTTATTTATTTACCTAAATTGTAAATATTTTTTTAAAAATTTCCTCAGCCAGAAATTGAGCCATGATTCTTAAGTCCATCATTCAATTATTGATGACTTAAAATGTAATTGGGTTACATCGTTATTTTAACCTCAAATTTTCTAATCAATAATCTGTAATTTTGAAATAGATTCTATAACTAAAACTATTATTAATATGATTTATTTACGAAAACTAGATTTTTCGTTAACAAAATAATAAATACTGCTATTATAATATTTCACTAATTAAACATTTCAGTTATATAAATTATTGTAAAATATAATTTTTTAAAATTTTAATGCATTAGCAAAATAAAATTTATTTTCCAATATAACATTACCATTTTTATTTTTAAAGCAGAAATTATTACATTAGTAAAATAAAAATTTGTTTTCCAATACATTACCATTTCTATTGTTAAAACGAAAAAAGTTTTGTAAGAGCAATAAATCAAAACCAACAAACAACTTCCTATTTATATTAAGACGTTTTATTTAGAAACTATTTAATCAACAAATGTGTGTTATAAATAATGATTGGGAAAATCAATTTCAAAAATTTTTAATAAAATCTCTTTTGTCTTAACTCAGTGAATACTTTTTATTTTACTATTAAACAACTTAAACAATTATTTTCAGTATTTATTTTATCAAATATTAAAAATAATAATTTATCGTTATTGTAGAGTATAATGAATAAATTTATTAACAAAAACATAATTCAATTTATGATTTAGCAAAGAATTTGCATCTAAAGTTGGAAGAAATCTGTAAAAGACATGAAACTCAAATATTGTGTTTAAATTAATTTAATCAAATGTTGTTTTTTTTATAAAAGAGTAATATTAGATACACTTTTGACGAAAACAATAATTTTTAACTATTTTTTATTGTTATTAGAAATTTTTAATATATACTTTTATAAATAGAAAGTATGTTGATATATATTTTTATTGAAATTTATGGATGAACCGCTTCACATACTGTGTTCATATTGATTTGATCTTCTCACAAATTATTTTTGTAATCAAATAAATCCTGAAATTTGGAAAATATGAAATAATATTCTATGCAAAATATTAAAATTCAAGTTCAATTATTCTCAGATAAAAAGTTCAGATTAGAAAGAGGATTTGTTTAAAAACCGTTAGAATAATTCAAAAATGTAGTAAATACAAACTTTCATACTATTTTTACTAACTATGGAAAAGAATATAGGTCCATTCCATACATTCTTGCCATTGCAGCCATTATTATTATGTGGTTATCCATATAGTATATGAATGTGGATAGGCTGCTCACCAACATGCATTAGTAAGCATGGTGAGTTTATTGGCTTTTTACCTTTGAATTTAAGATCAAGAAACACCATGGTCTTTATTCTCAGTTGCCTGATAAAACAGAATAAATTTGTGTAAATGAAAAATTTTTAATAGATATATACAATCATGTCAGACAAAAATAAATCATGTCCCCTATTCCCAGGAGGGTGTAAAGTCACCAGTCAAGACCATGGTTGGTGACTGAAGGTCAAAGGTTTTAAGACCCCTGATTGTGTACCCAGGCTCTCATTTGATAATGACTTTTTATTTAGGTACTTACAAATGTAGATCACTTTCAAGTGAAGAAAGAATGAAAGAATTGGAAGAAGAACTGTCTTATATTAAATAGGACATTATTGGACTTTGTGAACTTAAAATAAATGGTGAAGAGACAATTGATTTAAAATGTGAACATGTACTCTACTACAAAGGGACAAATATTGCAAGTACAAGTAGAGTAAGATTCATTATAAATAAAAAGTGGAAGAACAATATTGTGAAGATTGAAGATGTATCTGGCAGAATGGCAAAATTAGTTATTGAACTTAATAACAGATACCAAATGCAGATAATTCAGGTTTATGCTCTAACAAGTTCTCATAGTGATAAAGTAGTAGAAGATTTTTATATGGATTTACAAAAGGTTTATCAGAATAAACAACATTTTAAAATTGTTATGGGAGAGTTTAATGCTATAATTGGTAAACAAATAAAAGATAAAAGTGCTGTAGGTAAATTTGATTATGGTAATAGAAATGTGACAGGATATAGACTTGTGGAGTTTGCAAAAAAAAAAAGAAAAACTTTATATTATGAATTCTTTTTTTTGGGGGGGGTGGGGGTGAAAATGTTAAAAGAAAATGGACATGGGAGCATACAAATGATGGTACAGCAGAATTGGATTATATTTTGACTAACAGAAAATATATATTTCAAGATTATAATGTTCATAATAAATTCAATATGGAAGTGATCATCGATTAGTAAGATATAAGATGTGTGTTAATGCAAAACTAGAGAGACAAAAATTATTAAGAAAAACAATATTTATAGTTGATATTCCTAATCATCAGAAATTTTCTACTAAATTTAAATTCTAACTTGCAGATCGGTTTTAAGTATTAGTAGATTTTGAACACGATTCAAACTTGAATAAAATTAATAAGAAAATAACTGATACACTTTTAAAAACTGCAACAAAGATAGCTGGTAGAAAAAAGCAGCAATTGACCAATAAAATTTCTACTGAGACTAATATTCGTAAGACTGTATAAAACTTAATTTTTTTAAATACTTTTATGAAGTACAAGATTGAAATCTTTAGCTTAACTTAGTTATTTTCTGCTGCCTGTACACACTTTTAAAAAAAATTTGTAAAAAATAATTTCCTTTACATTATTTCTTTATTTTTAATTTCAAAAAATATATATTATTTATTATTTAAGGAAAATAAGACGATTTTTGTTTTTCTATACAAAATGAAAAATGTACTCTTTTGTGTTGGTATTTTTTTAGTTTCACTTTCTAATGCCAATATTAATTACTTAATTGAAAAAAATAAGGTTTATTATTTGTTTATTGAAACGTTTTCATTCTTAGCGGAGTGACAGGTCGCAGACAAGATAAAATCATTTCATGGGCCATATGTAGTCCACAGGCTATGGTTTGCTCAGGTGTTAGAATACAAAAAAAAGTTCACATTATGCCATTACTTGCAAATGGGGGTTGTTGAGTGGATCAGTGACGACTAGTCCATTAGCTCAGCAGTGTTGCAACACCTCCAGAAAAAATTCATTATTAAATTTGTGCTTGAAAATATCAATAATATCACAATCATTTAATATTTTGCATAATTATTGCATCACTATAATTAATTAAACCGCTTTTAAAAAGAATTATTTTAAGCAATGCTTTAAATTCTATTCAAAGATGCTATTCAAAAATGCTAGTGCCAGAAACATCATATTTGACGAATTTTAGAAAATTCCACTGAGATTCGTTTGCTTTTATCAATGCATACAAATCGTGCCATAGGAGCTACTTACAGTGGTAGCAACAATAATTATTTGAGCATAGTATGTTTATCTATTCTAGTTTTTGTTCAGAACGAATATATTTTTATGGTTTTCATTTACAATTAGTAATAAAATATACTGTTTTTCTCTTGTAATGTAAATATTTATTACAATAAAATATAGCAGAATAATAAAAGAAATGTTACTTTAAACATTTATTATGTTGGATGTTAGGATTGAATATATTTAAAAAAATTACATTTTCTCAATTGTCATTACATGAAAAAATTGAAATAAAAAGCAAATGTCGATCTATTCCAGATATTATTATTTGTCTAGTAGTAGTTAGTAAAAATAAATTAGATCTTTTAACAATGATCGATATGAAAAAAATTAAATGGTTGCAAAATTAGCAATTCTTTGTTTTGTTTTCATTACTTACGTTTTGGCAGTATACTATAATACAGTTCCTCTGCTTAAAAATTTCATGGGCCACCATTGCAATGATAATTGATTAGTATACTCCAAAATTAAAGTAATCATTGCATTAAATAATTGATCTTGTTCCAATTGTGTTCCCAAAAAAATTGCTTTTCAGTCTTTAGAAATATTTACTATTATGTATACTAAAATTTAATAGCTGTCAAACACAAAATTTTTTAATTTAAACCTTCAGAATTGTCATATTACTCAAGCATAAAAAACTTTTAAGGGAATGTATTGCAGATCACTGCAAAGTATAATGGTATTTCTGGTAACTGATTAAAAGAAAATATGTAGTATTGTTTGCTTTGCACAATAATAAATTAAATTTGAAATAAAGTCATGATTGTTGGATTAAAATTGCAGAGAAGATACATATATTTGCTAATCATAGTTATTCTAGATCTTTTGTTGAGGAATACATGAATTTGATAAATTGTACCACAATTCTATTAAAATTAGCAATGGCACTTCTTTGTATAATGACAGTGAAATTTTAAACAGGTGGACGAAATATATTGACTAACTTTTGAATAATATCATAAGATGTGAGATAATCCATTTTATCTATTTATTTAGATTTAGGATAAAAATATACAACTTCGTGAAGTCAAATAATTCTTTGTAATCTTAATAATGGAAAGTTTGGCAGTCCTGAGGAAACACCTGGATAAATGTGAAAATACAATGGGGGTGTGTTGGTTTCAAAAATATTGGAAATTTTTAAGGACGATATAGATCCATAAAGTAATATCACTTGATCTTAAGAATATCTTTATTCTTTGATTTTTTTAAAAATCAAATAGAATATCCAATGAATTGTGAAATATCATTGTTATTTACGATGTCAAAACCACTTTCAAAGATTTTGATAAATAGGTTACTTGCAGTCATTCCACAAAATGTTAGCAAGAGAATTGAGAGCACTAAGGACATAGTTTTTTTGTTTTATTCAGGTTTATATTTATTGGTAATAATAATTGCAAAAAAAGCATCAGGAGAAAAAAAGTGATTCAGACATTGATTTTATTGATTTTGTCAAGGCTTTGACTCAATCAAACAGGTTTATAGCATTATTTGAAATTAGTTGTTTAGCCACCAAAGTTTATTTAAATTATATAACTTATAGACAGAAAACGTATTATTTATACAGGTGAAAATTCTAAATTTTTGAAACAAAAACTTGCTCCAACATTGTTTACAATTTTGTCAGTAGGTTTGGGAACTATTTCTAAATAGCTCAATGAAATATAGATTAAAATGTGATATTGATTTAATGATTATTTTTTATTTAAATCAAGTAAAAGTGAAAACAATAACTTCATATTTTTCATTTTGGGTGATGATAAGAAATATGTTGTTCATTCAAAAGATCATCTTTAGCAGGGGTTGCCAAACTTTTAGACACTGGGGCAATTTTTTTGGTGAAAGTGTACCTGAGGGCGATTACAATTTTTTCAGGGCTTTGAACCATAAACCAGAAGTAAACACTATTTTTTCCATTCCAGCATGGTTCAAAATTTTGGGTTTTTTTAGAATGTACTTATGAATTGGTTGGTTTTTTTATAATGGCCTTTTAAATACAAATATTGGTGATGTTTTTAGAAGATACTTACAAACATGTGAATTTTTTTTTCTCAAAGATACAAACTGTTGGAAGACATTTTACTATGACTACTAACTTTAAAGTAATTATTACAAAAAATAAACATATTTTTTACATTTTGTGCCATATCTTGGCCATTTTTGATTAAATTTTTGCTATTTTACATTTTTTTTATTATAAATTTGTAGCTTTATTGGTATTTAAAATTTTAATTCCAAAAAAATCCACTATTGGCAGTATTTTTCACAAAAAAATAATTTCTCTTTGTGGTCTATTGTATATAGTCTCACCTCTTTTTCCCTATAAGATGCCATAAAGCAGTGACTATCAATTTTGGCTATTGTTCTCCAAGCATTTCTAGCTATCAAAATCAGAAATCAAACCAAAATGTTGTATGCTTTTGTAATAGATTTTGAATATAAATAAATATATTCCTTGTAATTTTTTATTTTATATTGATAATTAAATTTTTACATTAATTTACCTAAATATGAACATTGATTTGAAAATTTTTAAATTTTACAAGAATAATAATCAAGGGAGAGTGTATAATACTTGACAATTATTCAAAGCAAGTGAATAACATTGACTGCTAATTTCATATCTAGCAAAACACAACAATTTTTCATAAATATTTATTAATTTCATGATTACTTTTTACACTATATTGACTAATAATGTGGCTAGATTTAGATTTTTATTTAAAATATTTAATTTTAGATGAAAAAAAGACAACAGAAATGAGTAGTTATTTTTCATATGTTTTTCTTATATTTTTTTCAGTTATTAACATTATTTTTAATTTTTCATTGCATTTAATCAATTTGAATGTAAAATAATTCAATTTTTAGAATCTAAATTAAAACAGTTCTGATTATTGTACATTCTGAAAGGAAACAGGCTAGATCCATATATAACAAATCAAATCACTCAAATTTTTATTCAATCTAGTCAATAAGATGTCAGACAAAAGATTAAATTACATCAGCTCCCTCTAGTATTACAGTTTGTCCATGTTGCTTTATAATTACAATTTTAAATTACCTATCAATAATTATTTTCTAGAGCTGGTCCTCAATTTTAAAAAAAATTCAAGAAAAAAAAAGAAAATTATTATTTTGGAATAAATTACATGCAAATTTTACAAAATAAAAGGGTAATTATGTGGTCAACTAGTCAATTGTGGTCAATGTATTGGCCATTCCATATTTTGGTTTAATGTCAGCCAATGATAAAAAAAATAAGTGTTTAGTTTGTAGCTGTTTATGATTATCATTTTGAAAAAGTAACTTAGATGAAGTGCAGTACAGATTCTAATGTGTTACTGCTTTTAAAAAATTAAATGCAACATAGTGAAATAATTACTAAAACAAATTAGCTGTATATAATCTCATTTTACTTAATTTATTATATGGAAGTGGGACTTGGATGTTCTAACTATAATAAAAAGACATTTTAAAAGTTTCATTTGAGGATGCTCTGTAAAAATTTTAAAATGAATGAATAATACAAGACCTCTTAAAATAATGTTTTATATTAAATTTGAGATCATAATTGTATGCTCATGTAAAATTTAACAGCATAGCAGAAATGGGTTTAAATAATTGGAAATAGGTTTCATAATGGTAAATTTATATAACAGTGCTCATGCTTAAATTACTATTAAAAAATGTCAGCAATGCAGATATTGCTTAAATTTTTTAAATCCAAATATCATAGTCAAAGCTTTTTCATTCAAATGACCATAATTTTTCAGCACTAAATAGCTTTTTGAATTCATTTGCTAATGTTTTTCCTCTGCTGTAAGTATTCTGACTTAGCACAGGTTCTATATCATTTTTAGAGACATCAATGATAAATATTTCTCAAGATTGGTATTATAATGCATGAGCAACTTGTTTGAGATTAACAAAACTTTAGTTCGGTTAAATGCATTATCTTAGCTTTGGTGTAAAATCTTATAATGGATGGAATATTTGCGCTTCACTCTTAAAGGCTTGAAGTAGTTTACAATCTCTAAAAAGCTTGTAGCTCTCTTTGGTTGGTCTTAGAACATTTTACATTGTTCACACTTTCTCAGGATTTATTCTATTTCATAATTATGTGCCAAAAAACATTTTCTCACAGAAATTCTATATACACATTTATTTTCATTAAGCTGTACTCTAAAGTTCTATAGCTTTGCAAATCTCATTCAGTCATTTACTCAATTATAGTTCAGATTTTGTACTGATGTTTATGTTGTTGAAGCATGAAATAATGCAATCTATAACTTGGAGTAGAGTATCCACTTTTGCTTGAAATATATTTCCAACTGTTGTTACACCAAAATCAGATAGTTGCAATGAAACACTCTGATGTACATGATTTTTATACATGATTTTTATTGATAATTATGACAATCTTTTGAGCATCTGATGGAATTCATCATGTAATTTTAATTTTGCAAAATGTGGTGATAAAATTTTTAAAAGTGTAGGTATTATCCTAGTGTTTAGCACTGACTTAACACCTTAATTGCCAACAATTCTTAATTTTCTGCATGTCTTCATATTTATAACACTAACTGTGGCACAATTAGATTATTCAGTGAATATGTTTACCCTTTCCTAGTTTGTTCATTAAAGATTCTTTTGACTTTATTTTTTGAACAAATAGCATTTTACATACCTTACAAATTATAAAATTTGCTCCTTCTTTAAAGTTAATTTTTATGGTTTGGATTTTTATTACTCCATGTTTGCTTTGAATAGATTCAGGAAACTGATTTTGATTTTATGTTTGATATTAGTTTATTTTTGACTACACTACAGCTTCTGAAAGTAATTTTAAGCTTATAATAGAATTAATTTTGCATTAACAATGTATACTGATAATACCCTTGATTCCTTCTAGTCTTTATAATTGTCAATATTTTCATGAGAATTTTCATCTCATTTCTGTTTACTTCTTGTGCCTTTAACTTTTTTCTGTTAGGTAGTCATAGTCTCTTTTCTTTTATAAATGTCATATACTAGAACTGCTGAAAATATCCACAGTTATACTTTTCTCATAGATTTGGTAGTTAGTATTATTTAAAATAAAGCATACTTCTGCATTGTTTCATCTTTACTTTATGAGCATACAGTTAAATGCATAACTATATATTTCCTTCTTCCTCATCTGATTTGTGGTGTACATTAGCAATATTCCATTTAAGCCATAGTTAATACATTAATCAGTGTTGAATTTTCAGTTTTAGGCTATAAATCCATTCTTGCTGAAACAGAATCATACAATTGTTGTCTTCTGGGTTTCCAATTTATCAATTTTATTTGTGGATATTTTTTCTGATTTTTGAATTACAAATATATGTCCATATCTTTTTCTGCTAACAATAGTTTTCTCTATAATTCATCTGACATAACCTCAAGGAATTGTTGAAGGGATTATTTGATAAAATCTCTGTATACACAATGTCTAATCAGATAACTGAGTGTTACGTTATAGAATACAATTTATCACTAGACTTAGCTTCTCATCTAAAATGTATTTAGCTAGATGTCTATAGGTTAAAGGGTTGAGATAGCACATTACTTTAGAAATGATTTCCTGGTAAGAGAATGTTTCAGGCTTAACTATTTCACACATTTTAATTATTTTTTGACCTGTGAGATACAGTAATGTCACACTATCTTAATTCAATTTTCTTAACATTTTGTGTGAATCATGACCAACTAGTAGAATTTCCATGTCAAACACTTTAATCATAGCCTGGGACATCTTTAGACTTTATTCAAGTCTAGTGGCTGATTATTTTTATACAAACAATTCTATACATTTTTTCCTCTAGATAGTACTGCTAGTTCCATTTCTACAGGGTTCAATCTTTGTAGATCAAATTCTGTAAGTTTTTATTTCTGGACCAATTGATGCATGATGTTTCAGCATGAAATAAATCTTGGGAGTCATTTATCTTTTATTACATCTTTATTTCTATGATTTTAAAAAAATGAGGTGGTGTAAATGTTATTTAATACATTTATATAAAAAAAATATTACATGTGGGAAAGAAAAATGTGAAAAACTTCGTGTATGTGTATTTAATTAATAAAAAATTAGATATATTAAAAGCTTATTTCTGGGTTGGAGCCAATCTTTAGTTTAAAAAATTATTAGTGATAATTATTCCTGTAGTTATCTAGAATGGATGGAGTCAAAGTTGTAGGTGGATAAAGTTTGATATTTATAAATCAAAAATGTAATAATTTTATTTTTCGATGTGACATCAAACTTTGCTAGTTTTGTTCTGGCTGCCACTGAGTTTGATGTAAAACTGCTGTTCTCTCTGCAGTGAAAAAATCTTATTTGCAGCCAATGTCATACTTCAGTTGCAAAACAGGCAAGCGAACACTTTGGTTAATAGTGAAATAAAAATTCATTTTATTCAACCTGATGTTTAATAATTTATATTTTAATTCAATACAATATATTAACTATATATTGTAACTTATAAAAATAGGGCAATAAACTAGCTCTCATCATGATTGAGGAAAAATGAGAATTATAATCTCCAGTATTTCTTTTAATCAGTTGAGGGCCATAACTTATAAAAATAGGTCAATAAACTAACTAACATCATCACATTGGAGGGAAATGAGAATTATAGTCTAATGCCTCTTTTATTACTTTTACTTATATTTATATGGTATATCTGGGTGCCACTAGGCTATCTAAACCTAGATAAAGTTATATTATATACCTACTTATACTCTACTGGGTTTGAACCTCAGTTAGTACACTATTTATAATACTGTGTAGGATTTTCCACTTTATAATCATATCATGTTTGCACTAATATTAAGGGGAAAACACCCTTATTATTCTTTAGTTGTGCAAATAAATTATAAGACAAATTATTATATAAGATTTTAACATCATAAATGCATATTTAACATTGTTATAAGTGTTACTAGCTCATATTAAATACTATAGATTTATCAGTAGCAATTCACTAAACCTTGAGTGACATTTGATGATCTTCAATGATAGTCATTATCTTATGATGACTCACAATAATATGCAAACACCATGAAAACCATTATTTACCTATGGCCAATAAATACATTTATTAAGACTATTGATTAATAAGATGACAATGATGATGATAATGATGCTTCCACTCACAGCTTTAAAACTAACTCACAACATGCATTTACTCAAAATATTATCATATTTAAATTATGACTTAAAGATTGACATTCATCAGTGATGATGATGACTAAACTAACTTCACAAGACAATGATTAACTCTTAAGAAATATATACACCTCTTTTAATAAAACAAATGTAAATTTATTACTGATCAATCATTAATAATACAAATAAAAAAATTATATAATTAATAATAAAAAATTACATTTAAATAATGTTAATAATAATAACCAAAGATTTTCCACCCTTCCCCTACTGAATGTAAACTCAATGTTCATATTATATTGTTCATATCATATAGTGTGATGGATATAATTCTCTAGTGGCTGAATAAAAATCTTATATCCTAGAAACATTTTAATATTAAAAATAAATACTTGATGCATGCACATACTCACCCATTGCATATAACATACATTTTATATTTATAAATTTAAACATAATATCAATCAAGAAATAATTAGAGAAAAGTTAGTTAGATCATAGAGATATAGAACATCTAACAAAATCAGCTTCAAATTACCTATCTCAATTTCACCAATCCAGATCATTAGCTACTTAAAAATCTCTCTCATAATGCTAAATTTTTATCGATTTATGCATCCATACTCAATAAATATACATGTAAGCATAATTATATTATTAGGTATGTCTGCATATGTGTCAATTCCCATTATGAATAAAAAAATGTATTAAACCCTTTACATATAAGTCAACATATTTCATAATATTTGAATCAATACCCAATAAATACATTTTATAAAAATAAAGTACACATATAAATGGTCACATGTAATGATAATCTGATAATATATAATATATTAATAGGGTCAATATTTATTAGTATCAAAAATCTTCTCTAATAATTGATTCTCATCTTAAGATTTAAAGAGAGAAATAAATGAATTTATTATTTAAGAAAAAAATAAAAGAGTTGTTAATAGTCACGGATAAAAATATAATTAAAGTTGATATTACTGGTTCTTCTTTTATTCTTGATGTAGATACAGCTTCAAAGAGCCCAATGAATTTCATTTTGAAGTCAGTTTGTTTAAGGTTGAAAATTTGAAATCAGCCACACACCAATATGTGACATGCATAGATTTTCCAATTACAGCAGATTATTGGAACAGTTCTATTTTTGGCTTGGGCTTGCAATTCTTCTGTTTTACTGTGATGATGATGATGCTGTGAAATAAATTTCTTTTTTAGAGACCATTTTAGCATTGGAATGATTTTTTTCATTTTTTTCTGCTCTGGATAAGACTGGTTTAATATAAATTTCAACATTTTCTTTTACTTTATACTTTGATTGGAATTTAGAAACTAGTATAGATGAAAGAATAGCTTTAGCAAAGTTGATTTCTTCTCTCATCTTTGTAAATTAGTCATAAGATGTTTAAATACTTTAGATTCAAACTCTTCTAATTCAAATTCTTCCAATGCACACCCAGTTCTTGAAGAAATCACAGGAACCACCAACAAAATATTTTTATTCTGCCATCAAGTTGAAACTTTCAAATATATAAAAAAATAATGTGTGGTTTCTGAAAGGCAATCAAATTTATTCTCCCTTCAAACCGTCTTATTTTCAGACAATATATATGCTAGTCTGTCTGATGACATCACACATATTTTTGTCACTAAAACACATGGCCATTTACAAATTGCATTTCATTAATGCATCTGTATAAAATCCTTTCTGTGAATTTGACAATTTTTTTTAATTTATTATTTAGTATGGTCCAAAATGATCTGGATCCTATTATTTTAATAGTTGTCTGATCTGGACTCTATCATTTTAATAACTTACCAATTAGTCATTGTTCTAACCTCTGCTACCATATTTCTCAGTCCAAAATCAACCTTTATTTCTCTCACACAGACCTGTGGAGACCAGCTAGTCATCAGCCAACATTAATGCGAAACACTTTCACATAAAGTAAAGACAAATTGTTCTTAAATAATATAACTGTTTTATATAGAAACTATAAAATTATTTAAATAAAACTCTTTTTCAAATATATCTATAAATGTTTATGCTTTCTTTTCCTTGTACATACACACATATTCACATATGTTCAAATATATACAACCTGCTTCTCAAACACAATCTAAATAATCTGAAAACTATAGATTGTTAATATCATTAGTATTAAAATTTATAAAGTAAATCAGTAAGACAACTATTAAAATCAAAGTATTATTAAAGAAAGAATATTATAATCTATTAAATATATATTAACTTTAAAAAGGATTAATAAGCAAACTTAGAAAAATGATTTATTGAGTTTGTGTCTATAGACAACTATTTATATGTGCTTTACAATTCTAACTTTTAAGTGTAATTATTAAACCATCCAAAGCAAATATCCTCTTTACTAATACAAAGTTAAATAGAGAGAGAAACAAATATTTCTCCTACTTTCCTTCTGTGTTTTGGGTACTTGGTCATGTAAAGTTTGAAGTCAATGCCCTACAGCTTCTCCTCCTATAAAAAGAAAATGTGGTGATGATTTTTTATGCACACACTGTTGTAATTTAATCACATGCCTAAATTGGAATGTGTACAATATATATTCATTGATTATTATCTATTAATATCTGATGGAAATAGTTCTAATATGAAAATATAACAGATATTTTCACATATTTAAATATTTACAAAACTATATTAATTTACTATATATATATATATTATAACGATCCAAACGAAGTGGGAGATCGCATCGCACCGCACCACACTACCAAAGGGCGCCATCTAGGCATTTGAGCCTAGAAAAATTTATAAAGTAGGCAGATACGCGCTGTTAGGATTCCACTTTATTTACATATTTAGATCGTTAGCCCATTGTCACTAGCTCAGCGGAGACGCTGAGATAAAAATCTATAAATTTTATATCTTAAATATAAAAGAATAAAATAATAAAAGCCACTGCCAGAAATTAACACAGAAAAATATTTATTTACGCACATATAAAATCATTCTAAATTCGAGGAATAAGTTTAACATTTAGATTTTTATCTTAATTTTTAATTTTACATTTAAAATAGCTTGCTATAATGTTTAATATTTTATTTAGAGGGTCGAGTATGAATGGACTACATAGGTCTGCATTTGAAAGGAAAATATTCTTCCCTGATTTAACCTTAGGCAACAAATTTCACAATCAACTGGCGCCAATCCATCTGATACATTCATGTATTCAATGTAGCATGATATGACAACACAAAATACTATATTGTCAGGAATGTACATCTGAACAATAAGTAGAAATAGAGAAGACATTGACTCTCCACCAACAGGAATGTGACATCTGTGGGCAAGTAGATCAATAAACTAAAAACTCCATAGGAATGGACTGCGGTCTTCTGCTGACTTACAAACCCATCCATAGGCAAACAGAGGGTGTGTGGCGTATATCTATAATCCTGCCCGTAGCGGATCTCATACTACATCTACTAATTACACAAATATATCCAATCCATTGAACCAATTCAACTACGAAATGAATAACCTAAGATTACCCTCCCTTAATACAACTTTACAAAACTATATAGCCATTCGCGCCCGACTTAATTTTAACATTTATATACGTTCGCACAGATTTGTTTAAAAATGTTGGGTATAGATCGATTACATAGATTCCACGGTCAAAAACATTTCAAAATAAACATAAACGATCAAAATACAAAATTATTGATACCGACAATCGCAGAGGGAAACTTATAAGTAACCCAATAGTATTCACCATAAGATACTTGCGTTGTCACCAATAACTTAAAAGACATCCGAATAAATACATTTTAGATACTCACCGTAAGGTATCATTATTTATCGAATGTCTATATATTTTGATCAAATATGAAAACCAAAATATAATTAACCGCAAACGAATCCATGCAAGCGTCTATAAACAACTTAAATTTCATACATTTAAAATTTAAACAATAAATAATTTATACAATTAAAATAAATGGAAATGATGTTTGTCCATCGGAAAACATATAAAATTAAACATTATTAATTTGATTTAAAAACTTACAAAAGTCAGATAAGAGTCCGTTTTAACATTTAAGTTGGCTTGTTTATCAATTTGTAAAACTTGACGAAAATTCTTAATTGATTTTAATAATTGTTCCTTTCATATAGCTTATGGAATTCCCGCGATGCCTCCGTTGGAAGGTAATGTTCTGGAGATGGCAATAGCTGGTTCAAGGTATCACAGTCTTTTCATTTTTTTTTTATAGAGAGTGTGGTATGTGCGTCATACCCCATCTCTCAAACACAAAACGCTGGAACTGTCAGAAAAAACTGTATTTCCCTTTTTATATTATCCACCAGGATTCCATGAACAAAACGTCACTAATCTGTTTTTTCGTTATGGTCTGGGCCAAGGCTTAGTGCTTCCATTTGTCAAGCTAAAATCTCTTTCTTCTCTTATCTAACTTTCCATCTGACTTTTTAATTAAACAGCTTTTAGATAATTAATAAACAATCATTTCCTTTTATAGATTACAGGAATTAATTAATACCTGTTTTTATTTTAACTTACGTTATTTTTTTATTAAAATATTTTTATATTTCAATCTTGTATTTTTTTATTTAAAAAAAATACATTCAAATACTTTTTTTTTTTGTTTATGAAAAAAAAAATATTTTTAAAGTTTAACATCTGTGCGAATGTATACACGTTTAACAATGTTTTAATTTTAGCGTTTAGTTTTTTACTTTTATTTGCGAACTTTTAAGTTTTTATTTTAAATTAATGTAACGACATATTTATATATCGTTACAATATATATCATATTTTGGAATTTGATGATAATTATGGACAGCAAAGCAATTTTATTAGGGAATGAAACCATTGGATGGAATTTTAAAAATAATGCTAATGTTGTTCCTCACATTTTCCATGATTTTGGTAAATAAAATTTTAACAAAAATTAAATAAAAAAGTAAAACAAATACGTAAATTAAAATTCATAAATTTTATATTTTTTCAACAGTAAACACAGAGTTGCAAATGTTTATCAGCTATCTGCTCTCTTACATTTTTAGTCATGACATTGATATCATAGTGAAAACATTTATTTTATAATCGTTATATTTGTTGTTATAAATTTTTACATAAAAATTTTGTGGAATGCAGTCTATCACTAAGAATAAGCCATAAAAATACTTTTTTTATATGATAAACTAAAAAAGAATTGTTGTTTTTTTTTAATTAGTGATCAAACATATTAATATACATTCTCATTTATTTAAATTTGAATATTATATATGTGCTCTTTCTCAATTTAATTAATTACTCAATATTTATATTGATAATTTTTGCTTGATGGCTCAATGTATATAAGATTAGATTAAATTATATCATAGTTATGCATATCAAATAAACTTAGTTTACAAATATATTTTTAACTACACCTATTTCAATAAATATACAAATAATCCTACATTATTAACTATCCATGTGCTTGAAGTAAATGTAATGATAAAAATAATTTCCACAAATATATATGTATATTATTAAAATGTGTTTCATATAAAGTTTGATATTTGTGAGTTCAAGCATCCTATAATGCTTGAAAGCAGATAATCAGTGGATAGTTAGGAAAATATATATAACAAATATGCAAATGACATGACAAATCAAAGTTTCAATTTTGAAAAATTGTTTCTATGAATAAAAGTTGTGTTGGTCATATTACATTTATCCATTAATTTTATAAATAAATATTATCTACAGCCACTTGGCATATTAAATATTATAATGTATACTCTAATTTCATTTTATTACATACTTACTACTTCTATATTATTTATATATAATCTACAATATCTAATTTAACCAAGAATGATAATACATGTCATTGCTAATGTAAACATTCAAATTCTTATCATTTACAATTTATTATTGATTCAGTTGAAGCACAGAATGTTTGGATTCGGAAGAGACTTATTCAAGCGGCAAAAGTTAACTTTAAAGGTTCAGTATAAAATGCACTAGTCGTTTGAAATCAATACCTCCTGCATAATAATAATAAAAAAGTCTAATATATAAAAGAATATTATGACATATAGAATGTAATAGGATTATTTAAGATATTGCCACATAAAAAAGATCCAGAAAATAATCTTCTAATACTCTTGCAAAAAAAAAAAAAAAATAGCTGTATTAGTAGATCTCGTGTGATCTTATTTATTCTATATAATAAATTGATCAACATTTGTTTTAAATCTAAAATTTTCTAACATTTTTTTATAAATAACTAGCACAAATGATTTTTAATAAATTCAGTATCTTATAACAATATTTATTCAGATATAATTTTTCAGAATAAGAGTTGTAATTTGTCATAAATAATAACAATTTTGTATTTTCAAATGTTAAAGTGTTTTGCGTTTATAAGCAATTTTTCACAGGAAAAACCAGTTTCAATATATATAAAAACAACTAGAGAATTCTGTCTCGGCAATTTTTAACTTTTCAGTTTTGTGCCTAGAGAGATAGAGAAAGAAAAAATTAACAGAGAAAAATGTTATTTAACTCATTACAAAAATTTTCAAAGAAATATTTAATATAGGGTATATGACAGCCACCTCTCTTTCAATAAACTGATCCCTAAACACATATATGTGAAAAGATTTTTATTTTTCAGAATAGTGAGTGTATCAGTGTTATTAGATAGAGTGGAGAGAGGTGGGTTTTCAGATATATGTGTTTAGGTGTATCAGTGTTATTAGATAGAGTGGAGAGAGGTGGGTGGTGTGAAAGTCTGTGCTTTGGTGATTATTTATCTTTTCAGCATATATGTGTTTAGGTGTATCAGTGTTATTAGATAGAGTGGAGAGAGGTGGGTGGTGTGAAAGTCTGTGCTCATATACCCTATATTACATATATATATAGCCACAGGTATATAACAAGCCTGTGTTTCAGTTAAAAGAAATATTTAAAATGTTTTAATCATTATGTTTTTGGTATATCATGTTTTTTAATAAGCCACTTTAATTTATAAATGTGCACACTATTTAAAAATTAGAAAATCTTTTTTTCTACAATTATCATATCAGTAAAAAAAAAAAACCCACTAGCGTTTCACTGTTAGTTTTGAATAAAAAGCATTTTAAAATTTAACCTTACTGAAATTATTAAAAATAAACTAATTTATTACAAACACATTCATATGCGCATATATTTTATCTTGTTTTTTTTTTTAAAAAAAGCTATAGGTTTCTTTATGATTGTTAACTGACAATTTTTAATATATTGTTTGTTTAATATAAAAAATTATCAAAATTTAGCTCTGTTAGAGTTGCTTTTGATTGCTGTTGAACTGGATAATAGCTTAAAATCTCTTCTCGTCAAGCGTTGGTGGTCGAGAGGTCAGTACAGCTGCCTTACAAGCAGTTGTCTAGGGTTAGCGGGTTCGCTTCCGGCCGATGCTATGACACATGAAAAAAAATCTCTTCTCATACAAATGCATATATATATTTAATTACGTTTTGATACTCTGTCATTCTAACTATTAATGTAAAAAATATTAAAACAGAGTTTATTACAAAAGTAAGATTTATTATATCAAAAATACTTTCAATGCTTTTGTGTTATATTTATGGTTAGTCTGCTGAGAACATTTTTTGCCGACTTGAATGCTATTACATATTTATTTTGTGTAATGAACCACGCCTTTTTTATTTTATACTTGCGATCGTTTCTTTCTTCGCACATAATTTTAACAACCCTCGCATCACAACTATAGCCATACTTTTTTTCATGATCATGAAAGACAGATGAATGAACAGCTTTAGGCTTCATCTTAGATTTAAATGTTGAATCATTTTAGTTTTAATATTTGCCCTGGTCTCATCATAATCTACGTATGGGCAATTTTTATGACCAGCATAGACAACATTGGGCTGGATCAATGTGAAAATTTTATCCTACATTGTTAATAAGCTTGTTTAAATTTATGGTAGTTCTGAATGTGATATTAAATTTGTCCAAGCATCTTTGTGCTATTTTATTACATATACAGGATAAATATGGTAGAACAATTAAGCTTTTATTATTTCTACATCGACAATTTATTAATTATTTTGGTTTTAAATTGCTCTATATATCTATGTATGCATGTTCTATAATAGCCTGCTTTTATCAAGTCAGCCAATTAATGTTGAATGTTCTTAGTTCTATCTGATTCATATTGATACAAATAATAATTGCAGTATAAAAAGTTTTTTAGCTCTACAAATTTATGAGACATAGGTATTTAGAATTTATGTTTATGTATTCTCTAATGGGGGTGGGGAGTGACAACCATTTTATATTGGAGGGCATTATGTGTCTGCTTTAATTTTAAATCCAGATATTGAATTAGATTATTTTCTTCCAGTTCAATTGCCCAATTCAAGCTTGAATTTGTGTTCAAATCTGAATATGTGATTAATTATATTTTGAGGTGCACTTATAAAGACATCATTCACATAATATATATATATTATAACGATCGAAATGAAAGTGAAGATCGAATCTAACTGCAAAAACAATATCTACAACTACCAGGGCGCCATCTAGGCATTTAAACCTAGAAAAATTTATAGAGTAGGCAGATACGCGCTGTTAAGATTCCACTTTATTTAAATATTCCGATCGTTAGCTTAAGTCACTAGCTCAGTGGAGACGCAGAGATAAAAATCTATATCTTAATTTATATCTTAAATATCAATAAATAAAAGCCATTGCCAGAAATTAACACATAAAATATTTATTTACGCACATATAAAATCATTCTAAATTCGAGGAATAGGTTTAACATTTTTCGATTTTTATATTACTCTTTAATTGTACATTTACATAAATTTCAATGAGTTTAATATTTTATTTAAATGGTCAAGTATGAATAGACTACATAGATTTGCATTTGAAAGTAAAACATTCTATCCCTATTTAACCTTAGGCTAAAATTCGCAGTCAAACTGGCATCAATCCATCTGATACATTTATGTATTCAATGTAGCATGAAAATACAACAGCACAAATATACTATACTGTCAGGAATGGAAATCTGAACAGTATAGTTAGAGAAAACATTGACTCTTGTCCAATACAGGAATATGATGTCTGTATAGCAAGAAGAACAATAAAATAAAAACTCCATAGGAAGGGACCGCGATCCTTTTTGCCGACTTACAATCCCATCCATAGGCAAAGGGTTGGTGCAGTGTATTCAGCGATTCTGCACATAGCGAAACTTATACTACATCGACTAATTACACAAATATATCCAATCCATTGACCCAATTCAACAACGACACAAATAACCTAAGATTACCCTCCCCTAATATAACTTTACAAATCTATATAGCCATTCATGCCCGACTTAAATTTAACATTTAAATACGTTCGCACAAATGCATTTTATAAAATTTGTTTTAAAATGTTGAGTACAGATCAGCTGCACAGATTCCACGGTCAAAAACATTCCAAATTCAACACAACCGATCAAAATACAAAGTCCTCGATAAACGTCACTTGCATAGGGAATATACAAATCCCATTAGCATTCATCGTAAGATGCTTGCAGTGATATCGTTGACATATATTCTAATCGAATGTGAAAACTACAACATTATCAACCGCTAACGAATCTATGCAACGTCTATACCCAACCTAAATTTCATCATTTAAAATTTAAACAACAAATAATTTATACAATAAGAGAGAAGAAAAAAATGGAAATGATTTTTATCAATCGGAAAACATATAAAATTAAACATTATTAATTGATTTTAAACTTAAAAGTCAGATAGAAGTTCATAAGCTTGAACGAAAGTTCTTAGTTATTTTTAAATTTAGAGTTCATGTCAATATAGCTTACAGTAGAAGAGTCCAGGTTCCTGTTTTTAATTCCCGCGACATCTCCATTGGAAGATAATGTTCTGGAGGTAGCATTAGCTGGCTCCATTCTTGTATCACAGTCTTTTCATTTTATATTTTTTTTAAAACAAACAAAAAAAAATGGGAGAGAACGGCAAGTGCGTCCTACTGTTCTCATCAAATCAAGTCCGAAAAAAACTGTCTGGAACTCAATATTTCTCTTTTTATAGTAAATCTCCAGATTGAATGAACAAAGATGTCACTAATCCAAATTTTCGTTCGGGTCCGGGCTGAGGCTTGGTGCTTCCATTGGTCAAGCTAATTTCCTTTTATTTTCTTATCTATCTTTCATCAGATCATTTTAATTATACAAGAGCCCGAAGCTAGCTTGCTTTTCAAACAATTTATAAACAATCATTTCCATTTACAGATTACATTAATTAATACCTGTTTTTATTTTTAAATCTTGTACTTTTTTATAAAAAAAGTACGTTCAAATACTTATTTGTTTTTTTTTTAAAAAAATATTTTTAAAGTTTGGCCTCTGTGCGAATGTATATACGTTTAACAATATTTTAATTTTAGCGTTTAGTTTATTACTTTTATTTGCGAACTTTTAAGTTTTTATTTTAAATAAATGTGACGACATATTTATATATCGTTACAATATATATATATATGTGTGTGTGTGTAGTTTTCTTACATGTTCAATATGAAATCAATTATATTTGTTACTTTGTAAGTCAGGGTCTGACTACATGCTTATTACACTCACTGACAAGCCCATTGACTAAGACTATCAACTCATATTCTTGCCCTTTGTAACTAACTATGATGCCATTATCTATCAATTTTAAGAACTCTATAATAAATTCCCTTCATATGTGTTTGTATTCTTGTTTTTTAATATTTCTTTGATAATTTTTATTCACTCTATGGTTATCTAATCCATAGAGAGGCCATTCTATGTTCCTTAGAAATAGTAGCATTTTTGCTAATGTCTACAGATTTGAATGATGATTTTATGGTATGTTTGTCAAAACCTAATTCTTCTTTTAATAATTGTGTGACAAATTTGGAAATTTCATGGTAGTATGCTTCACCAAAATCGATTAATGGTCAAAATGAATGATGCTTCTTGCACATTTTCATATTCACAAATAATCTAGGTGATAGAGTTTTAGATGGGGACATTTGCAAATATTGTCACCTATCATATAATTTATTTGTATATTTTTAAATATGCACATTATAAATTTGTCTTTTTTTTTTTTTTGGTTTTGACTTTACACACACACGCATATATATATATATATTTTTTCATTTTTATAGTAGTTACTTGCGAATGCATATATACCTGGGTCTCTTTTTACGCGGACTTATTTAACACGATTTTGAAGTTACACGATTCATGTTTCACTGGAAGTCGAACTCCGATAATGCACTATTACTTTAAATAATAAATTTCACACACTTATGTTATATTGAAAGTAATAGCACATTATTGGAATTCGACTTTCATCTTAGTAATTTCAATATTTTCAGTGCTTTATAATAGTAAGATTTTATGCAATAATGAAATTAAAATCATGATTTCCACATTTTATGTATACACACATTAAATTTTACAAGATTATAATGTAAATTTGTTCAAACATTGTGCGTGTTAATTTTGCATTTTAAATCACATTCTGTTTTTGCTTTTTAAAAAAGAACGTAATCAATTATTAATCATTTAGTGTCTGCAAGTTTATTTTTAAAAGGTGAGTAATAGCAGTGGGCACAATTAAATTTGACAATTAAAATCTGATTTTTAATTGTAATTAACAATTTAAAAATTACTTACGGTGACTTGAAATTAATGTGATGTAAAACAAAATTTGATTTTTAAATGGAATTGAAAATTAAAAAATTAAAGACAAAAATAAGAATTTAATTTTTAGTTGTTAGTTTTAATTAAATTTTTCCCAGCAGTGGTGAATAAATGTCTTTTTATTATCATAAGTCTAAGTTCATAAACAATTAATAAAATCATCATCTCAAAGATTAATTACTAATTACGTTGTCAACAGAAAACCATTAACACAAAATGAGAGTGAACTTGGTGCTAGTTGTATTTCCTCTTGTGAGAATCTGATTTTTTACCAGTTTACAAACGAATGTGTTTTTCGGCAAATAGCGATAATAATTAAAACATGTATAAAAAAATGTAAATTACTGTACTGTAAATTATGCATAAAATATATTATTTTGAATAAAATTAAATATTATAGTTAAAAAAAGTTTGTCTTGTATCAATTTTTTTCAAATTTGAAATTTTTTATTAGTCATATTTTATTTTTTTATTTTTTTTTTTGCGTGGATTTTAAAGTAATTTTACATTGGTGCTTTGCTTTTATGCAAATTTTGAAAAATCACAGACCGCATCCCCCCTTTTTTAATGTAAGTTACAACTATTTTTGCACAATTTTATTTGCGCATGTTTTCTGAGGAACCTATCTATCGTGTAAAATGAGACCCAGGTGTAATGTATGGCTTTTATAGCTGGAGAAAAAAGATAAAGTGAGAGAGTGACACTCACATAATGAGGTACAAAAAGTTTGAGATGCATGGTTGGAGTATCTATAAAAAATTGCATCTACTTAATATTACATTTTAGTTTTTTAATCCACTATTTACGATTTTACAAGTTTACCTTTTATTTCTGTAGCAAACTTTTTTTACAGTCTTTAAAACTTAACCCAATTGTAATTTTCTCTTGTTTGGTATAAATAGAATTTCTAGATCTTTATGTGAAATTTTAAAATAACAATTATTTTAATATTTATAATATCTACCTTAATTATTTTTTGAATATATGTACAAAATAAAATTCCTAAGATTCATATTTTGTCTTGTTTTGCTTTACAATAGTTATGACAATCCTTATCTGTATTTTATAATGCCATATTTTTTCCAATATTATTGCATGTTATTAAAAGATCTTGGAAATAATCTTTGTAACTTAAATAGAATATATTTTCTCTCTCTATGAAAACCATGCTCAAGTCTCTTAGTTCTTTATTTAGTCCACATGCCTAGTGCAATAAAAACGGCAGGCTGAAGAATATGTATCAAAATGGCACAAATAACACACCCATTCTTTCACATCTTCCCCTAAATATTTTAATGAGTAGTAATAATTGCTTTATATATATATATATATATATATATATATATATATTTATGATATAGTTTTATATTTAATATATATATATATATATATATATATATATATATTAAATATCTAAAACTATGTCATAAATAGAATTGTTATTCTTCCAAATTTAACACCAAAATGTAACAATATTAAATGTTACTGATATAGCATAAAGGCACTGAAAAACAATTCATGTAACAATCTCTATTATATTCTGAAATACAATTGCAAGACCAAAAGATTAGTGTATATGTTTTTTAGCTAACTAGATTGGATGATGTTGAACTTACATTGTGAGGATATATCTTAATGGTAATGGATATGCTAAAAATGAATAAATTATTAACTTGGTCATGATTTTCATGAAGCTAGATCTTACTTACTTTATAAATATAATCCAAAATGCATTCTAAAGACTGATATAATGAGTGTTTTCATCAGAAAGATATGATTCTGATGCAATACAATGTTAAAATACAATTAGAAAAAAATATATTTTTTAGAAAAAAGGTTACTGTAAAATATGTTAAAAGATAGGGTTGCAGTATGTAAAACAGATTAAATGATCTCTCAAAGATATGTAACATAATATATCTGAGTTTTCATGATTGTTTTTATTATAACACTTACCTTTGACTTTTTTGCTATCTGACTCTTTATCTTTTTTTTCTTTGGAATTTAGATGACTATACTCATTTACCAAAATAAAATTCAAAAAAAGTATGTATCATTAATTCATTAATTTATTAATATGTATTATATTTTGTATTATATTGATAGCAATAATTAATTTACATTATATAGATTTGTATACTAAGATAATATATACTTGAAGTTTGGATATAATATATGGGATTTAAACACAAACTTTCAAGCTCCCTTTAGCTATCCACTTTATCTCATACAATTGGTATACATGACCCCACACATGGAAAAAAGATAAATAATCTCAAATATACATATTTTATGCTCAACCAGCACTCAGCAATTGATCCAGGTCATCTCCCATACATATATATATATATATATATATATATATATATATATATATTTATGGAAGTAAGGGTACAATATATATATATAATAAAAATAATAATTTAATGGTAACAAATTATTATAAACAATCCTTAAATCTGCAGAAGTACTCTTTTGGTTAATTCCTTAAACCTGCTTCAACTGCCATTAAATTAAAAAAACAAAGCGGAAGCAAATGTCAACAATTCAAATTCCATGAATCTCGTATTTTAATGTTAGTAGCTTGTTTATTTATTAAATGCATTTTATGCCTATTTATAAAAATTGCCTTCTTAATTTTTCTTTTATTATGGTTTCTCTCTTCATGAAGAATTTTCAAAATCAAATTTAAATTTATATATACATGTTTTTTCATGATCAAAGAAAACCGAAAGAGACATTAAATCATCATTATTTTTACTTTTTACATGCTTATATAACAATCCATGCTCCCTCAACCTCTTCCCAATACTGCACCTAGATTCACATATATATGATAGCATACAATCACAAATTTGATATACACCTGGGTCTCGTTTTACACGATAGATAGGTTCCTCAGAAAACACGTGCAAACGAAATCACGCAAAAATAGACATATTTTACATTGAAAAAAGGGGGGTGCGGTCTGTGATTTTTCAAAATTCGCATAAAAGCAAAGCACCAACGTAAAATTACTTTAAAATTCGCATAAAAAAAAAATAAGGAAATAAAATATGACTAATAAAAAATTTCAAATTTGAAAAAAATTGATACAAGACAAACTTTTTTTAACTATAATATTTAATTTTATTCAAAATAATATATTTTTATGCATAATTTACAGTACAGTAATTTACATTTTTTTACACATTTTAATTACTATAGCTATTTTCCGAAAAACACGTTCATTTGCAAATAACTAGTGCCAACTTCACACTCATGTTGTGTCAGTGGTTTTCTGGTGACAACGTAATTAGTAATTAATCTTTGAGACGATGATTTTATTAATTGTTTATGAAACTAACAACTAAAAATTAAATTCTTATTTTTATCTTTAATTTTTAATTCCGTTTAAAAATCAAATTTCACATCACATTAATTTCAAGTCATCGTAAGTAATTTTTAAATTGTTAATTACAATTAAAAATCAGATTTTAATTGTCAAATTTAATTATGCCCACTGCTATTACTGACCTTTTAAAAATAAACTTGTGGACACTAAATAATTAATAATTGATTACGTTCTTTTTTAAAAAGCAAAAACAGAATGTGATTTAAAATGCAAAATAAACACGCACAATGTTTGAACAAAGTTACATTATAGTCTTGTAAAATTTAATGTGTGTATACATAAAATGTGGAAATCATGATTTTAATTTCATTGTTGCATAAAATCTTACTATTATAAAGCACTGAAAATATTGAAATTATTAAGATGAAAGTCAAATTCCAATAATGTGCTATTACTTTCAATATAACGTAAGTGTGCAAAATTTATTATTTAAAGTAATGGCGCATTATCGGAGTTTGACTTCCGGTGAAACACGAATCGCGTAACTTCAAAATTGTGTTAAATAAGTCCGCGTAAAAAGAGACCCAGGTGTATAACATTACTTTTCTGCTTGACAGGTATGACATCCTTAGAATTATTGACTAATTTATTAATATTGTTTGGAATGTAGAATGAAATATTAAACACATTCTTATACATATACTTAAAAAAATTCACTTGTGGATTTGAAATAAATGGAATAGATATCCATTGTTTACTATTAATTTTCATTTCCTTTAAATCATTATAGCTTTTTTTAAATTGACATAAAGTATTGCTTATTTGTTCCATTTTATAACCAACATCAAGCAATTCCTAGGCAAATATCCCAATATTTTTCAGTTTAACACTTTGGTAATGACATAATTTTTCATTCTGAAACAAAAAAGATCTAAAACTTGCCATCTTATGCATCATTGGTACTTTTGATTTACAATTTATATATCTCCTTTTTTGTAGTAATTATTGATTTATAATATAATATACTGTTATCTCTTGTAATAATTAAATCTAAATATTTAATATTTTTGTCCTGTTCCTTTTCAATAGTCCATTTCAAGCCATTTAACTTATTTAATTCCTCTATAAGTAAATTTATAGTATTAGTATTTTCACAAACAAAAACATCATCCACATAACTTTTGTAAATTTTAATACCTCCAAAAGTACACATTTATAATACTCCTCTCATATGTAGATAAAACAAAATTGCAAACTTGTGCAACTACAGGCAGACCCATAGGCCAACCTTTAGATATTTTATAATATTGACCTTCAAAAGATGCAACAATGTTATCATTTTTTGAATTTAATGGCAGTTGAGGCAGGTTTAAGAAATTAATCGAAAGTACTTCTGTGGATTTAAGGATTGTTTATAATAGTTTGTTATCGTTAAAATTATTATTTTTATTATAATTACAATTTTGTTTTAATTAACGAACATTTTATTTATAATCAAGGTTCAGTTTATATTAAAATAGTAAACCTTCAAACTTTAATGGATATTAAAATAGTAAACCTTCAAACTTTAATGGATGGGCTTTAATCTACTTCATCCTCCAACTCTTCAATCATCCATACCATTGAAAATCTGATGATGGAATGTCTTTGTTGATGCCCAAGAATATAAATTGTATTTGTATTTACATATTATAAATTCAGCCTATATTCTCCCCATCCCTTTTCTGTATATTTAAATGGACAAGATCTTATACATGAGGGGTCAGAGTGATTTAAAGTCAAAATGGGCATGACAATAATATTGGCATCAACAAGGGATTTGGGTCTTCCATCATCAGATTTTCAATGATATGGATGATTGAAGATTTGGAAAACAAAGTGAATTGAAACCTGTCCATTAAGTTTGAAGATTTGCTATCTTAATATAAACTGATCCCTGTACATGTATATGTGTGGGAGATGATGATCTAGATCAACTGATTAGTGCTTGTTCATCATGAAGTACTTATATTAAAGATCCTTTATTTTTTTCACATGTGTATAGTCATGTGTATCAGTTGTATGAGATAGAGTAGATATCTAAAGGGAGCTTGAAAGTCTGTTTTCAAATACCGTATATTACCTTATATGGATTTATATTTTATTGTATTTTATTGATAATCTATGAATACAAAGATCAATAATATTACAAATCAATAAAAATTCCAAGTCAAAAAAGAAAGATAGAAGAAAGTAAAGAAAGGAAGAGAAATAGGAAAAAAAATCTTCTAAAAAATAATTTTCTGATAACAATATAAATCAATCTGTCAAATGCAAATATGTCAAAATATAGAACATGCACATTCATTTTTTTTTTACTTGATATTTTCTAATGCTAAATTTTAATTTCCTCAGCAAAATTCTTTTTAAATTATTTGAACATCATGTATAATTAATTATACTTTTCTAGTAGATTGTATTCTCTGCCATATTTTTACAGCAGAAACAATTGACATTGCATCTTTTAGGAATGTCTTTGAAACAATCCTTATGTTGTAGATGCAGTTTACCTTTCCCATGAAAATTATAATCAAGTTCACCATAAAACATTCTTTTAGGGGTCTTTCATGGTTCATTCATTTTATATATCCCATCCACTGAAAGTGTGATTTAACAACAATAGTCTCTATAGTATCATATGCACAAGCTACAGAACATATTGATTAATTTTATGATATTACTATTGAATTTTTAAAATTTTGTAGACAATTTTTAAAGAAAACTTTTCTAATATCTTTACATTAAACAAATTGAATATCCAAGTTTCACTACCATACAATAAATTAGGGAAAATTTACTTGCAGTAATTATTTCCAGCTGATGAAACATTTTATCTTTTAAATTGTCATTTAAGCTCATTTTTTGTATTTATAAAACTATATTCTCAAGTAGATAACTATCCAAGAGAAAATTTTCTGAGGATTTTTTTCCATCACTAATTGATAAATAACTTGTTTTTAAACCTTAATTAATAAATTCAAGATATTACATTCAAAACATTAACATTTGTAAATCAACTTTTGAACTGGCTAAAGCAAAATCATTAGCATAATGTAAATCAATAAACACCACATGATCAACATTTCATATGCTTGCTTTTAACTGTTATTAAAACAGGCAAAACTCTTTATATGTATTGCTACTCACTGCAAACCAGAGTTATCAATGGATGTCAGAAAACTTATGCATAAAATCCCCATCTAGTGCCTACTCATCCAATATCCCCAGACTAGTTTCTGGCTTGTGGCCTTCATCAGTGAAGAGCCTTGGATCTAAGAGATAAAAAGTGGCTGCTGGAGGGTTGCATTAGATCCTAATATCTAGGTGCAGTGTTCTTAGATCCAAGGCTCCTCACTGATGAAGACTACAAGCCAGAAACTAGTCTGGGGATATGGCATGAGTAGGCCCTAGATGGGTATTTTATGCACAAGCCTTCTGGCATCCTTTGATTACTCTGTCTTGCAGTGAGTGGCAATATATATAGAGAGAGAATTTTACCCTGTTTTCAAAATGTAAATCCAGAGTCTAAGACGAAAAAGTTTTTGTTTTTATTTTTGTATTATATTTAATTCCTTTTTAATTAAACTGCATATAGATAAATTCCAAAAATAATTGCCATAAAATTGAAAACAAGGTTGTTAAAGGAAGTACACGTCTCAGATTTTCCACTATAACAGTGACTCTCTCATTCTATTACATAGAAGTTGTATAATGTGAATAAATTTTAATGGACAACCAACTAATTTCAAACTATGTCATGAGTCTGTCTTGTTAACTGAATTAAAGACCTTAAACAAATCAATAAAAGCATATATATATAAATGAGTTCTTTGTTCTGTTATATATATATATATATATAAGACATTTTGCGAGTTCATCCGTGTTAAAAAAATTTAAATATTGATGTTCTAGTCACCAGAACATCAAATATTTTATCTTTTTCGATTTACAAAAAAAATACACACAGAGACAGATATTTACATTTACATTCTCATCATCACCCAACTCAGATAATTTCTGTAGCTAAAACTCTTTTAAATAGAGCAATCAACATTTCAGATAATTCACATCTGAAAGAAGAAATAAATCATATTAATAGTGTTTTATTAGCAAATAGTTATAATTATAAATTTATAAAAAAATTAAAAAAAAAAGCCTTATTTCAAGCCCAAAAGCCCAAAATGGATAAAATAGGAAACAAAAAGATGATAATTCAGCCATTAGAATTTTCGTTTTATATGTAAAAGGAACTACAGACAGTATTGGACATATATTAAAACGCTATAATATAGATACAGCATTTTCTACTCATCAAAAGATGAGCAATATAATAACCAAGCCTAAGGATTCAATCCCTCTTGAATCTCATGCTGTTTATCAAATCTCATGCAAAAATTGTAAAGCTTTTTACATAGGTATGAGTAATTGTCGCATCAATGTTAGGAGAGATGAGCATGCTAATGCAGTTAAACAACATTCATCATCATCAGCACTCTCACTCCATACAATTCAGATCATAAAATTGATTTTTCTAGTACCAGTATCTCTACCAGTGCAAAACTAGAGAAGCCATTGAGATACTTAAAAGGCCAGATTGTATCAATAAGCGAGATGATACATGCAAACTTCCTCCTATTTGGAAAGATTTTTTTTAAAGATCATTCTTAAATTTAACATTTTTGCTATTGGTGGAACTTTAATGTTTATTCAAATCAGTGATTGTAGCACCTCTACAACCATCTTTCTACCTTTTATCATCCAGTGGATAACTTGTGTGACCAAGTCGATCTTTGGAATATCAATATTTAAATTTTTTTAAACATGAATGAACCCACAAAATATGTCTTTTATATATGCAACCCGTGAAAATCTTATTTCAACATTATTAACCTCTACGGGGAGGAAATTTTTAAACAGCTTCGAGTATTTGAAAGAATGTGGATTAAGAAATGTAAGTTGCTTTGCAATTTATCTTTTCTATTAGCATGTAAAAATCACAATGTTATACCCACTTGCTGTAAAATTGTGTTTCACAAGAACAATTATAATATTAGTAAAATTCTAAGGAAAACAAGCAATATTATTTTAAACTCTTTTATTAAAGAAACTCGGAAAAAATTAGA
The DNA here is from genome assembly GCA_028023455.1 of Epiperipatus broadwayi. NCBI lineage: Eukaryota > Metazoa > Onychophora > Udeonychophora > Euonychophora > Peripatidae > Epiperipatus > Epiperipatus broadwayi. The sequence goes on from JAQFVV010000297.1 coordinate 752,290, forward strand.
CAAAATTGATAAAGTATTGCTAGATTTACGTTTATTCCTTAGTAATAAAATACATCCTTTACTGTGGACTAGTTTTGATCGTATTGCAAATTTTAGATCGATTAAAGATTCAGAATTTGTAGCAGCAAAGCAAAAGAAAAAATTACAAATGCTAATTAGAACACAATCACCAAACATCATGTATCCAAAACAAAAAAACCGTTTATAATTTATCTAAGAAAGCCCTCTCTACAGATGAAGTTTCGGTTTTAGAAAAAGGTTTTAATTTTGCTTTAACACCTTTCCGGATACCTTTTGAGAAAATTGTTTGTAATGTTGAATCAGCTCTAGATAAAATAGATTCTTCTTCGGCTGATTTGGCTAGAGCAGAGATTTGCAATATTTTTAAAAAAGCTAAGCTTCCTAAAAATAATATTTCAAAGAAAGAAAGACAAGCATTAAATAATATAAAATTGGACAAATCAATTGTATTTCCAACTGATAAAGGTAATGCCACAGTTGTTCTGGATCATGACATTTACCATAATAAAATTTTAGATCTGCTTGATGATAAAACTTATAAACTATCAAAAAAAGATCATACTATGTATTTGGAAAAAAAAAACAAAAGCTATTATTAATAAATCACCTATTGAAACAAGAGATAAAAAATAAAATAATCCCTCATGAAAAATCTTGTGACTGTCCAAAATTTTATGGACTTCCAAAAATTCACAAAACAGATATCCCCCTTCGTCCAATAGTAAGTGCAATAGGATCTCCAACTCATATTTTAGCTAGATATTTATCAGATTTCATTAAACCTGCAATCCCATCTTTTAAATCATATATTAAAAACTCTTCCAATTTTATTTCTGTTTTAAAAAGTTTAAACATTAATGCTAATGACATTCTGGTCAGTTTTGATGTCGTGTCTTTGTTTACAAACATTCCAACTGATGAAGCTTTAAATATAATCTCACAACGTTGCAATTTACCAGACCATATTATTACTTTGATTAAACATTGTCTCTTGAACACATATTTTGTATACAATGGACAGCATTATAGACAAGTTTTTGGTACTCCTATGGACTCACCTATCTCAGGAGTAATAGCTGATTTATTCATGGAAAATATAAAAACTCGTGTTTTAAAATTATCATCTTTAAAACCTCTCATTTGGCTCAGATACCTAGATGACACTTTTGTCATATGGCAACATGGAAAAAATAAATTAGATAATTTTTTCTTACATTTAAATAATATGCATCCTCATATTAAATTTACAATGGAGACATAGTCTGATGAAAAACTTCCTTTTTTGATGTTCTAGTCACCAGAACACCAAATAGTTTATCTTTTTTGATTTACAGAAAGAATACACACATGGACAGATATTTACATTTACATTCTCATCATCACCCAACTCAGATAGTTTCTGTAGCCAAAACTCTTTTAAATAGAGCAATTAACCTTCCAGATAATTCACATCTGAAAAAAAAAAATCATATTAATAGTGTTTTATTAGCAAATAGTTATAATTAGAAATGTATAAAAAAAGCCTTATTTCAAGCCCAAAATGGACAAAATAGGAAACAAAAAGATGATAAATCAGCTATTAGGATTTGCATTCAATATGTAAAAGGAACTACAGACAGTATTGGATGTATATTAAAATGCTATAATATAGATACAGCATTTTCTACTCATCAAAAGATCAGCAATATAATAACCAAGCCTAAGGATTCAATCCCTCTTGAATCTCATATGGTGTTTATCAAATCCCATGTAAAAATTGTAAAGCTTCTTACATAGGTATGAGTAATCATTACATCAGTGTTATGAGAGATGAACATGCTAGTGCAGTTAAACAACATCATCATCATCAGCACTCTCACTCCATACTATAGATTCAGGTCATAAAATTGATTTTTCTAGTACCAGGATCATATCCAGATGTGATAATCTATACCAGTGCAAAATTAGAGAAGCTATTGAGATACTTAAAAGGCCAGATTGTATCAATAAGCGAGATGATACATGCAAAGTTCCTCCTATTTGGAAAGATTTTTTAAAAAACATTCTTAAATTCAACATTTTTGCTATTGGTGGAACTTTAACATTTATTCAAATCAGTGGTTGTAGCACCTCTACAACTGTCTTTCTACCTTTTATCACCCAGTGGATGACTTGTGTGACCAAGTTAAAATGTCAAAATTTTTTAACACAGATGAACCTGCAAAATATGTCTTTTATATATGCAACCCATGAAAATCTTCGTTTCAACATATATATATATATATATTGCATTTTCTTGCGTTTCAACATATATATATATATATATTGCATTTTCTTGCAGCAAAGATCATGTTTATATATTTTATTGATTCTCTAAAATTACATCAAATCTCCAGTAACCATTCATTAATAACTGGAAACAGCCTATTCAAAAAAATTATTGAAAGTACTTTTGCTGTAGTGGATAATAATGATATTTCACAATAATTACTCCAATTTTGTTTATTCCCCTTATTTAAAAAAATTGCAACAATAAAAATATTTTAAAGATTGATTGGTACAGCTTCTTGGGTTCACATATTCCTGAAAAATACCATTATTTTTTAGGCTAACATATCACTACTATACTTTAAAACTTTTCAAAGTATTTTATCATGATCTGCAACCTTCCCATTTTAAGATTACAATGATCTTTTTTTTACTTCATTACATTGGATATCTTTGTCCAAATGTAAATGAGTAAATAAAATGAATATTATTAAAAGTCATCATCTCAATTATTCACCAATTATTTTTAAGCCTTCTTGTCAGTCATTGAACTTCTGCCTTTACAACTTTATTATGAAGTTCCACATTTAATCTTTTAAATGTTATTGACTTTAACCAAGTCTTTGTGATAGTTAATTTATGTGTTATGCATAAATTCAATAATGACAAACAATTTGAATTTACAGCCCTAACACCATTAATTCTAATAACTTTTGTCCAAATTCTACTATTTGTACCAACAAATGCATTAGACTCTAAGAAGAAATTTTCAATTTTTTAATAGTATTTCTGTAATAATTCAATTAAGGACTAAGAGTTATTCTTGACTGAATTCTCTGAATCTTAAGTTAGAGCATAGATACTAATAAAATGAGTACTAGTACTATTATAAATAGCAAGTTTTAATACCTTTAGCTTTTATTTATACCATGGGAAGATACTAAATTAGACTTTTACTGACTAACCTATCTTTTCCGAAAACTTGTATCCATCCATCTGTTCAATTAAACTTCCTAACCCTGGGAGATGAGTTTCAGTATGAACATCTCTATCAATTTTAAATCTTGAAAGCTTTTTATCCACCACTAAAGGTTTTCACATTCCATATACCCATAAACAGAAAAAAATTACCACTGTCATTTACTTTAACCCCAGTGCTGATATTATTATTAATATTCTTATTATTTCTACTGTTGAAATGAGTAGTCCACCAATTATGACAACTTCACTTGACTGTGTAAGATATGTTACTTTTAGACTATATTTTCTAGGTCCCTTCACTTCCAGGATAGGTGTAGGAATTTCAAAAAAAGGCTTGCCTAGATACACCTTTGCCAGCTGAAAGTCATGTCTCATTCAAATCCAATTCCAAGTTCATTACTGATTGTACTGCTTCAAGAAAATATTACAGCTATGGACAGACAGCCTACTAAGCATGTCCTGCCATTGTTCTTTTAATTTTTAAACGCTTGAGCTGAAAAATAAGAATGTTGGAGTCAAAAATATTGTACATTAAATTAAATGATGCAAATGTTCTTACACAAACATGCAATTATTATCACAATTAAAATAAGATTTCCTCTGTCATAAGAGGCTCAGAAGGTCTGGACCATGCAATAACTTAATTAACTAAAGAAGGAAGAAAGATAGACAGAAAAACTATTTTCATCAGAAATAATACTTAGCTTTTGAATAACTTATATTTTATTCTGCAAAGCAGCAGAAAGGTTTGATCAGACATAATTTAGTTTTCCTTTACAGTTGGCATTAGCCTTCATATCTAAAGACTACTCCACTATCAGTGACCTGTGAAATGTTTCAGTAGGCTGAGAACATCACTTCACAATATTGTTATACTTTTATCTAGAGATCGATATATTTTTTAAAAAATATACTTCTGGTGATAGTTATAAACAATAACAGCAACTGTAATTTAAATAGTTTAATAATTATTATTAAATTAGACAAATTTAAATAATTAATTTATTATTTATTTATTGTAAAATCAGCATAATTAAAATTTTATTAAAAACTATGCCATAATTTGATTGATTAATGGTTGATATTTATAGATTAACAACACATGCTAAGTAAGAAATTCACATTTGGAAATTGTATAATGCTGTTAGCAACTTTAATAAATTATTTTACAGTAATTTTAAAGACATTAATATCACTGAATAAATGACAAGACAGTTGTCAGTTTGATAGTGTAAATGGACATGATATTGGGAATTTATAATGAAGCAATCATTTAGGTATCAAAATCTTGCTATACTTTAGTTTTATCTTTTGATCCCTCATCCTACATTAAATTTTATGCTTAATATATATGAAATTTATATAAATAAAATATATATCTGTTATCAAGTAAACTATTAAAGTAATAGTTCTTTGTGATAATACATATAACTATGTGCTGACGATACAAGCTTTGGAACTTATACAACAGTCTGAGATACTCTTTCTCGACAATATTATTACTAAATCTTTCTTTCAGCACATTCATAAATATATTTACATACACATATTCATGCATATATACATATTTATTTTATACGTCCATTTATTAATATTATATTTTATTATATTGTTGAACAATATAAGATGTGAATAAAAAGAAGCAGAATTTTTTTTTTAGATTAGTTTTATATTTTGGATATTTTATACTACGGAATAAAAATATATTGCATCATTTTTTTATAAATAAGATTTTAATAATATGATGAAACTCTTTAACAAGGATTTAAGATTGGAAAAGGAAAATGTTAGATTAATCCATATTTAATCATCTACGGCATAAATGTATCAAACTTTACAACCTCAAGAAATGATGATTACTTTACAAAAATAGTAGAATCAACCCAGCTAACCCTAACAACCTTTAGAAATCAAAGTTCACTGAAAAACAACAAATATTTGAATGGATTTCAGATAATAAACACAAAGTAACACTGAAAAAAATCAACTCACATCTTAGCACTCCAATGACTACCAAAATGATTTATCTTGAGCAGAACACTTATACATAAACTGCTATTTTAAAGTATCTTACTGCTGATAAAAATCATGGCTCTAAAAAAGTAGTGACATGAGTTAAAAACGATGAATATCAAAATAAGATATATGGCCCTAAATCATTGCTAGCAGTGGAAAATTTAAAGTTTGGTGATTATCAATAGAGGCTTTTCAACTACAGCACATTTTGTCAAGAGAAAAGCATGATTATAGAGGGTTTATGTATAAAGATAACTAAACAATAACATTCTTTTAGTTCAATCAATCATTTGTGTGAAGTTATCACAACTGTAGAATATTTGAATAATTAGAAAATTGGCATTATTTCAAGATACAATTGCCATCTTTAGATAATACACCGTCATTTCAATAAAACTTCTCTAATTTTCAAATAATGATTTAAAGAAAATAAGAACAATGTTACACATTTCCACCATCTCTTCAACCACATATAAATATTAGTGATATTTTTTTTCAATAGTTATGGTAAACGGCTTAACAGTTCTTATGTTGTATAAATAATATATTACATTTTTCATAGATAATGAATAATCCCTGGTGCAAGTGATAAACTTGTAACTTATTAAAACTATTGCAGGTGTTCTTTTGTATATATTTAATCAATGTTTATAAAAATTTAGTTTTTTATTGCTTAATTATAATTATTTAAATAACACGCACACACATATATATATGACACGAAACAATATTTTTACCATTTTCTTTTAGTTCTGTCCAGGTAAGGTTAAGTGCGATTGCTGCAACCCACACAGCATCATATGCTGGTGTGATCTGAATGTCCAGCCAATCTTCATTTCCTGTCCGACTGATAAATTCATTTTCAAATTCAGTGATTGTTATATTTGAAAGAGGAATATCTGCTTTGTCAGGATTAAAATAAACTTGATTTACAGTAAAGACAGCATCCATTGAAAGAAATATGTTATCTTGTTCACATTGTGTAGTATTGTTTACTTTCCACCAAGATCCTGTGAACCAGCCAGGAATAAACCAGACATATTTAGGTCCAAAAATACCTACGTGATAAGCCTAGAAAGATAAAACCAAAATATTATTATAGCAATATTATAATAAAATATTTGGAATTATTTTTTTTTTTCGAGAAAATGTATAATCTAAAGTAAAATACCAAATAAATTTAAAAATGAAAGATTTGTAGTAGAAAAATAAAAGATAGAATAAAAGAATAAAATAATTGACTGCATCTATTTTTTAAATATTTTTTTTGGAATCATTTTTTTTTTTCGAGTATTAATAAGATTTTGATTCTGAACTAGAAAATTTTAAATTGAATGTTTTGTTAAACAGAATATGTGGTAAATAATCAGCAGCTTGTCATCAAGAAGAAAATATCCAGTACATTTTGTGGCTTCATATTAAAGTAGAATTGTTTGCCTCTTGGGAATAAAGTAGACTAACTCATATATAACTCCGTGAGCATTGAGACTAAAAATGAAAGACAAACAGATGAAATCTCAATGCCACAGTTCAAAAAAAGGGAAGAACTATTAATTTGTTGCTAGGAAATAAATATAATTGTAAGTCAAAATCTTTATTTAACTAAACAAAGTGCTTGAAATGAAAAGAAACCTTACAATAAAGGCACACATTTTGAAATATATTCATTCTATAATAAAACTGAGTTTGAAATGCAAATGATTAAAAATTATTTCTATATTTACGTGAATTGCTGGATTGTTTTAAAATCATAATGCATTTTTATATTTTTAATATATACTGTAACAATGGTTTGAAAGTAAATAAACAAATATATATAGTCACACATTAATGTTTTAATTAAACATGGTTTTCTTTCACTACCTCTATGCCACCTGCTGTAATCTTTTATAACTAATTATTTTCTGGCATTTATTAATTACTCAAGCTTGTGAATGACATTAAAGTAGTGAAAGAAAAATGTAAATTCCTAAAGTATCAATATGTAAGCTGGAATTATATGATAGAGTCACGTGGTATTTTATTGGTTTATATCAAATCCTGGCCATACAGTAAAAGTGTTTACAGTAGTTAAAAACTAACATCATAATATGTGGAAACTGAATTTGTTCCATCTCTTTATGATTATACAAACAAATTGTCTAAGATTGAAGACATTGATATAATTTTCTGTTTGGACTATAGCTTAATAGTATAACAGAAAGCTATAAGCGTGAAACTACTCTGGGGATAAATGGATAGGACAGCACAAAATAGAGATTTATTAAGCACTATTCTTTGTCAACTATTAGTTATTAAAGCTTACAATAGGTGACAGAAGTAATGAAAAAAATGTTCCTAATATGTAATAATATGGAAAAAGTATGTTGGTATTTACTTATTCATCCTAGCTCTGTATGCTATTTCTAAATACAGGGTCAAATGAAAAAAATTAAATAAGTGACATGTAATTCTGATGATGATAATGGTCACTTATTATTAGCCATCATTTAGTGATGTTCAACATATCAAAGCAAATTAAAATAGTATGCATAAACATATAACAATGGTTAAAAGTATTATTTCTAATTATATATACATTCCAAGAAAAATAAAAATTAGAATGTCATCTTTCTTCTGGAAAAAGGAACTTAGTCAGTCTAGTCGGTGGGAACATAAACTCTTTCTACTTATGAAAACATAAAAGTCAACATATTACTTAATTATAATAAATTCAAAATATAAATCTTATACTATTCATTTTTTAACCTAATATTTAATTAATAACAGTAATTGTTCATATAAATTTTATAGATGCGTTTGTTCAAATAAGACCACCATAAATCGTTTAATCAAAATATGTTTTCAGCTATATGTTATTCTCAAGTATTATTAGTTCAAATAAATTTGCAAATCTGGATTAATAAATTAATCTATTTTAGTATACAACAATGAAATACCTATTTTGAAATATGATTTAAAATCTAACTGTTCATATCAATTGTATCAAATATATATAATTTCAAAACGCAAATTAAAGTTTTGCATACTTCTTAACATTTTAAGTTTAATGAAAGCTTTTCATTGCCACAGGAACTTTTTTGCAACATATTATGACTTGTGACTTATTAAGTAATTTAATTTAATGGATTCTTTTACTTTTTATATAAAGATATGGTTGATTTTAAAATTATGTATGTCATTTTATGCAACAATGTTTAGATAATATGGGTTTATAGTTTTGTTGATATCCTTTCTTAAGCATCTTTCTCCATGCTAAAATAAAATTTTGCATGTACTTTCCATGTAGTTCACAACTAATTCTTGAGATGAATTATCATCGATTGTACTTTTTAATCATATACAAAAATATTCAGTATGTAATAGAAGTTGTTCTTCCTTGGGCATCAGTATTTTTTTTCATTATGCTGTCAACTATTAATACCAAATATAATGCAATTGGATTTTGGATTTGCTGAGAAGAGACCTTTTTATTCCTCTTTGAAGCCTTAAAGAAACCAAGCTCAACATTACATACATTCTTATTGTATAATAATACTTTATGTTTATTGGTGTAGAAAATAAACATAGATGAACCAATCATAAACATGTATCAGACAGATTGATGAGTTTATTGGCATTTAAATCATATAATAATATGAAATTTTATGTTGATAATCTGTCTATCATTGATTGACTTTAAGATCATGAGTTCAGAGGCAAAAACTGTAAATTATAAGTTAATTAATTCAACAAATTATTTGAATTTTGTATTTAAATTAATACTGCAGGCAGAGTGTACTATTAATTTAGTGATTTTTGAAAAACGAAGAAGAAGAAAAGGCTTTATTTGTTATGTGAAATCAAAAGTTAATGATTTTTTTAAATATTTTTTTTATGGAAAAATTGTATAAGCTTTTTCTATTATTTTTTATATGAAGCTTATGAAAGTAATGGAGAAATCTTATAAAAGTTGCTATAAAAACAATAATTTTTAAATAACAACTCTTTAATAAATACACTGATAACATGTGTTTTATAATGTTTAAATTATTATATTTTATTCATGCATATATAGTGATGAAATTTTATTAGCTATTAAATCACCATTACTTTTTGCAACTTTTCACCATCTTTCCTCTATATTTCTGATTTTATATTTTTTAAAATCCACAATTATCATTCTGAATTTGTATAATGCTTATTAAAGAGATAAAACAATGGAGTATGATAAATGATACTGATGATTGGCTTGCATTAAATAAAAGTATCTAGTATGCTCAAAATATATTGATAATAAAATTTGAAATAATCAGTGTAAGCCAATCTGTGAACCAAAATATGTCTACATATTATTTTAATGTACAACTAAGAAAAATATTGTTCTGCCAAATTTTCTAAGTAAGTATTTTATGGCATATATGTATAATGTCAGTCTTTATTTTTTTTTTTAAAGAGCATTATATTTTTTGTTGTTAAAAATTATAGAGCAGTGAGAAAGTCACATGATTCTAAGAATTTAAATAATTACTACAGCATTTTATACTTTTCTTGAGCAATTGTTCAAGATTAATTATTTGCTTGTGAAAGACTAAGTGTCGTAAGGATGAGAAGAATGTATAGCTTTGAAAAATATGTATCATATCTTCTTGATGATTATTACATAAGGTACATGGATCCAGATTTAATTTAAAATGGTTAATGAAGAAAATTTTGGTAAGAATTGTGCCAGGTAATAAATTAAATAAAAACTTCAACCATGATTGAGGACACACATATTTTGGAATCTGGATAAAATTTTGGCAATTGGGGTTGACCATAAATGTTTTCAAATCTTTAAATAAAATACTAACCAAAGATTTGATATTATAATTGACCAACATATTTACATGCTCAATATCATGATGAGTAAAAGAGGAATGACTTGCATATGGAAGTGGGGCAAGCAGTGTTATAGTTGGGGGAATGATATTCAGGATTGGCCTAACTAAGGTTGCAATGTATATTTTAGCTTTGGCATAAGAAGCAAATGATTCAGGATATACTAGATTTAGACCACTTTTAAAATAGGAAAACAAACTCTTATAATTGATAGAAAATGTGATGATGATCTTCGGTTATATTTTTTATTATGGACATGATATTTTTAATGGCAGTATTCTGAAAAGATGCATTCATAAATTATAAAAAGCAAAAATACCAGCTATACAAACTTTTACTATAGGATAAATCAAATATGGGTAGAAAATTTTTATTTTGTATTGAACTTGCTAATAACGAGATGATTTAGATAGTGACTTAATTGTGTTTTAGATAAATTTTTGAAATTCCAAGAAAAGATAAGTATATATATACCTGGGAAAAATGAAGGTAGATTGTGATGTGTAGCTATCTGTCACATGGATGACTTACAAACTTGTATTGTAGACCTTGTTAGTATTTCAGATTTGTTCAGAATATGAAGAATAAGAGGAATAATCTGCAGGCCTATGATGGCTATCAGGACATCATAAACAAAAGATAATACTTTAATAATAGTTTTAAAATAAGGAAGAAAGAGGCCTTCTGTGGTTTGCTCAATTTTTTTGATCATGTGGTTTGTATATTACAACTAGCAGTGATGGAAGTGGTGAACCCTGTGGTGTACATTGGCTTGGTTTAAAAGTTAAAGAGAGACATATGTAATTTTTAAGCTTGGTATATCTGATGATTAGATAATTTTTATGGCAATAATTAGATGTATATAGTTTGACAAAAGTTTACTTAATCTCCTAAACAGATAGTCCTAGTTTGCCAGATCAAAAGCTGCCTTAAAGTCAACTTGGCATGTGATTTAATTGTTAATTTATTTTCTTTTGCATTCATTATTGGTTCCTGTTGTAACAAAATAGCTTGAGATTCATGATAGATTTTAACTGCACAATATGATGAGGAAAGCTTAGGAAAGATAAGATAATATAGTTGTTTAAGAATAATTCTTGCAAACATATTTTGATCAATATCCTCCAGTTAGATGAAACAAAAATCATTCATTGAGGGATGTAAGGCATTTGATTTTTTTCTAAGGCAGATAATTACATTAGTGGATAGGTTAGATATGTAATATTTATATAAACAAAGCTGATGCAGAATGGGAAAGATGACATAATTTAGATGCTTGTAAATATTAGCTGAATATGGTCATTAGCTAACGAAGGGTGTAAATGTAAGCACATAATTTCCTCATCAAGCTTTGAATTATAGTTATTTTGAGAAAGTTTATATTACTGTTAATAAAGAAGGTGGATAATAATCAAATGCTTTTAAAGTGGTTTTTAAGTGGTTAAGAAGTTCAATATTCACATTGATGCCTGACACAAATGTATTTTCTTTCAGTAAAATAGGAATATACCTAAGGCAGAAGAAGTGGTCAGTTTTGTATAATTTACAATAGTTTTGTTAATGCTGAAAAATTAGGGATTACTTTTCTAAGCCTATATATCATGGCATTTTTGATTATATATAGCAGTTAGTTGTTTAGTTTCAGTTGGAGCTTATGGATAAGGAGTTTTGCATCATTGAATTGTGTTATAATGAAGAGTTGAATTGATGTCATCAATATGTTGTCTTATAAGGTTATTTTAATGATAATCTTTTAATTGATCCAAACAACAATTACTAAGAATTTTTTTAGTAGTGTTCATATTTTAATTGAAGAGTGTTTCTGCAGCTGATAAAAGTAATTACTGGAAATTAATACGTAGCGATATCATCGATAGTTAATTTAAATTCACTAGGAAATTGATGCTTGAATGCAAATTTATCAAATATTGTTTTATTTTGAAGGTTGCTTTGTGTGAAAGTTATACAAATATGAACAGAAAATAAAATACTAAATAGTGAATTGAAGCCTTAAGATCAGTAAAGACGCAACTCAATAAGAAGTGTTGCAGTGATCTCACACTGAGGATACAAATCACTGGGTAAATTTCCACAGTATCTTGGATAGCAATATCTTTGCTGATGTTTATAGTATTTTTTAATACTCCATTTATAACAACAACTATGATGACTTTATCTAACAGAAGAGAAAAGATCAATGAGTAAAAATTCTTGTCCTTAAATAAATTACACAGCATTTGTAAGATAAAGGGAAAGTAGTGGTAGCAAGGCCAGTAGATTGAGATTTAGTTTCAAAGTGGATAGCTGATCACAATTAGAGCAATTAAAGTCACCTTACATGATAGTTAAACCAAGCTTATGTAGGATTTTATTTTTGACAATATGGAGAATATTTACTATGTTTTTCACATTTTGGCCTGAATATATTGTTATAAGTAATATGGCTGCGGCCGGAAAAATAAAAGAAATAATGATTGCATTAATTAAAACGAATATTATTTTTAATATTGTTAATAGAACTTGTGTATTTATTAATACGCTTATATCTTGTACTGGTCTGGTGTTGGGATTATATATAAATATGTATTTACTGTTTAGAGTGTTAATAATGATTGATTTGATAAAGTAATTTTTGTTTCTGTAATGACAAAGATATCAGCATGGTGATTATTAAGAAATTGGCATAGCTGTGAGATTCTATTTTATGAATTAAGTCCTCCCACATGTTTTTGTGGGTAGGAGTGATACTTTTTTCTGGCATGTTTGATATCAGAATTAGATATTGTAGTTGTTTTGCAAATTTCATTAGCAGAAAAGATAATTTTGTCAGTTTTCTTTTTACTTCTGGATAATCTTTAATGTATGTAATATCTTTATTGTAACACACAACTGCATTGTGTGTATGACTTATATTATCCATAAGAAAATTCAAGATTGATTCTCATAATTGCAATTTACTGGTAGTATATCTGTGAAGGTATTACTGGCGAGTATCCTTGATTGAATTGTGTTAAATCAGATTCAGGATAGATGATATTTACAGACGGCAATGCAGGTGAAGTGATATTGTTAATGTGATAGCTTATGTCCAAAGTAGGCATACTGTTTTTAGAAACTACATTGCCCCATGAAGTGGTCTTATATATATTATTGCATAAGTATCCAAGCTTTTCAACATTGTCACAATTGTTATTTTCAACACAACATTGAGAGACAATATGTCATAGTTGTAATATTTTATGTAAAGTTATAGTTAACCTTTGATATTCATTGTATTAGGAATGGATTGTATAAAAATATAATATGGAAGTTCATCTGGTTCAAGACTCTGTTTCTTCCAAAAGTTAGTGGGAATTTCAAATTTATATTTGAAGTAAATTCCCTTCATATATATTTATAACTTGAGTAATTTCAGCTTTATTTTTTTTTATAAAACTTCTATGAAACCAAGTACAACATGAATGACATGGCTAAAATAGTATTAAATAAAAATTAGTTAATTTTTTTTGATAATGTAGATTTGTATGTTTTAGTTCTATTTGTAGTAAAAGATTAAATATAATTACATATTGTTTAAAATTCATACTTTTTGGGGGAGAATTGTTTATTTTTATAATGATAACTTTCTTAATTTTGAGTAAATTCTACTTCACAATACAGTTTAAGCAAACTGGATAAAAGTAAGTAATTCATATTTTTTTAATTATTATAATTGCACACTATGGTTGTATGTCTTCTAAGCCTGTTTTTGGTTAAATAATGACTAAATATTTTGATGAATCTTTCCCATTTTATCTTATTTATGATGGCATATACAGGAACAGAATTTGTACATTTTTTAATAAAAATTTAAACTTTAATATTATTATTCCCTAATCTAAAATAAATAATTTAATTTCTCATAATATATTTATCTGTAATACAAGTTAACTTTATTAGAAATGTTAGATGTTTAAACATTTGCTCATCGATGGCTGGAATTTCATATTTTAATAGTTTGTAAGGATATATTTATTTTTACATATCAACTTCAAAAAGTATTTGCAAATGAAATTTGAGTTATTTTGACATAATGTACAAGTTTTACATATCTAATAAGAATAAGTTATATCTAAAATACATATATTATGGAAGTTAATTCTGTTTATTTGTTTTAGTTAATGGTTAAAACGATTAAAGTTTAAATTTTCATAAAGTACATTAAAAGGCATTTTTCATACATTACAATTATTAATTATTCTCAGGATTTTCATTAATATATATATATATACCATTTAAAATATTAAGTAATACTATATTTTCAGTTATGTGATATATAATTTTTATCATTAGCAGTTGATTAAGATGCTGTATCAATTGAAAGCACACTTCTGCAAATGTTTAGTTATTTTTTTAATGATTTAAAAGCTAAATAATACATGTATTTGTTGCAGTTTATATAGAAGTTATATGTAAACACCAAAAATAATAAACTTTCCAAACACTATTAATATCGTTATGGTTTTTTGTAACTGGTCAATCAAGTAAAAACTGATCAAATAGTTATTTACATCTGCTTTCTCAGTTCATATAAAAATAGTGAGTCTGGCAGTTGATATAATTCAGAATAATCTTTAGTTCAAATTCAGATTTAAGCATAATTTCTTTTCTCAATATGACTCAAATATTATGCTTTACAAAGTAGAGTTAATTTATACTACTTTAATTTTTTTTGTAAATTGATAACCTAATACCAGAAATGTAATAGCTAATACATACAATATTTTGAACTATATACAAACACCAGAAGCAATAAACTTTCCAAATATAGTTTATACCAATGCACCTCCTTTATTGTGAAAGATGGTACAACACATAAAATCTATATTTTGGATGCTTCAGTCAAATTTTATAATCTATGTCTGATTCCAAAATCATTTGATAGTATTAATTTTAGGTTATTAATAACATATCACATGATTTTATCACATGAACCCAGTTCACACATTACTGTTTCAGCAGCATTTTTTTCTTTCACCACAGTAATGCCATTTACTGTAAGCTTTAATAACTAATAGATAGATACTTATTATGACTAAATAAGCAAGTTGGCTTAGATTGAAAACATTTATACACTTTTCAATTTTGGATTCTAAAACTAAAGATAAATGACAATCACTAGAAAAAAGGCACATTATATCCTAAAAGTCAAATTGCACTATTCCACAATCCAAAACTCTTCACTGTATCAGAACATAAGCTTGTAACTAGTCTGGAGATATTGAATAGAACACATTTATTAAGCACAATCATTCAACATCTATTAGTTTTAAAGTTTACAGTAGATGGCATAACTGTGCTAAAGAAAAAAGTTAGAACATTCGTTATTTTTTTTAGTAAAAAAATATGCTTCCAGTAACATTATTTTTTAAGTGAGTTAGCATTGCCCATTTATTCAAAATCTTATAGAACACATTAATTGCATAAATTTAACAGGATGAGTAATATCTCTATAAACAGTCATAAGTAGCCATTGTAAATTACATAACAAATGCATCCATTATCCACATTAATGGCAAGTTTTATTTGTCTAAACAGTAACATAACTAGAAATTTGGGTTCCTACATGAAGTTTAAACCAAAATCATTTTTTACTATTTCCCCTAACATATTTTAATAATATGCCAAAATGCTTCTAAAATCCAGAATGTGTATACATTTTATTGATTTCTTTACAATAACTATGCTCCTATTATTACGCAGATCAATTTTAAACTATAATAATTACATACCACATACTGAACTTTATATGTTTATATTTGCATCACACAAGGCTACCTTTTAACTTTGTCTCTGTCAAAACATTTTTTGTGAAATACTTTAACATCTTGCCCTAATGGTAGGTCGGCTTTGAATTCTATTTCAGCTATATTTAAGAAATAAAACATTAATATTAATCTCTTTATAGATTATTGAGATTACTTTTATAATGTAAATGGGCTCTATTTCTGTCACTAAAACCATGTTCAATAGTTATTTGATGGGAGGGGTCTGAAAATATTCATTTACTTTATATGCTGAAAACAACAAATATCTTTTTTCTATTTTAATATTATTTTTTTTTTTATATTATGTAAAATGAAATTCTTTAATTTCCAAAAAAACAAATATAACTTATAATTATTTTCATTATCTCCTACCTCTTTTTTAGATTTTTTTTTAACTTTCTCAAACCCACATGGGTAGGTGGGTTTCTTTGGTTGTTGGGGGGGTATATTTTTTTTTTTTATTTAAAAAATATCTCTTATAATAAATTGTTAGGGGTTTGGGGAAAAGTGGATATAATTTAAACATATATAACACCATATAAACAATAATAAAATAATAAATCCTCTAATTTTTCATAAATTACATATTATAACTATTATAATAATAAAAAAGATTTGAGAGTTGTTATTGATAATAATTTTAAAAATTTTTTTTTTTTTTTTTTTTTCCCCCCACCAAAAAACAAAAAAATAAAAAAATATCTATTTTCCCCACCCTAAAAAAAAAACAAATATCTTTGTTTATAATAATATATTTAATATCCAGACATCCAATAAGTCATAAATATTATTAATTAGAGTTAAAATTTGTAGTAATATTTTCAAAATTGTATGTAGCATTTTCAAATAAAAATCTTCCAGTATTTTTATCTTATGTTGGAGAAATATCCACACTGTTATTTTCAAAAATAAATTTGACAAAAAACTTGCCTATATAAAATAAATTGAATTGAATGCCTATCTTTTAATATGACAAATGCAGTACACATTGGAGTCTAGACTTCACTACAACATTGTTACAATTTATGATAAGATATCATTGCATATGATATGATAGGTTGAATTAAAAATTAGCTGCAAAATAATACCAAACTGCTAGTGATAAATTGTCTTTTTCATTGCTAAGAAAAAGTGTTGTGGTTACTAAATTTTCTTGTTCGAAAATGGCAAAAAAAAAAAAAATCAAATGGATATATAACAATAGCAAAATTGCATAGTATGCAGTCTCATTCAAAAGACTAATATTCTTAAAATGGCTTTCAGTAATAAAATTCAAAATATCTAACACAAAAATAAATACTCCTGCTGTTTGCAGTTTTCTCATATTTTTTACTTTGAAAATGACTCAAAGAAAATGAAAAATAAATCAAGACTTAGTAAATTAAATAAATTCAAATCAAGAATTAGAAAGTTAAATGAAGTCAGTTCTAAAGCAAATCTTTTAAAACTTGGTATAGTTAAAGTTATGTTTTTTAAATAGATTCGAACATTTCAAAATGCTCTAATAAATGAATGCAGGAATTTCGTCTGACAGTGGGATTTGTTTTAGCTTAATAGAATTAAAATGTTTAAATTAGTTGTGTTTACTAAAAAGTTAATTAATTATACAACACTAAGCTAATTATAAAAAAAAAAAATAAATAAACAAACTGACATTTATAGGTATAAATTATAAAAGTTACAAAATGTGTTTTTAAAATATGAATTTTTTTTCTACAGTACAGGTTTTTCATACCTACACTTCTATAAGTAATATACAGGGGGGTTTGAACTCAGACTTTCACACGTCCCTCAATCATCCATGCTATCTCATATTGTTGATACACTTGATCACACATATCGAAAAGATAAATAATCATCAATATTTGTATTTCATGCTAAACCAGCACTCGTCAATTGGTCCAGATTATCATCTCCACACACATATATATAATCAAATCTCAGCTTATATTAAAATAGCCAATCTTCATACTTTAATAGACAGGCTTCAAACCAATCCATTCATGTTTTTGTAAAGGAGAAAGTGTTCGTTTTGGTTCTTGGATGTTTTCAGTATTAATATTTCAAGTTTGTATTTATGTGTAACGCAAAGACATTATTAAGATGGAAGCAATAAGCATGTTTATGTGTGCATGGAGGGAGAGAGGACTTTTATGGCGACAGTATTATATTATCTCAAAAATTAGAAATTGTAAAATGTATTTTTGGTGGTAAGAGATATGTAGTGGATATTCTTATCAAAATAGAAGTCAGTATCTTGAAAAAATAATTGAAACTTAAATTGTCAAGCATTGGGTCAATTTATTTTACATAGTTATACTTGTATAACTTTGCATAATTGCATATAATTAATTCACTTAGAGCTATGAAGATGAGAGCACATCTCCTGAAAGCGCTTGTAGAATAGTATAATTTTATTTTGTTTTAAGTATAAAGTAGCTTTGCGTTCAGGTGCAATAGCACCTATATTATTTTACAAGTATATTTTCGCACGCAAAGTTTTCGAGTTAGGTTTGGATTACAACTTTACATAGTTATGTATTTAAAAAAGAAAAAAAAAAGATTATTTCATTTCTGAAATTTTTATATAAAATTTTAGTTTTTCATTAATTTCTGAATAATACGAGTATGTTGCAGATGTGTTTATTTTCATAGAGTGCAGGCGATAATCAATAGAGTAGCTACAACCTCCCCCCTCCCCTGAAAACAAAAGTCACAAATTCCTTCCTCTCCAATTTTAAAATGCTAAATTTTTGTTCTTATTCATCTATATAGAACTTTTTACTTATTTATTATATAAAGCAAATTAATAAACATCTTGTTTTTAAAATCTTCAATTCATCTTTATTTTTGTAAGATCATTAATAATATCTTTCTATCCATTTTGGACACTTTCTTATGGGCAGTAGTTTGCCCTACCAAATCTTTAAACCTGCTTTGACTAATGTAATTTCTTTGGAAATCTTTTATTTTGTTTTATTTAATAAAACATGTTTTAACTACCCACAATTACTGAAAGTATGAAAAAACAAGAGAGAAACAATATTTCATTAAATTCACTTTCCAAAACATAATTCTTAGCAATTTACAATTCTGGAAATTGCTTAAATGACATTTTTTGATAACATCTTTTTTAATTAATAACTAGAATTAACGGTTTGCCTTTTTTTTTTTTTTTGAAAAAAAAATTGATTACTAAAGGCATCATGATAGTTATAAAAAATATAGAAAACGGCATCAATCTTTGGATTTCACCAGCTGAAAATTGGATGTCAGAATATTGAGAAGAAAGCTCATCTATGTTTAATATGAGAACTATAGAAATAATAAGTCATATGTGAAATTTGATCTTTAGTAAGTCTAGTCAAATGAATTTGTATATAGATCATTGATGTTTCATGAAATTTTTAAGCAAGATTACAGTATCACCACCAAAAAGCAAACAATTGGCAGTAATATAAACATTTTCTTTTTCCACATCAATCATCGTTAAAAAATATAATGTATTTTTTTGTTTTTACTAACTGCTATTTATCTGGAATAGATTTATCTTTATTTTTTATTTCAATTTTTTTATAAAATGACAATTGAGAAAATAATAATTTTACTTATGAGTTTTCCAGTAAAGCAAGATGGCAGCCCATATTTTTGATAAGTCTACAGTTTGGGGGTTCAACAAATGGTTACAAAAAATGCCTGCTATAAAATGTCAAAGTAATATTTATCTTATAATTTTTATTATTAGTATTTTAAAAAAAGAAATCATTGTGGAAAAATTAATTACAATATTTACAGTTTATTTTGGTTTTTTTGGATTAACTTATCAGAAAAATGAAAAAAATATATAAATACAATATTTATACTTTATTCATACTGGTAGCATACAATCATATCATGATCATTAATGCACTCTTTTTGGGAAGTCAATATTCTATACCTTTGGAAATAGTATACTGCATCATGTTCTGTGACAGGACAGCTCCAAATTTTTATCATTATGACAATTTACCAAAAAATTGCTGACAAAATGAAACATGCTGAATTGAAACAAAGTACGGCAATGTTAAGAGCATCTTGTTGTGTACCACATTATAAGTAAAAAAAAAAAATGAAATAAGGCTTCTTAATGAAATTTTTTAAAATTTAATAATTGATTTATTAATTTTGTTTTAACTTTACAACTAACAGATTTTCAGTAGATTATAGGCCCTTGAAAGTACATTTATCAAAAATACAGATTGCCATCTTGATTTACAGGGAAACTCACAAGTACTAATTTTTTATATATATTCAGCACTAACACACACCATGATTAAATATTTAAAATAATATTTCTTTTACTATTGTTATATTTAATTTTCCAAATTATTTCTCAAAATTCTTCTTGTAAAACTGCTATAAAATGATTTGGAGATATGAAATCCCTCTACTATACAACTTTACAATATTAATCTCCTTACTGTTATTGCATTTTGATCAATATTTTTTTAAAATAAGATGCTATTCTGGATCTATAACTTAATGATCCAATGCTTTAATTGCTATCAAAATTCATATAAAATCGAATACCTTTTTATAATCTATAAATCTATAGCATAATGATATCTTATATTTGTTGGTTCTTTCTATAACTTCTATCAATTCTTGAATATAATCCACTGTGCTCAAGCCACTTTTAATTTCATTATTTTGTTGGTTAGAATACAATGTTCACTGTAGTTGAGTATAAACCTGATAGAAAGCTTATAAGTCTGTAATTTGTAATATATTTTTGTCTCCTTTCTCAAACATCAACATTACTTCTGCATCCTTCCAAACATAAAGTATGTCATTACTATTTAAATATTTGATTAATAACTTTGCCACAATTCTTATTATTTTTTTCATTTCATTCTTTTAAAATATCAATAACAATGCTATCATTTCTTAAAACTTTCTCATTTTTCATAGAATTGATTACATACCTCACTTGTTCTTATTGTTTATTAATATATACGTTTTTATATAATTTTTTACCACATTTAATGATGTCACCTTTTTAATAATAGTTCTAACTTTTTCTTATTGTAAAAGCAATATTTCTTTCAATACATATATATTTTGAGAATTTTCTTTTCTTTTATAGCTTTTCTTTACAAGTCAAAAGTATATTTTCTTATAATCGTATTACTCTTTTTTGTACAATTTTACAAAACTCTAAATATTTAATTTTTCATAAAAAAAATCATATTCTTTTTTTTCTTACATTGTCTTGTTCAGTAGAAAACTAACTGATACCAATCATTTTTGCAGTTTTTAATAATCTATCAGTTTATTGATTTCAATCAAGTTTGAACGATCTTTGAAGTCTGCCACTTAAACTCAAACAATTTTAAATTTTTAATTCATTGCAGTGTTTCAGAAGCTTATGAATATTAATTCTTAATATTGACCTTCTTAACAACTTTCATCTCTCTAATTCGTATCACTACTTCACTAATCAATGATCACTTCATGTGTTGAATCTATTAAAAATATTACAATTTGGAATTGCATTTTTTCAATTAATCAAAATATAATGCAACTTTGTTATTTCTTCATTTGGATACTTTTATTTTTGTTTCTATTTAGTTTTTATTTAAAAAAAAAAAACAATTTATATTGTGCAGTTTTTCTACAAATTTCACAATTCTAATATTCTCTCCCACAATAATCTGCCTATTGCACTTTGATCTTTCAATCATTAACCAATTCTAGCATTAATGTCTCCCATGACATTTTAAAAATATTGTTAGCTTTGATCAAAAGCATTTTGTATATCCATATAAAAGTTCTCTACTTCTTCTGTATCACAATAAGAATTTGTTAGACATACACCTGAATTATCTGCACTTGGTTTGCTTTCATAATTCAATAAATAATTTACCACTATCTGATGTGCTATCCAACTACAAGGTATTGTTATTCCATCTTTCATTAATAATGAAAGCAAAGCAATTATATTTATTCTATTATTTGTGTCTTTGTAATAAAATATATATCCACTTTTAAAATTAATTATCTCTCCATTTTCATTTTCAGCTTCACAAAAATTCTATTAACATTTTATTTAATATTAGATAGTTCTTTTTACAATTCATGCAATCTTTCTTTGCTTGATAGATATGCAGACCTGAATCCACAATCAGGGGATTCCTAGTACTCTTCCATTTGGCTACCAATCTTTGATTTGGTTGGCCACTCTACAATCTTCTTGGAATAAGGGCCACAATTTAGTTTTGTCTATATATTGTAAATATCTACAAAAAACTTTTACACACACACTCATCCTCAAGAAAACTGAAGTGATATTTCAGTTTAAAACTATCAAGCATCTGAAAGGTTAACCTTTACAATGTTTTCAACTAAGAGCATGTTGTCAAATCAGAAAACATTGTACTAAACATGTCTGCCAAAATAATTAAAATGATTAGTATATTAATTATAATTTCACAATGAAGATAACACTAATTTATTCAGGTAATCTTGATTTAACCATTCTAATAGTGAATGGACAAAACCAGAAAATTTTGTTTCCTCAACATTTTGGTTCCTCAACACTCCAGTAATAATTATGGGCAGATAGATATGTTCAGAGTAACTTGAAAAAATAAAAAAAAAATGTCAAGCGTTAGTGGCCGAGGGGTCAGCATGGCTGCCTT
This sequence comes from Epiperipatus broadwayi, assembly GCA_028023455.1. NCBI lineage: Eukaryota > Metazoa > Onychophora > Udeonychophora > Euonychophora > Peripatidae > Epiperipatus > Epiperipatus broadwayi. The sequence goes on from JAQFVV010000297.1 coordinate 774,902, forward strand.
ACAAGCAGTTATCCCGGCTTCGTGGGTTTGCTTCCTGGCCGATGCTTTGTCACATGAAAAAAAAAAAAATGCAAGTTTAATCTTCTCACATATATATAAATATGAATATAATAATTTTGTCACATCACATTATTCATTAAAACATTTCTTTAAAATTAGCTGGCTGATTTCAGAGCAAATATAGAATCCATAGTTAATTAATCATATAAATGTTTATACTAAATAAGCAATTCTTACTTATTTAATGATAAAAATAATAACAATAATCAGTACAAAGTATATTTGAAAATCGTTACAATTTAATCTCTTAACATAAAGATTTTTAACTATTATATTTAATAGCAGTTCTTTCAATCAGATGCAATATAAAAAATATCTTCATGATTAAGTAAACAGTGAATATTGGAAATGATACAATAATGGAGTATTATCTGGAATTATCAAATATAAACTCTGCAATAAAGTAGTATTAAATAAATCTGTTTAAAAACTGTAATAAAAAAATAAATTGTATGGCTTGCTAAACTAGACAAAACAGTTTTATTTAATTGACTAAACTGATTTTTTAATGCTAATTGAAATTTTAAATCTCTTATCAAAAATCATTAATAACATTAATCATTGAAGAAATACATAAATGATACTTAATTTTTTTATCAATAATTTTTATTTATGCTGTTCAAATAAATAAAGTGTGTTACAAAAACATTAAGACATGGTTTGGGAAGATCTCATTATTCCATCAATTATCTTAGTCTCTAAGTTCATTTTGAAATTTTAAAATGTTTGTTTGCACATTTATGTCTAATTTTTAGTGGCATCTTTTTCAAATATCGAAACTAAATTAGTAGTAATTTCTCATAAAAATTAGATAAATTTGAACTCCTACAATTGATTAATTTCTTGTGCAACTTTATTTTCTCACTTGTTTACTTGCTTCATTATAACTTTAAATATACATTTAAACTTTTATTTTGATATTTTATTACTTACTCTCATATATATATATGAATGCGTGTGCATCAGTATATATCTTTTAAAAAGCATTCTGTATAAGTGTATACATATTTATTTTAAATTGAATTTCGTTTTTTGCCACGCCTAATGATTTCATGACTAGCTAGCTAATTGCACAGACGTAGTTCTTTGCAGAAAACATTTTTATTTCACTGAATTGACAATAATGTTGATCTAATTGATTACATTTGTAAATTGTCAAATGGTTTTACTTCTCAAGATTTTTCTATTTTCAGCATTTTCATTTGTATGAATGCACACAAAATAAACACATCAATGAATTGTGTTTTTTAAACTTTTTTTTTTTTTTTTTTTTAAAAAGAAAGAAAATGCTTCTATTTAGTGCTACATATTTAGCCTTATAAATATTCCTATTTATCCAATCAAGATAGTTTTGTTACTGGAGCAAATAATTATAATTTTAAAATGTTAATATATAAAAAAAAATCCACAACTATAAGAAATTATTTTTCAAAATTGGATGTAGCCATCATCCTTCTATTTTTGTCTAATTCTCAGTGTTTGCTATGAATTATATTGGATAGGGGGTCTCTCTTTTAACTCACCATTTTTGCAATTTGTTAAGATAATGTAATGAGATTCTATAAATATTTTCTAGTTAATCTAATAGGTAGATGCAACAAACGATGTACAAGCAATTCAAAAAAGCAAAGCACTGGGTTTTGCACATTAAAAAGTAATAGATTCAAAATCAACAAGGCTTTTCTAATTAAACGTAGCACATACATAAATACAATTTAGTTGCACCAACTAACAAATGACCAAAGATATCACAGAAAACACAATATGGGTTTCATGATATGTCTGGGATTTATTATGCCCTCAAATATATCAATATATTGTAGGACCTGTTTACATTTTTTCTAATGCTTTTGGCCATTCATTTCAGGAATAAAATTAAATTGGTTTAGATCATAATTAAAATACACATTGTTAAGTTATATACAAAATGAAAAAATGAGTAGAAATTCATATTTATATTTAATATTAAATTAGAATATATATCCCAATTAACAAATTTAATAATTTAAAGTTTATATAATAGTTATTTGATGGTTACTCATTTGATGATTTGGGAATTCTAAATATAAATCTTGTAATTTAACTCTGTATCAAAACAATCCTGTCACAGCATGGGAGTGGGTTGAACTCAAGAGCTTAAGGACAAAGACTGCAGTCAGCTCTGACACTTTTGATAGTCAAACTTCTCACCAATTCCTGATAAAAATCCACTGATTATTATAAAAGCATACTTGAATGACCTTAGTTTTTGGGTTTCATAAGAAATTCAAATGCAGAAAGTGACTGAGCTACAGTCCAGACACCTGAATTTATAATCTGCCATTCTAACACTGCACTAAACTATTTGATGCTAACTTTGATGATCTAACATGTGATGTCTTTCTGAATTCTTCCTATAATTTTTAGCTAAGACTAATTTAATTTTGTCTTTAAGATAATATTAAGTAAGATTTTGGGATTTGATTGATAGAATTTAGAAATTCGTTTATTTTATAGTCTTTTTATATTTCAATACTTTTAGGTACTGTTTTTTGATTAACTTATTTTAAAGATAGCCATTTTATTTTTAGTTTTTTCTTATCTTAGATATTTAGTTATCTATAGTTTTTTAAATCTTTATTGGAATTTTCTTCATTAATTTTCTAGTTTTTTAATATTTTTAATACTTTAGATGATGATGATGATTAATGTTGTTGTTATGGATAAATGTATTTTTTTGTATTAACTCCTCCCTCTGGTGGGAATTTAATAAACTGTCTGTATTGTAATGATAATTTTCATTTTAAATTAAAATACTTTTCAAAATAAATCATCTACAAATAAACCATTATGGAAGGGTAAAAGTTGTAGTGTTGTAACTAATTTAAACATGAGTTCAAATGATGGATCTAGTACTTCAGCAGATAAATAATAAACTTGATATACTATAAAATAATATAGATTCTTTATCATAGTTTTTTACTAAACTTAGTTGAAATATGATTTTTTTTATACAGAACAGGCTTTTTCATATCTGCACTTATATATGTAATATGTAGAGGTTTGAACTCAGACTTTCATATGACCCTTAACCATCATGCTATCTCATACCACTGATACTTAGTTGAGAAATGTATTTAGTTTAGAATAATATATAATAAAAAAACTAATTAGTAACTTTAATAATATATAAAAAAAAGATAAAAACATAAGATTCTTTACTATGTAGTTTATAATATATATTATACCCTTACCAAAAATAAAAATCTGAACAAAAGATTCTGGATAACAAAGATATAACAATATTGAACTACAATTAAGTTACATAAACAATAACTATCAAGACAATTAACATTAAGACTAGCTCAAAATATACTGCTAACATACAGTATCTAATAAAACAATATTTTTCAATAATTAAATTTAAGAAAACTTATTAAATTAAAATATCATAACATTTAGGTTCATAATAAATAATTAGGGTTCCATCTAGAATATTTAACTTATTCATTTTACTAATAAATTTAACTCATAACTAGCTCCTTATTATAAATAAAATACAGTTCAATTAAAAATAACAAATATAACTATAAAACTTAATATGAGACATTCAGCAAGGTACACTGATTTAAGCATTGAGGATACATCCCAAAAGATATATTCCCAATGGCATAAGAATATTACCCCAGCAAATTCACATATCAAAACTACCATGTAATACTCTCATGTCTTTAAAACACATCTAATAATCCTAAAATATGATTCATAAATTTATTACAAAAATAACAATAAATTACTTAATATTCCTTTAATAAAATATTATTAATAATTTTACTTATCGTCTTTCAATAGAAAATTTTACAATTCTCCAAAAATAATCATAATAATCTCAGGTTTATTTCTAACAAACTAATAACAAAATATATTAATTAATTAACACCCTATAATTAAATATAATGAAGGATTTTACATGATACCTAACTATGCACACAAAATATTAACAACAATAAGCAACCAAAATAACTTAATGATTCTCAACATTAAATCTAAAACAGGCAAAACTCTCTATACGTATTGCCATTCAGTGCAAGCCAGGATGCCAAAAGGCTCGTGCATAAAATTCCCATCTAGAGCCTACTCATCCAATATCCCCAGAATAGTTGCTGGCTTGCAGCCTTCATCAGTGAGAAGCCTTGGATCTGAGAGCACTGCACCTAGATCTTAGGATCTAATGCAACCCTCCAGCAGCCACCTTTTATCTCTACTTAACTATAAAACTATGAGACTTAAATTGAAAACACTATAATATTATCAAACCAAGCTCATCAGCTTATATAGTCGTATATGTCTGAACTCAGTTCAGTACCTATACATTTTGGTGTCTTTGGCTCTTTAATAACCATAGTCAGTATTATTTTTAGCTAAGAAATTAAGTAACATGAAAACTCATTCAAACTTTAGGGTGATTATTAAGCTTACTGAGTATTATCTTTTCTTCATTATTGCCACATTGGGCTATTTAAAAAATTGTTTTATCTGCCTTCTCATTAAATGTCTTTAATTAATCATTTATCATTCCTCTATTCTTATTAACATACACAATATTTCTCTTTTACTTACTTATTTATATAATGCCTGTACTTTTTTTAGAAATTTCCCCATTTTATATTATGTATTTAAGTATTTATTTGAATTTGTTTTGACAAATACACCAAATATAAAACTAGTTTAGAAAAAGAACAAAACATTTCAGTATCAATCATCAACAAAACAATTTTTCTCATTTTATCTCTTATGATATTATTTTTGTGATTCAATAATAAAAAAATCATTACTTTAAAATTGTATGAACATGCAACTTATTTTAAGGCATAACATTATGTATGCATCTCACGTTGTAGAGATTATTGTGGTTAATCTATATTACACAAAATATTATAATATTTTTATAAAGAATTATGGTCAATGATTACAATCTATAGCAAGCTTACAGTCTTTTTTATCAAGGGATTATTTGGAATCTCAGAACCTGTTTTTCATTATATTATTCAGCATATATATAATTAATTTAAAACAACAACAAAAACCATCAAAAAAAGCGAGTCAAATTTAATAAATTGTGCAATTTGTGAAAATTTAAATATCACTTTTAGCTAAGATTTAAAAAAAAAAGTACACATCATGGGAATGATATGCTTTTTATTACAATGCACTGCTATATGTTGGGAAATTTGCCTTGCAAACATAAAATAAATCTTATCTAATGAGCTTGCCAATAAAAAATACTAAACCAAATTTAGTTACTCTTTTTTATTACATATTTGTCAAACAAAAAAGAACAATAGGAGTACTTTACAGATTAAAATGTTTTGTACCTAATTGTGTAGGTAAAACTTCGGGTGAATTAATTAAAATCGATAATTTAAATAGTGAAAAAATATGTGTGTCTTGTATAAGATACATAGAGAGCAGTGGTGGCCTGTCCATAGTGACTGAACCCTCCCCCAGTGTAAATAATTATTTTTATTTAATTCTTATCATTCTTAATTTGTATGTTAATTAAATTCCTATATGCATCTTGCATCTTATATAAATATATAAATAGAATATAGACTTTGATTGTTATATTGATGTGTTTTGTTTGATAGGTATTCTATCTGTGTCGGCTCAGGCCAGCAGGTATCCCAGCTCAAATAGGTGTTTTATCCACCAGTCTGTCTGTGCCAATGTTATATCTGCAAGTATGACTGTGCGGTCAGCAAATAACTATATACAATTTCCACGATGTTCTCTTGCAACTATTGCTTTGCTGCATATGCTCTCCAATGAATGGTCTGCAATGAATGCTCTGAATATACTCTGTATTTTCTGCAATGGATGCACTCCAAATGAATGGTCTGCAATGAATGCTCTGCCATGGATGCTCTCCAATGAATGGTCTGCACTGACTGCTCTCCAATGAATGGTCTGCAAGTGGATGCTCTCCAACAAATGGTCTGCAACGAGTCTATTTCTACAGTTTGCTAAAGTTCAATTCCCACAATGTTCCTTCAGGCTGGTGGCTACAAAAACGGTTCACAATGGCCATATCTTAGCCCCAATCCAGTTTAGCTGTACATGAACTCTTCATAGTAAGCACTGTGACTGCTGCCAGATATCTCCTACTGGAATTGAACAGTAACTTTACTGTAGATGCAATCCATACGGTCTGCTACTCGCTACTGCATGACTGCCCTCTACTACTCTCTATATTATACTGCATAGTTGTTACCCAGTCTTCTTATCGCTTTCTGATAACTGCAACAATCAATCAATACACCGTCCAATAAGGTAACATCTTTTATCTAAAAATATTTACAATCAGCAAATATTTCTTGGAATTGTCGATCGCCATTACGTCAATGCCTTAATTAAATTCCACAGTTATCAGCGCACAATCTAAAAACAACTTCTCGAATAAATCCTAGTTTTTCTGGAGTGCACAAACATGTCTTCCATTTGTTACAAAACACTACAGTAGGTAAAAAACAAAAATGTATCTGCAATCTACTCTTAGTGTTTTTAGTCTCTCTTAGATGCATGCTCTTTTTGTTGGCACTCTTTGTTGGATGGGAAAAAGATATTGCAGCCCAGGGATCATTCACACCTATATTTTCAGCATAGATAAAGAAGATATTCATAATCTGCTTGAGGCAATTATCTTCTTGTGTATATGCATGCCATTTTGGATTGCTTTCGGTTGCCTGTATGGACAAAAATTACTGCAGCTTAATGATACAACAGCACTTTTATAATAAAACAAGTTCGTAATTTTCTTGTATATGACTATTTACTTCGAAGATACAAGTCATTTTTATTTATATTTTCGATCCCCCCCACTAATTATTCTCACGGGCCAACACTGATGTACGATCAAAATAAAATTTAAAATATTTTACAGCTTTTTTTTTTTATTAATCTGCTCTGAAAAAAAAATCTTTAGTTAAAGTTAAAGCTTAAATTATTTATTTTACTTCCGTTATTTACAGGTAAAAATAAATAAAAAAAACTTAATGCTCTTATATTTAGCCGACTTCTTAATTATTATTTCATTAGAAAATATATATATAAGAAAATTAGTTTAATTTCTAAGATTGCATTTTTGCTAGTGGATAATAAAATTATGAATCGTATACATTTATTATAGAAAAAACTCACATCCACAACATTAAAAAAATCTCAGGAAATAGTTAGATGAACATTTCATCTTACTGATTTCACTGAAATATCACTTGTAATAGTTCTGTTATATAAAATAGAAGTTTAGATTCTTTCAATTTAATCAATAGTGAAGAATATGATGAATATATTTTATTAACCACACTAACATGAACCTAACTATTTATAAGTACATGAGCTCTGAAAGTAATTTTAATATATAAATAAAATAGTTTATATATATATACACACACAACTATAATCACAAAAACACATAATAAATATTGAAATATACCTTGCAAAATATGGACAAGGCCTTATCTTGGAAAAATCCACCAAAAATAATCCTAGCGTCTTTTTTCTAAAAAATACAATAATCAGTTTAAAATTTTTTAAATTACACACACACACACATATATATATATATATATGATTTAATAAATTTAAATTATATAACTTATACAATATAAATTCATTTTCTCAGTTATAAGTATATAATCATTTGTGGTTGTAACAATACATATATTATCCTTTAATCAAAATTCATCCAGAAAATATATACTTTTATATTTTTAATTATTGCACTCTCATCACAGATAGATCTAAAGTTAGTATATAATTAACCAATACTCAATTTAATTGAGATTTAAAAAAATAAAAAATAGTTATTTGGGAAAAAAATTAAACATAAAGGAGATATTAAAATATATATTTATATTGCATGTACAAAAACTTCATTCAAATTTTGCTTTAAATTAATTTGGTATGAGTGCTTGATCTTACAGCCTTCATATAATGAAAGTTACATGTAATGTGCTCAGTAGAAGCTTCTCTATTCCAAATAATATTATAACAGACAATCAATTGATGCTTAAAGTTGCTATTATGCTTGTCAATTGCCATAATTAATGTGAAACTGTAGTTAAAATTCCAACCAAACATGATATCTGCTTACACAAATGCAATTCAGTAGCAAACTATTTTTAGTTTATCACCTTTACACCATCTGATCCAAATTTTTGTAATTAATAGATGCCAGATGATAGTGGTTATTAAATCTCTACCAAATACTGTCCTATCCAATATCTCCATAACCAATTTCTAGCTTTACAACATTTATCAGTGAAAAACTATGTATCTTATAGAAGTGTATTTGGGTCTTTGGAATCCATTGCACTTTTCCTTTAGAAGCTTTTTTTTGTTTTACTATCAAATTATTAGTTCTAATTGAAAAATGTATTGTTTTCAATGAAAGCCAACATGCCTGTATAATTAAATAGATCTGAATCCATACAACTGAAAAGAGCTCAATATCTACATATTTATTTTTTTTAACAACTTTAAATACCTTTATTTCCTGTTTGGGATTAATATAAAACCAGTAAAACATCACATGATGTCTGCTTACACAAATACCATAAGCATCAAATTCTTATTTTTCATTACATTTATACCATATAGGGGAAGCTTTAGACATCAACAATAACAAGATAGTAGTGCTTAATAAATCCTTATCCAGGGTTGCCTTTCCAATATCCTCAGACAAATTTCTGAGATATGTAGATCTTAAAACACCACACCTGGACCTTTTAGATCTTTCATGATCTCATTAATTTATTGACAGCTTTTTGTTTTTTTAATTATCTGAGTTTTAGTGATTCAGGATAGAGAAGTTGGCATCATTGTATTATATTATTTATGTCACCATAAGTTAGTTAACATAAATCCAAAGTAATATGACCTTACAGAAATTTGCTGCAATTTTTTGAGTAAATAACTGCCTGCTTACAAACCAATTAATCAAATCACACAGATTATTTTTAATTACTCCATCTCAAATACCTGCATTTTTTAAATGTTCAGATATTAGTTATGAAATGTCAGAACTGGCTCATTCACCCCTTTTTCTGCAACAATACCAGATGCTGGAAGCATTGAAATTTTGATTTGAAGTTTACAATGCCACTTGATAATTTGAAAATTGTATCCCAAGTTAGTTCCTATATTCATGGCAAGAGAAGAACATATAAAATTTCTGGTCTCATATTGCTGTTGCAGTATGATATTCTTAAAGTGATCAAAGACTCTCATTGTCTATCTAAATTTTAAAGTTAGTTGTTGAACTTGATGACTAGTAAGCATAGTGAAATATATTTAAGTTAAATTAAAGTTGAGGCATTACTAAATTTGGTAAATGAATTATTTTAATATTCTGTGGCATAGGCAGATATACTGTGGAAGGGGTTATCATATTTTTCACCTGGCCAAACATCTCAAGTATTTGAATTGACATTTTTGGCATAAATCTAGTTAATAGTGTTTCTTCATTAAATGGTTCTTATCTGCAAATATACCAGATTCTTAAAACAGTAGCAAACTCTCCAGATAGTAATGCCACCCAGTGCAAGTCATAGTAATCAATGGATGCTAGAAAGTTTTGCATAAAATCCCTATATAATTCCTACTCATTCAATAACCCCAGACTAATTACTAGCTTATGGCTTTCATCCATGAGGGCTTTAGCTCTGAGAACTTTATCTACAAATCTTCTAAATATTCTTTGGTTACTATGATTCTGAGATTACTACTGTCTGGAAAGTTAGCTACTGCTTAAAGAGTTTATGTAAGCATAGAAAATAATTGTATAAAGTTTTAATGGTTTTATGCCATATTCTTGCAGGGTGTTTATTGTAAATTAATTTATTGGGATGAGAAAACAAGAGGTGTCATAGTATACCTGAAATGAGGCAATCACAAAGTGTTCCACATTTGATTTTATGATATTTAAGAATACTTCTGTTAGAATGAGATTTCAGCTGTTTATCTGCTAGGTTGATAACTACCTGATTTGGACATTTTGGGGTTTTGTTCTTTGGGTCTCTTTTACTTCAGTTCCCATTTTTTCCTCAGGCTATAATTGAGAGTTTGATTTTTGTCATCAGGAACTTCTAAAGCACTATTTGCATACTTTGCAATTTTATGAAATTTACTTGCAATGCTTTACCATCCTTTCACCATAAATGCTATAACAGGATAATATCTTGTAATTTCTTGATGCTGTCACATGGTATGGAGAGATTACTAGTCTAATATTATTCTGAATTCAGTTATATTCAAATGTAAAAGAACTTCATAAGCCAATAAAAAAAATCTGGCTTACACAGGTACAGATTTGTATATATTTAAGCTAAATTGTTGATTTCATTACCTAACTACACAATAGAATAAGTGCTATGATCAAATAATATCACTTAATCCTCATTATCTTACTTAGCAACTGCTTGTAGCATTTCAATTTTAGAGTTCATTATAACAATTTAGAATTCATTGATTTTCTTCATATTTACATTTAATCAGTTTTGTATGGTGAGAAAGATATTACTAACATAAAAACTGAGCATTGTCAATTGCTCAATGAGTTTTATAATAAATGCTTAAGTAATATTTACTGAGGCTATAACCTCGATAATGTGCATATAAAATGCGATAATAGGGACCTCTACAGGTTAGTCAGAGCAAGCATTTAAAATATCTCTGTCAGGAAACCCCTCCCTAACCTCTGACCATGGTTTTGTGCTTTGTCACTCCTCAGAGAGGCGCTAGGGTAGCTTCTGCCACTAAATCTAAAAATACCAACCCAAAGCCATTATCTATTGTGTGGAAAATCTGAAATTTTCAGACACCTACATGTCTTCAAACCTAGCTATCCAACTCAAATAGCTATATGGGGCTAAGAGATCTTCAGCCACACCATATATTACTAACATATTTATTATTTCAGCATAAATTTGATAAAACAATTAGTAGTTAGATTTATCCATTTTATTGTTTAATTCAAACCAAAACTATACTACTAACTAAACTTAACTGATAATAAAAAATATTAATTTTAATAAAATCTTTTTTGTCGAAGTATTTATTATCTTTCATGTTAACAGCATTAAAATTTAAATGTTTTTTAGACTGTTCGCTTTTGCTTTTAATATTCTCATATTCCTATTATTTTTTTGCAAAGGATAATATTTATGCTTATTTAAATATCAAAGATTTAAAATTTTCCTCACAGAAAAATTAAGAGATGAACTTTACTTTCATATATATAAAACTAAAAAAAATTATTCTAAAAAAATAATGGCTAGATTTTAAATAAATATTAATTATTTATATATTAAAATTAGTAAATAAATATTTATCAAACAGAAGTACTTTATTTTAAAGTATAATGACATTTCATTAGATCGAATTAAATTCTGAAATCTAATTCAAACCAATTATTAACATGTATTGTAAAATTGAATTTATTAGAAATGAGTTATTGTTTTTTTTTTATTTAATTTCAATTATTTTTTTGCACATAAAGTAATATAAACTTAACAGATTTTTTTTTTCATTATTTTTTTTTAGAGTGATCATTTTAATTCCATTTTTCTTTTTCTTTTTCATCTTCAATCATTTACATTATAGCAAAAAACCTAGTCAAGAATCTCTCTACCAGTCCTTATCTTTGCCCAAAAAACCACACACACATTTACATTTTCATATTTTAATTGCATACAATCTTTTAATTTCTGTTTTAATTTTTTATTTTTTGCATTTTTTTCTTAACGATGATGATGATTACAAAATGGCATCTAACCAAAGAAATAATGTACAAAAGAATAATAATAATTAAAGATAATTGTGAATCGCAATATTGTATGACTATTCTAATAAATCTGCTTAAAAGTAGTTACTTAGGAAGGGGATGGCCCTGCAAAGAAAAAAAATAACACCAAACAACCAAGCGACTAAAAAATTAAACATATCAAAATTTACTTACCTACAAAGTAAAATAATCTTAATTTTAAAAAAAAAATTCAAAGATTGTTTAGGATTTCTTTTTTTTTATATCATAATACATAGTGTGCAAACTCTTGAAAATATTAATAATAAAGTCTTGAACCTCTAGACTATTTTTTTAAAAACCTATCAGCACTAAAAAATATAATTGAATGGCTTTATTATTTGAGAGTTTATAAACGTTCAAGTATTTTAAGAGAAAGACTTGGGCCATGACCCATACATCTTGAACTACATAATTTGACACTCGCCACTGTAATAAACCATGGAGGACAACATGCAACATGAACCTCAACTAATTTTTTTCCACACCCAAATATATATTAGCAATAAGTATTTGTTGATAATATTTTTTTCTATACATCAACTTTTTTATTAATGGACATATTCTAAATCTACATCTTCCACTAATGTCATTGTTGTAAATGTGGGATAACAGTACATATCACCTTATAATACATGAATATTTACTTATTTAAGGACATTATTTATAATTTTATATACGTTTAGAACATTACAGAAATCACTTATACTAGCAAATCAACTGAAAATACTATCTGAAAAAAGTATTGTCTATAAGCCCAATCCCCTCAAAAAATATTTTAACGTCAGTCTGTCCAGGGATCAAGGTTAATCTTACCTATATATTTGCTCCTTGAGAATTTGACAAACCATTATTGAATACTATACTATCCCATTATTGAATACTATACTATCATTGAAATCTGGGGGGAAATATTGGTCTTGACATAGGGCTAAAAATCTCAGATGAAAAAACATTACCTCATGGCAATTTTATATATAGTTTTTAAATATTACTAATGGTCAGTGCCTAATGTTTTTTTCTGCTTAGCCAGCCATCTCTAATATAGTTGAATTTGTGTTCCATATTTTTTTCTGTGATCTTGACAAATAGAAATGAATAACTGCATTCTTCTTTAACAGAAAAAGATAACCTTAATGTTGAGACACATATTAAACATAAAATGTCATAAATATTATTATTCCAAAGTATGTAAACTCTCAGCAAATCAAGCAATTAATAAATATGCAGACCCAAATAGCCCAACTTCCAGCCAAATAAATAGCAACTATTTTCAGATTTAGATGTTAATATATCTTCAAATTAAACAATTAAAGTAAAAAAAGTTCTAAAAAGTAAAAAAAAAAAAATTAATTCTAATAATAACTCAATACTCCAAAATAAGATTGTGCTTAATCAAAATACTGCTTGTAGTTGTTTTTTTTATATTAACAGATATAAGGTTATCCACACATACATAATGTCATCATAAATATCAAATTAGGTTGCATGTAGAAAGTGATTATTATTAAGTCACATAAAATGTTTCTTCACAGCAAACTTCTCATTTCTAAAATATGCCTAAAATAATAGCCTGATAGCTTATTGCAAAACTTCACTCAGAGAGAGGTTAGTGACTATATATATCTAGATTTATAAATAACAATTTAAAATTTAATTCCTGTTTATTCATGTTATCCATTCATTTGTGTCTTTTTTTTTTAATTTTGATATTTTTTCCACAATTCTTTTTTTTTAAATATTAATAATGAATTAAAGAATTTCACATCTGCAATTACCACTTATTTATATCATAATAATATCGTTAATATAACGCAAATCATCAGATGAGAAGCTATAACTAAAATCAAATTTCAATTTATGGGGATTAAAATTTCAATAACTATTAGTTCTATTTTTATTATTATAATCTTAATATTCTTTCATCAGACTTTCTTAAATCTTCAGATACTAAACATTTCTTTAATGATTGATCTTAAACACTTAATCAATAACTCCCTCAGCATCAGTTCACATCAAACTCCAAGTTTAATTCTGTTTGTGTATAAAAGCTACTTCAATTCAGTTTGGATATAATTCTAAAAGATGAAGCATAAAAAATGAAATTATCATTCATCTATACAAAAAATATTATCAGTATAATAAGCTTGAAATTTTATGGATTTATGATGAAAACAAATTAGAAGGTATTATTTCCAAATAAATTAGCTACAAATATATTTTACATATTGTTAGTTCTTGAAGCTAAACTTTGATTTAAAAAGCTGGTGGCCAATAGAACTTAAAAAGTGGTTTAGTCTTTTCCTAGAAACATCATTCTTAAACTCATTTGCTCCATACTTTAGTTTAATATTATCAATATATTGAATTTTGTTAAATATAAAGTTTATGTATAATATTAACATTAATGACCTGATAATTTTTAATTTAGTAAAGCAATAATAATTAAATATTTATTAAAAAGTCAATATTGTAGATAGCTACTGGATAAAATTACTGTGAATAAGTATTTGATAAAATTATTTATGATGTAGACATTTGAAGATCTATATGGAGTCTGGCCAATTAAAGATACCTATTGGACTATTTTTTCCCTAATGTTTTGAAGCTACATTTTTGAAATGCAAGAGTTATATGTTACTTAAATTTAATATATATATTGTACCAGTTGAAAAACCCACCAAAAAAACTGCAAGTTGGATCCAAACTCAGGCAGTTCAAAACTGAATTCAAACCCAACTCACTAGCTCAGATTAGTATAAATCGATGGCACAGTGCTATGTGCCAAGAAACTAGCTCAATGGTTGGTGAGAATCAGAGACCCCTGAACTGACATTAATATCTGATAATAAACTGACTAAAAATAATTTTAAATCGAATCATATGTATATGTTCGGGTTGCCAACACAGACAGCGAGCATTAACATTAAAATAATTATAAAAAAATTAAGAATGAAGAAACCAAATGTGTTTAGAAAATATTTAATAATAATAATTTGCTTTGTTTGAATTTTAAATAATGATTATATTAATCACCTCTAGCCTTTAACAAAATTTATAATTATAATAAGAGTGGCGGTCCTTATTATATTCCAATGAATATTATGCAATATTTGAAAGTCTATGTCTATGCCCCAACAAGGAATAAAAGTCAAATAAAGGTATTCATTAGCAAAGGAAATTATTACTGTAATTTTGTACGAAAGAATGTGATATTTATTTTCACATTCGCAAATCCATTCATGAAGAGCAAGATACGTATTTTAGGGCATAACTTTAATCTTTATTGGAAAACTTATTTAATTAAATATAACTGAGAATTTGTTCGACTTTAATTTAAATCACTTCATCATGAATTACGAGCATTGGAGCGGGCTTTACCGGAACAGAGAGGCAATGGTGCTGACGAATTATGAGCTATAAAGTGAAATTGAAAGACGATAGCTAGTCGATAATCGAAGTCCTATGGTGGCTTGCATCTGACAAGTCTTATGCCCTTTGACTAATATGAACAGGAGAGGAAGTGCTTTCTTCCTTAATAATTTAAAATAACAGAAATATTATCACTGACCAGCCTAACAGAGCGGAAGATTGCCCTACGTCAGCAGCTTTGAAAATGATGACTTGATAGTCATCGTTTGAAAAATAAAACCCAATTACAGAATGCTCTACATGATGACTTGATCAATTTAATCAAAGTCAAATGAGCTTTTAACTATCATTGTTTTAAAGTATTTGTAAATCATATTAATTATGCCCCAATCATCGTGCCCTTCCTGAATCTTAATAGAAAATAACAAAGTTGAATTAGAATATGTTTATTTGATTCCTTTATTGGCCCTTTTGGAAAAAAATATTTTAAGATTATATATGAATAAATAAATTAATATTAGTGAAACGAGAAAATAGCAGAGGCATAGATTAGAAACGGAGCTAATAATTTATTATTAGCCAATGATAAAAATAGCAATCATTTAATAATTTCTTTCAACTCGATGATTGATAGAACTGTATAAATCTAGTTTTAATGGGTGAGAATTAACTATCAGACTTAATCTTATATTACTTGTATAAGGCAAAGAAAATGAAGGAGATCATCGAGTCGAAGGATTATTGGCATATAATTAAAAATAACAACATTAATAAATTTACTCAATAAATATACATAATAAAATAAATGAACTGCCACGTAAGAAAGGAAAGTTAAAGACTAGAGGTTGAGAGAATTACTATGAAAGTTAAAATAGCATAAATAAAAGGTTTTACACAGAGATTATTACACAGAGATTATTACATTTATAGAATGAAAAGAGCTCTTACAGGGAGTGTAAAGTAAAGTTCGGAACTGGCCAGAAAGTTTAAGGTTCATTATGGAAATATATGACCCATTTCTTCCGAGCTGGATCCTTAGGTTACACGTCCAAGTTGGTAAAAACATAGGCACACATTAAGTTGATTACTTGAACAGCATTTTATTTGATTTTGGCAGCATGATTTGTCTGGAAAGAATTTAGCAGCTTCATTGAAGATTCTCAAAGGGCTTCAGGAACCGTAGCCAGATTCCTGATGTTTAGCCCTTTACCATGATAGGAACACTTTTTGAATACATGATTTTGAACAGCACATAATTTATTGGCACTTTTCTGCAACAAAGATGGCTTCTCCCTTCTCCAAACTTTTCCGAGCTATATATACTGTCCTCTGATGCCTTCAGGCTAGCACTTCTTTCATTATCAATGTTTTTAGATTTGCTGATTGTTTTTAGATACATTCCTTCGATAAGGCTTTCAAACTCATTAACTTGAATTCATTTTCTAATTAGAAAATGAATTCTTAAAATCAGAAAATGATTTTAATTAGAAAATCCTTATCTTTTTTTCTAATTAATAAAACTTTAACTGTTGTTTTTGGAAAGGTAAAATCTGAAACCTTATCGAAAGAATGTAGCTTTTAATCAATAAAACTTTAACAAATTATTTAAAAGTAAAAACAAATATTCTCGACGCAATGAAACTTTCAAACAATCATATATATTTAAATATTTACAAATATATACGCACAATCCACGCAGTTGTAATATATATAAATTCATAAATAATTTTATCATGAATTTATTAATAGAATTGATCAATTTAAATCTGATGGAATTAATTTTAATACGCATTTATAAAATGTTATTCTTTATGGAAATTAGCGTGGATTGAACGTATAAAGTCCCACTGCATTGGAAATTTAAGGTTAGTACTAGGGTTTGAAGTGGGGCTCATGGCTAGATGTCATGAAGCTAGGATTGAACTCAGACCTGACTGCTTCAATATATATATATATTGTGACCTTTTATTTAGGTCCTTGTATTAAATAATCCAAAATTTTAAATCATAATAATATATCTGGCATGAAAATCTTAATGAGTGACTTTCAATAAAGACTGTTCTGGATGCACTAGGAAATTGCTTGAGTTGAGATGAGGTTTCCAACCCAGTGTAGGTTTGAAACTGGGGATAAAATACCAATTTAAAAATATTGTTATTAATTAGGAGATAAATATATTACTATTTTATTATTGTTGAATAGCAATTGAAATAAATAAAGTAAATTTATTAAATATTGTAAAATAAATGGTTATAGTCAATTACTTAAGCATATTTTTTGTAGTGAATCTAAAGCTGTCTTGAATAAGTATGAGTAGTTATTAAAAGAAAAGCCAGGTGGAGTAATATTAATATATTCACACTAAGATTATTGGTTTATTTGCTCCCATAATGCATTGTAATAAAATCTATATATTATCTAAACAAAGTTGTAGGAGGTGAGTAAAAAAAAAAGAACTAAACAACAACAGACTTCAACTCTGATCTTCTAAAATAAGGAGGAAAAAAGCTAAAAATCAGAAAATTTTGGAATCTAATTGAATGGGATTATAATATATTGATATCTAAAAATGATTGAATCGAAAATCTCAAAACCTTGCTATCATTTTACACACCATCTCCATGACTGTATAGTTCCTAGGATTCATACTGGAGAAGGAAATGAAAGCCATGTGGATAAGTCTTTATCTAAATAAATATTGCTTCAAACCCAGAAAAATTCAAGAAAAAGTAAGCTTTTGCTTTTAGGTTATTCATATTTTTGAAGTCTCTTCTTTAAAAATTACACACAAATTATTTATAGTT
This sequence comes from Epiperipatus broadwayi, assembly GCA_028023455.1. Lineage (NCBI taxonomy): Eukaryota > Metazoa > Onychophora > Udeonychophora > Euonychophora > Peripatidae > Epiperipatus > Epiperipatus broadwayi. Next base: position 792,977 of record JAQFVV010000297.1, read on the forward strand.
AAAATAAAGAGTTGATAATCTTTGTATTTCACACCACTATTAAACATAAAGCAGAACATATGATCATTTGAAAATCGTAATTTCAAGAAAATAATTCAAAGTAATTTTAAAGAAGGATTTTAGAAGATATTATAAATAAATCAAAAGTCATTTTATATCATATAATTTTAATAAAGTTAAAAGATAATTGAAGTGATTTTATTCTCAATTATTTCTTAGGAAATAAACACTCACCTGATAATTTTTCTTTGGCACAAACTTGTGTAACGATAGAAATGAACGATTACATATTCATTAAAAATGCTCAAGATATCGTACTTGTAATTGGATAATTTTTTTTTAATAATGCTAAACAATTATTACTTTGTCAAGGGAAATATAATAAAATAAATCTTTACTTTTAAAAATTTTACAATGCAACGCGTATAAATAAGATTTTTAAAAAAATGTCTGATAAATGTCCAATTACTTAAAGTGTTACAAATACTACCGCAAATGAAAGAATAGAATCAATAAGTTATTTTTTTTTAAGAAAAAAAACAAGTTAAAGATATTAATTGCAATAAAATTATAAAGTCATTTTCAAGGAAAATCATCTGGATTAAAATATAAATAAACTGATTTTAATTATGATACACTTGAAGATTTTTGAATATTGCCTTATTATATAAGCATCAAACATGATAATAAAATAGATATGCATTATCTGGAATGTTTGCTCATCATAATATCAGTTCTTATCATTTGAACTCACAAGGATAAAATAACTTGGATGAATAGTATAAAAATTAATGGAAGAAAATGTTCTTTTATTTTTTAATTATTGCTGTGATAGTTTATAATACTTATGTCATGTGTTATTAAGGAATTTTGTTTTTAAATATATATGTTTTATTGTGGTATGAAATATATTGAGTTTAAAAAAATGTGTAAAATATATACATCTATTACATGTATTTTTATTTTTTTTCAGTTAAGGGAAAACAAGATATTATGTGTTGTTCATCTAAACAGAGAGGAAGAGAGATTTATTTCTTATGTTTTTTAACAGTTTTTAATACTTTATTAAAAGTGAACAAACAAATATTTTGTCAAAAATATACTAAAGACCCAATTATTTTCTTATATAAAAACAAAATTTATCTAAACCTTTTTCATTTCTTAATTTTACATAGAAATGAACTTGTCCACTTTGAATACAAATGCAGGTTGGTCTTTATTGCTTAAAGGCATTGTGCTCTCTTTAACAAAGGTATAAGTGTTATTGTAAAATAATTAATGATCATTTAACATATATTTTGGTTTATCTATTGATACATTAATGGTTCTGCATTGTGAAATAAAATATGTAATTTCCACTGTTATTGTTAGTGTTGTTTTACCTTGCTATAATATTGAGAATGATGTGTGACCATTTTTAGCTGTTAAGTATATGCTACATAGAATAGCATTCAATAGATTAATATTAATATTGAGCATGGGCTGATGGAGAATCTCCTATTGCTGATTCCATGAGAGGATAGTTTGGTAGAGGCTGAGTAATAATTAATGCTTGTTAGCATAAATAATCCTAAAAGAAAGAATATCCATGGTCTGAATTCTATTTTCCATGATGAGTAAAGCCCACATGTGTATACCCATAGAGAGGTAGTAAACTTAGCCATATTATTATACAACTGTCATGTTGTTTTATAGAGCCTCCCTCTTTAGTGTTAGATCCCTCATGATGATATAGAGTTAGTTTTTCCACTGTATATGGTGAAGTATAGTAGTTCAAAATCATATGGCACAGATAAAATAATGTTATATTAAGGAACACTTGTCTATCTGTAGTGTTTGCTTAATTGAAATAGTGTTTATGATATTGTAGGATCTTCATCAGTATAAATAAACCAAACCCAAATCCTTCTTGTAATTGTAGAACTTATAGATGTAAGAGCAAGAGATGTATATGGGCAGTGTGGATTTATTTTCTTCGAATAATGATTTAACAATGGATTGGTAAGATCAGTTAAGTATTTAATAATTAGGTTGTGGACATAGATAATGTTTTAGTGACATGTGTGTATTTGACTTTTGATGTCTGTCCTTTAATACACTGAACCTATTCATCTCAAATTTTAATCAGTTATTAATTGCACAGAATATGATAAGTGCCCTTATCATATTCTGATAAAAGAAATGACTTTGGTATAATGCACTACTTTATAACTTTTGAATTCTAAAATTAAAATTGCATACCATAAGGTCCTAAATACACTGTTGAGTTTTTTTTTTATTTAAGTGCTAGTTCAGTTTCAATAAGGTTTCATGATCTTATTCTTTAAGATAGGCTAAACAGTAATAAGTGATACTTTGAATATCATTATATAATCTGGGGGTATTGACTAAGAATATGGTCAATGGGATACTGAGTATTTTCCCATCCCTGAGTTTAATTTAATATATTGTTTTTATTTCATGCCATGTCTTTGAATTAAAATTTGTAAATATTGTAAATAAAGTTTGTTGTGTTTAAATATTTATTTAGTTGCCCGTAGTCTTATTGCTAATCACCATATCTACACTATTATTGTTATTACCATCAACCTATCAGAAGATTATAAATTGAAATCATCATTGACCAATATAGCACTATTAACTATATTATCCTATATCATAATAATTTTGTTAAGCCTTATAATTTATTAGTACATCTAATGCATCATTACATAATAATTAAATATTGTTAACCTAGAGTACAGATTATTTTAAGTAATAGATTAAAAGATAAACATAATATTGATTTAATTGATTTAGTTAAATCCACAGAGCTATCATTCACTGATCTTGATCACATGGTTTATAATTATTTGAAAAAAGGAATTTGGTAAGTTATTGTATTTATTTATTAAAAAGTTATTCCTATTTTTTAAATATTAAAATTATAAGAGTTATTGCGTTCTTAAAGTTTATGTGTAACTGCTAAATATAGTTCTTAATTTGAGTTTATATTGAAAGCCGTTTTGGGCATTCTATTCGGGTAATGGTAAAATCCCTCTCACTGACCCAAATATATTTTGTATAATAATTTTGAGTGTTTGAACCCTGAGAAGACATCACATGATCACATTCCCTATACTAGCGCATTAATTGTTGATAAACAGAGCAAAACTCTCCATACAGTATTGCCACCTGTGCTAAACAGAGTAATCAATGGATGCCAGAAGGCTTGTGCATAAAATCCCTATCTAATGCCTACTCATCCAATATCCCCAGACTAGTTTCTGGCTTGTGGCCTTCATCAGTGAGGAGCTTTGGATCTGAGAGCACTGCATCTAGATCTTAGGATCTAATGCAACCCTCTAGCAACCACCTTTTATCTCCACTTAACTACAAAACTATGAGAATGAAATTGAAAACACAAAAAATATTTTCAATCTAAGCTCAATCCTGCCTAATAGGATAGTGGTGGCTATGGTTGTAAAAGAGCCAAAGACACCAAAATGTATGGGTGCTGAACTGAGTTCAGACCCATATGATTATATGAGCTATTGAGCTTAGATTGAAAATATTTTTTGTGTTTTCAATTTCATTCTCATAGTTTTGTAGTTAAGTGGAGATAAAAGGTGTTTGCTAGAGGGTTGCATTAGATCCTAAGATCTAGATGCAGTGCTCTCAGATCCAAAGCTCCTCACTGACGAAGGCCACAAGCCAGAAACTAGTCTGGGGATATTGGATGAGTAGGCATTAGATAGGAATTTTATGCACAAGCCTTCTGGCATCCATTAATTACTCTGTTTAGCACACGTGGCAATACTGTATGGAGAGTTTTGCTCTGTTTACCCTGAGAAGAATTAGTTGTTAAGTTTCAAGGTAGAATTTAAATTTATAATAAATTTTATATCTAGTTAATTATTATAGTTGGACTGGAAATAGATTACTTTCACTGTTTTATGAAAGTCAACCAAACTTTAAGGTATAAATTACTTCTTTTGTTGTAAAAAGTATAGCTTGTTTTAACTTCATGATAAATATACTGGTTGTGTCAAGCTTGAAATCCCTATTTTTATTTAGTTTATCTTTTTACCATTTAATACCATATTAGTTTATAGTTTAAAATTTCAGTCTCCATCATTAACATTGTTCTTCAATTTCATCTTGATTGTTCTTTTATTTATTCATTCTCATTTGACATTAATTCATTATCATAATTGATTAATCATACATTAACATTTATTCTTTTATCATCTTAACTATTCATTAACTCTTATTCTATCATCATCTTCATCATTCATTATTCTCATACATCTTCGTTCTTTTCTCTTCATTCTTAGAATCATTTCATTCTACTATTTAATTATTACTTATTTTCATCATCCATTTAGTCATCTACATCATAATTTATTTATCATTTCATTTATAAATTTAATTTCATAATCATTCCAGTTATATAATTATTAGTTATTTATTAGTTTGCTGAATATCAAATTTAACTCAGCACATTTTGTTTGTTGGATTTCAAAGCTGGTTTGACCAGAAGTTATTATCTTTATTAATCACATTGTGATATTCTTTAGATCTATAGTTTCATGCTAGTTTTATTCAATACAGGAATCATTTCGTTAGTTTTACATTTTTGTTTATTTGTGCTTATATTCTTGATAATGAGAGTATGATAGGTTGCATAGGAGAATTTAGTCGCTAAAACTTGTGGCATGATTCATTTATGACCAGTTGGTCCAGTGAGAAGGTTACAATATATATATATATATATATATATATATATATATATATATATATATATATATATATATGTCCACAGATGGCGTCCTACCAAAAACACCTATCAAGCGTATTTTCGTTTACATAAACGTCAGAGTAGTTAGTATTCACTATCTCTAACTATAATTCCACTTTCAGATCATGATTTCAAGCTATTTGCTATCGTCAGTGAAAGACAGGAATAAAGAAACTAGATCTAAATACAAACTCTGAGCGTTTATGAAACAATTTCTATTCAGCTTGCAAGCGTGAATTTTTTAGACACGTAATGTCTTCAAACTCAGCATAGCAAACCAGATAGCTATATGGGTCTGATCTCAGTTCAGCATCACCACATAGTAGAAGCCTCTGCAATCTATATCATTGCAAGAAAGACCTCAAAGGTACATTTATGATAAACAAAAATGCAAGTTAAAAAACTTGCTAACGCTTGTATTTATGTCCACAGATGGCGTCCTACCAAAAACACCTATCAAGCGTATTTTCGTTTACATAAACGTCAGAGTAGTTAGTATTCACTATCTCTAACTATAATTCCACTTTCAGATCATGATTTCAAGCTATTTGCTATCATCAGTGAGAGACAGGAATAAAGAAACTAGATCTAAATACAAACTCTGAGCGTTTATGAAACAATTTCTATTCAGCTTGCAAGCGTGAATTTTTTAGACACGTAATGTCTTCAAACTCAGCAAAGCAAACCAGATAGCTATATGGGTCTGATCTCAGTTCAGCATCACCACATAGTAGAAGCCTCTGCAATCTATATCATTGCAAGAAAGACCTCAAAGGTACATTTATGATAAACAAAAATGCAAGTTAAAAAACTTGCTAACGCTTGTATTTATGTCCACAGATGGCGTCCTACCAAAAACACCTATCAAGCGTATTTTCGTTTACATAAACGTCAGAGTAGTTAGTATTCACTATCTCTAACTATAATTCCACTTTCAGATCATGATTTCAAGCTATTTGCTATCGTCAGTGAGAGACAGGAATAAAGAAACTAGATCTAAATACAAACTCTGAGCGTTTATGAAACAATTTCTATTCAGCTTGCAAGCGTGAATTTTTTAGACACGTAATGTCTTCAAACTCAGCAAAGCAAACCAGATAGCTATATGGGTCTGATCTCAGTTCAGCATCACCACATAGTAGAAGCCTCTGCAATCTATATCATTGCAAGAAAGACCTCAAAGGTACATTTATGATAAACAAAAATGCAAGTTAAAAAACTTGCTAACGCTTGTATTTATGTCCACAGATGGCGTCCTACCAAAAACACCTATCAAGCATATTTTCGTTTACATAAACGTCAGAGTAGTTAGTATTCACTATCTCTAACTATAATTCCACTTTCAGATCATGATTTCAAGCTATTTGCTATCGTCAGTGAGAGACAGGAATAAAGAAACTAGATCTAAATACAAACTCTGAGCGTTTATGAAACAATTTCTATTCAGCTTGCAAGCGTGAATTTTTTAGACACGTAATGTCTTCAAACTCAGCAAAGCAAACCAGATAGCTATATGGGTCTGATCTCAGTTCAGCATCACCACATAGTAGAAGCCTCTGCAATCTATATCATTGCAAGAAAGACCTCAAAGGTACATTTATGATAAACAAAAATGCAAGTTAAAAAACTTGCTAACGCTTGTATTTATGTCCACAGATGGCGTCCTACCAAAAACACCTATCAAGCGTATTTTCGTTTACATAAACGTCAGAGTAGTTAGTATTCACTATCTCTAACTATAATTCCACTTTCAGATCATGATTTCAAGCTATTTGCTATCGTCAGTGAGAGACAGGAATAAAGAAACTAGATCTAAATACAAACTCTGAGCGTTTATGAAACAATTTCTATTCAGCTTGCAAGCGTGAATTTTTTAGACACGTAATGTCTTCAAACTCAGCAAAGCAAACCAGATAGCTATATGGGTCTGATCTCAGTTCAGCATCACCACATAGTAGAAGCCTCTGCAATCTATATCATTGCAAGAAAGACCTCAAAGGTACATTTATGATAAACAAAAATGCAAGTTAAAAAACTTGCTAACGCTTGTATTTATGTCCACAGATGGCGTTTTTGGTAGGACGCCATCTGTGGACATAAATACAAGCGTTAGCAAGTTTTTTAACTTGCATTTTTGTTTATCATAAATGTACCTTTGAGGTCTTTCTTGCAATGATATAGATTGCAGAGGCTTCTACTATGTGGTGATGCTGAACTGAGATCAGACCCATATAGCTATCTGGTTTGCTTTGCTGAGTTTGAAGACATTACGTGTCTAAAAAATTCACGCTTGCAAGCTGAATAGAAATTGTTTCATAAACGCTCAGAGTTTGTATTTAGATCTAGTTTCTTTATTCCTGTCTCTCACTGACGATAGCAAATAGCTTGAAATCATGATCTGAAAGTGGAATTATAGTTAGAGATAGTGAATACTAACTACTCTGACGTTTATGTAAACGAAAATACGCTTGATAGGTGTTTTTGGTAGGACGCCATCTGTGGACATAAATACAAGCGTTAGCAAGTTAAAAAACTTGCTATTTTTGTTTATCATAAATGTACCTTTGAGGTCTTTCTTGCAATGATATAGATTGCAGAGGCTTCTACTATGTGGTGATGCTGAACTGAGATCAGACCCATATAGCTATCTGGTTTGCTTTGCTGAGTTTGAAGACATTACGTGTCTAAAAAATTCACGCTTGCAAGCTGAATAGAAATTGTTTCATAAACGCTCAGAGTTTGTATTTAGATCTAGTTTCTTTATTCCTGTCTTTCACTGACGATAGCAAATAGCTTGAAATCATGATCTGAAAGTGGAATTATAGTTAGAGATAGTGAATACTAACTACTCTGACGTTTATGTAAACGAAAATACGCTTGATAGGTGTTTTTGGTAGGACGCCATCTGTGGACATAAATACAAGCGTTAGCAAGTTTTTTAACTTGCATTTTTGTTTATCATAAATGTACCTTTGAGGTCTTTCTTGCAATGATATAGATTGCAGAGGCTTCTACTATGTGGTGATGCTGAACTGAGATCAGACCCATATAGCTATCTGGTTTGCTTTGCTGAGTTTGAAGACATTACGTGTCTAAAAAATTCACGCTTGCAAGCTGAATAGAAATTGTTTCATAAACGCTCAGAGTTTGTATTTAGATCTAGTTTCTTTATTCCTGTCTTTCACTGACGATAGCAAATAGCTTGAAATCATGATCTGAAAGTGGAATTATAGTTAGAGATAGTGAATACTAACTACTCTGACGTTTATGTAAACGAAAATACGCTTGATAGGTGTTTTTGGTAGGACGCCATCTGTGGACATAAATACAAGCGTTAGCAAGTTTTTTAACTTGCATTTTTGTTTATCATAAATGTACCTTTGAGGTCTTTCTTGCAATGATATAGATTGCAGAGGCTTCTACTATGTGGTGATGCTGAACTGAGATCAGACCCATATAGCTATCTGGTTTGCTTTGCTGAGTTTGAAGACATTACGTGTCTAAAAAATTCACGCTTGCAAGCTGAATAGAAATTGTTTCATAAACGCTCAGAGTTTGTATTTAGATCTAGTTTCTTTATTCCTGTCTCTCACTGACGATAGCAAATAGCTTGAAATCATGATCTGAAAGTGGAATTATAATTAGAGATAGTGAATACTAACTACTCTGACGTTTATGTAAACGAAAATACGCTTGATAGGTGTTTTTGGTAGGACGCCATCTGTGGACATAAATACAAGCGTTAGCAAGTTTTTTAACTTGCATTTTTGTTTATCATATATATATATATATGCATGTTATTGGACTTTGTGAAGTTAAAAGAAAAAGTGAAGAAAGAATTGATTTAAAAAGTGAACGTGTATTTTACTATAAAGGCACAAATAGTGGAAATACAAGTGGAGTAGGATTCATTATAAATAAAAAATGGAAGAACAACATTGTGGAGATTGATGGTGTATTGGACAGAGTTGCAAAATTAGTTATACAACTTAATAGCAGATAGCAAATGCAGATAATTCAGGTTTATGCCCCAACAAGTTCTCATAGTGATGAAGTAGTAGAAGATTTTTATATGGATCTACAAAAGACTTTTGATCAGAATAAACATTTTAAAATTGTTATGGAAGACTTTAATGCTAGAATTGGTAAACAAATGAAAGATAAAATTGTTGTAAGTAATTTTGGTTATGGTAATAAAAATGAGAGAGATCATAGACTTGTGGAGTTTGCAGAAAAAAAAAAAACCTTTATGTTATGAATTATTTTTTTTTTGAAAAAAATGTTAAAAGGAAATGGACATGTAAGCATGCAAATGAAGGTACAGCAGAATTGGATTATATTTTGACTAACAGAAAGTACATATTTCAAGATTGTAATGTTCTTAATAAATTTAACACAGGAAGTGATCATCGATTAATAAGATACATGTTAATGCAAAACTAGAGAGACAAAAATTATTAAGGAAAACAATATTTATAGTTGATATTCCTAATCTTCAGAAATACTCTATTGAATTTAAATTAGAACTTACAAATCGGTTTCAAGTATTAGTAGATTTTGAACATGATTCAGATGTGAATGAAACTAATAAGAAAATAACTGATACACTTTTAAAAACTGCAACAAAAATAACTGGTAGAAAAAAGCAGCAATTGACCAATAAAATTTCTACTGAGATTAGAGAATTTATGAAGAAAAAAAGGAATATGATCATATACAAAAATGATGCATTGAAAAAGATTGAATATCGCAAATTTTGTAAAATGGTGTGGAAAAAAGTTGAAAATGATATAAGAAAGTATAACTATAAACTAGCAAGCAAAGCTGTAGAAGAGAATAAAAGTCTCAAGAGTGTAAAACAACATTTTTGTATTGGTAAAAAAAATTTACATCTGCAATAAGGAAAAAAGATGGAACTATTACTAAAAAGAGAGATGACATCATGAAATGGGTAGAAGACCTCTATTAAGAATTATATAGTAATAAAGAATAAGTATGTCCTATGTCTATTATATTCATCATCAAAAATCTAATCAGCCATTAGCTACCATAGACAAAAAAGAGACATCAGAAAAAAAACATAAATATATCTGAAGATGATAATAATAACTATTTAATGTCATAAGCAATCACTATGCAGTTTTTTCACAGGAAAACTGTAACCTATAAAGTAATCTTATAGGCTTTAAAATAAAAAGAATATTATGTGTGTGTGTGTGTTTGTATGCTGAAATGAAAGTTTGTGAGCTATAGATAAAAGATATACTATTATTCAGTTACAAAGAAATCAATGCATATGTCACATGACCTAGTTAATTTAACAAGCTTGTATTACAATGTTATATATAAGCTCTTAACAAGCTCTGCAGAATATCCCCAACCCCGGACTCGTTTATTTTACTGGCTTCCTCAGTGAGAGCCAGTAGCAGAAAACAGTCTGGGGATATTCTGAAAAGTTTGTTAAGAGCTTATTTGCAAGCTCTATATATAACCCTATTATTCAGGTTTATTCATGTATGATTCATAGTACTATTATACTGATGTCTTGTCTACATCTTCTGGCCATTAATTAGGTAATGAATGTTATAAAAAAACTATTGTAAATGCACTGTACGCATTTATGTTTAACAAGATTGATTGATCAATCAATAGGCACAAGAATGGAAAAAAAAATTTTAAAGTGAGGATGGAATAATTATATGTATATATATATATATATATAATCAGCAGCTATTGAGATTAAAGTTTTTTTTTTTTAAAAAATCAAAATGGAAGATAATTTACATATATCATCATGTTTGTTAATGCCATTTGGTTTATTAGAATTTCAGTGATTTCTCTTATTGTTCTTTGGTGAAGAGAATCACATTAGTAAAGAATATTGTTGTTTAAAAAATCAATATCATGATCAATATCAATAGCATGATGGAGAGAAGGTGCTGCTGCTTTCTGCATTAGAATATTCATTTCTCATAGCATTTTTGCAACAATTGCTTACATATACAAAAATGTCCATAAACTCTCCATGACATTTCATAAATTCCATGGTCAAGAAATATTGAATCCTGGAACCTGTTTAAATATTACTGTTTTTTTTATAAATGGTATGTGTTATTTTTATATTAGGGCATTTTAGAGTATGTAGTGTCTTTTATATAAGGAATAGTTTTCTTGTTTGTAAGTAAGTGCTTTTATTTAATTTAAAAACTCTGTTTATTTATTAGATTAAATTTTGTAATTTATTTTTTTAAAAACATTTCTATCAAATGGATTTCCATCAAATTTTGTAGTATCAAAAACAGGTTTATTTAACTATGTTTACAATAAAGAAAAAATTATAAAATAACATTAAATTTGGCAATACATTTATAAACCATTAAATTACTTAATGTCCAATATTAATAAGATTCCATGTGGAATTTGCTATTAGGTGAGGAACTAACTTCAAATCTCTTTCTTTGATATCTTTTAATTTTTGTAAAAAAATTAATGTTGGATCAGGTATAACAGACTTGAAGATTATGAAGCATCTGACAAACCATAGACAGAAAGTGATGAAAGTTGCACTTCTTATAATTGCAAAATCCCCATAAGCAAAACCTTTTATGAGTGTGTTGATAATTGGATGTTTTGGTGTATAAATTTTATTAATCAATATTCTACAGCCCTGAAGAGAGGAACAATTGTTGAAAATGTGAAATTTTGTATAGGTTAAAAATTAATGACAATGCAATATTTCAGGATTATTGCACCACTTGTTTAGAATTTCTACAATGATTATTTATATAATAACATTCAATAGCTAACTAATGGTCAATGTGATTTAGCTGACTTATTGGTATGATAATACTATAAATTATAAAAAGATGAATTCAAACAGTGTCATTATATATATATATATATATATATATATATGACCGCATATATATATGTATATATATATATATATATATATATATATAAAGACATATTTTGCGGGTTCATCCTTGTTAAAAAATTTAAATATTGAAATACCGACATTTTGACTTGATCATACAAGTCATCTACTGGGTGATTAAAGGTAAAACATGGTTGTAGAGGCACTACAATCATTGATTTGAAAAAAATGTTAAAATCCCACCAATAGCAAAAATATTAAATTAAAAATGTTTTTTTAAAAAAATCTTTCCAAATAGGAAGAAGTTTGCATGCATCATCTTGGTTATTGATACAACTGGCCTTTTAAGTATCTCAATGGCTTCTCTAATTTTGCACTGGTAGAGATTATCAGTCTGGATATTGATCCTGGTACTAGAAAAATCAATTTTATGACCTAAATCTATAGTATGGAGTGAGAGTGCTGCTGCTGCTGAGTATTGTTTAATTGCATTAGCATTCTCATCTCTCCTGATGCAACAATTACTTATACCTATGCAAGAAGCTTTACAATTTTCACATAAGATTTGATAAACATCATGAGATTCAAGAGGGGTTGAATCCTTAGGTTTGGTTATTATATTGCTTGTCTTTTGATGAGTAGAAAATGCTGTATTTATATTATAGCACTTTAATATATATACAATAATGTCTGTAGTTCCTTTTACATATGGAACACAAATCCTAATAGCTGATTTATTAACTTTTTGTTTCCTATTTTATCCATTTTGGGCTTGAAATAAGGCTTTTTTAATAAATTTATAATTATAACTATTTGCTAATAAAACACTATTAATATGATTTATTTCTTCTTTCAGATGTGACTTATCTGAAGGGTTAATTGCTCTATTTAAAAGAGTTTTGGCTACAGAAACTAGCTGAGTTGGGTAATGATGAGAATGGAAATGTAAATATCTGTCCATATGTATATTCTTTCTGTAAATCGAAAAATGATAAACTATTTTGTGTTCTGGTGACTAGAACATCAAGAAAAATCATGTGTCTATCCAAAATTTTATGGACTTCCAACAATTCCAAAAACAGGTACCCCCTTCATCCAATAATAAGCACAATAGGATCTTCAACTCATATTTTAGCTAGATATTTATCGGATTTCATTAAACCTACAATCTGATCTATTAAATCATATATTAAAAACTCTTTTCATTTTATTTCTGTTTTAAAAAATTTAGAAATTAATGCTAATGACATTCTGGTTAGTTTTGATGTCGTATCTTTGTTTACAAACATTCCAATTGATGAAGCTTTAAATATAATTTCACAATGTTACAATTTACCAGACCATATTATTGAAATTTTTTTTCTCCTTACTTTTTTAACAATAATTACTACTTTTCTTAGCCTTATATTTATCCTTAGTTTTTCTAATTTCTATCAATGTAAACGTTAGCTGTAACATTATTAAAACTGACTTTATTGTGAAAACTCATCTCAAATCAATTTTTTAAAAATTCAAAATGGCGCTAAACATCTGAAAACAATTAAATCATACTGATTGCATTTATAATATCAGCATGGTTATTGAAATCCATGTGTTTCATATATTGATAGATAATGGCTTGTCAAATTTAAAATACTCTTAGTTACATTTATTTCATACTTCTTCATAAAGTGTTAGAAGGCTATTAGCAACTGTCTTTACTTTATAGTGATGTGTGATAAAATGTGTTCAAAAAATTCTAAGTAATATATGGTAATGTCAATGTTTTTTCACATACCTGTGCATTTACACACATATATAAAATGCATACATTATATACAATATTGGTGATTAAAATTCTGATATTACAGCTCTTTACTAACAATAAATTTGTTTTCAATATAGTAAATAGTGTATATTGTATAAGGATGTTTGAACAAAAAAATCCATTTCAAATTTAAAATCTACATCGTTTAAAAAAGAATGTTTCTATCCTAAAAAAACTATTCTATTCTCTACATATATTTGACTAAATGTTTTTTTTTTATTATACAGAACTAAACATACTCACTTTAAGGTTTTCAAGTGGAACAGATGGATCGTCTTTAAACACTTCAGAAGTTATTAAAATAATATTATTTTTGATCAAAGCTTTCTTGAATTCTTTGGTAATCTATCAGTACATAAAAACAAACAATAATATATAACTGATATGTTTATTATTACTTCTACAATATACTAATGTATTGTTCATTGTTCGAAATCATTCAAATATTTGAAAATATATATATAAATAGGTAAAATAAAATAATCTCTAAATATCTCATTAACTTACGATATATAAAAGAGATTATTCAAAGATTATGTCCATTTGAATATCAAAGCTATAGGCTCAGCTTTAATTCCGAAACCTTTAGTTTCAAATTCGTCTCTCTGGATTAAACAGACTATTTTTTCACTTGATAAAGTAAACAAATTTTAAAAATAGATTGTGATAAATACAAAAGTGAAAATGAAAAAATAAAAAGATTACACAAACAAAAATTATATATATATACTATATGCATTATTATTATTATTATTATTATTATTATTATTATTATTATTATTATTATTATTATTATTATTATTATTATTATTGGTATGGCAATAGTGTTGGCATGAGCGTGGGATTTGGGCTTTCCATCATCAGATTTTCAATAATATGGATGGCTGAAAAGTTATAGTAGATTGAAGCCAGTCAGTGTGAAGATTTGCTATCTTAATATAAACTGAGCACTGATTATATGTGGGTGTGGGAGATGATAATCTGGACGAACTGATAAGTGCTCGTTTAGCATGAAATACGTATATTGATAATTAGTTATCTTTTCTACATGTGTGTGGTCATGTATATCAGTTGTATGAGATAGTATAGATAGTTGGTGGGTGCTTGAAAGTCTGAGTTCAAATCCCCTAATTTATGATCTTTACAGTAAAATAACGTATAAGCGACAACAATCACTCGTGTGATTAGACTAATAATCCTTCAAAATTTAAGATAACTAGTTGGTTCTTTTCAAGCCATTTACATAAACAACCTACACGATTTAGTGAAATAGCAGAATGACGGATTTGAAAATAAAGATTCTTGGATCAACGCTAAACGATCTTTTCTGGTGCCCGAACATCGCACGGCCTCTCTACTGATTGATCATTTAATTATTTATTTATGTAAACTATTTAGTATAATTACAATTCTTTAATGATTTAATTGTTTTAAGAAATTTTCAGATTAGAATCTACCTTATTTAGATATAAATAAAAGTATCTTTGTTTCATTGCTAATGTATTAGTTTTCAATATCCACGGCGCAGAGTTCAATCCCAGATAAAATATTAAGAATATTCTCAGATTGCTGAGGAATTTTTTAGAAAATAAATAAAATTATTATTGTGATCATCATAACAAATCATTCATAAATAATTAATAAATAATGTTTATGTAGTATAAATTTTACTACACTCTTCTCACTCAAGGTAATAGGAACAGGTTTCTATTCACTTTTAACATGTTGTAGAGGTATGTAATCATAAACATGTGACTAAAGTCAGTAAAAAAGATGCATGATCTCCAAGATACACATTTCATGCTGAACCAGCACTTATTTGTTGCCCCAGATCATATTCTTTCACAACATATCTTTATCATTGTTCATAGATAGATAGATAGATAGATAGATAGATAGATAGATAGATAGATAGATAGATAGATGGATGGATGGATGGATAGATAGATAGATAGATAGATAGATAGATAGATAGATAGATAGATAGATAGATAGATAGATAGATAGATAGATAGATAGATAGATAGATAGATAGATAGATAGATAGATAGATAGATAGATAGATAGATAGATAGATAGATAGATAGATAGATAGATAGATAGATAGGGAATTACTACAGATTAATTGATGACTGTCAAATTTGCTGTCTTTACAACTTTCATACAAGTCACTTGATAGAAGTATATTAATAACTTTTATTAGACATTCATTAGTATAGAGATTATCCACTTAATGAATAATATTTCAGTAGTATAATTTCATTACAGCACTCTCACCCAATGTATGAACTGGTTCCTATCCATTTTTAACATCTTGTGCAGAGATGTAATTTTAAACATATGACCAAAGAAATTAAAGGCAATAGAAACCAGCCCTTATCTTGAATGAGAGTGGTGTAGTGAAAATTACACTACAGAAACATTATTCATTAAATGAATAATCTATAATCTAACGAATAATTAATAAAAGTTATTAATATAATCATAAAGAAATCTTAAAACAAAAAAGTAGATAAAGAAAAATCAAAATCTACAGAGTAATTTTGACGAAATGCAAAGCACTTACGAAACAAAAATATTTCAACATGTATCAAATGGCACTTTAGTATCACAATTTTGGAAATGATGTTTGTTATTCTTTTTACAACAGACCTTTCTCTTTCAAAGATTTCAACATCTTATATAATTTAACTTTTCTTGACTTTCTATCAAATCCTTTTCATAAAAGCAATCAATATAGTCTTCTTAAGATAATATTTAAAATATAAATAGAGACTGCATCTTTTATGAAAACTGTGTTTAAGTTCACCATAAAATGCTTTTTGAAAATGTTATGTATTTAATGTCATAAATTTGTTATATCACCATATTCAGCAGTTGGAAGAACATATTTATTGGCCATGTAATCTTTCTGGAATATTTTTAAAAAATATTTAATATTTCTCATAAAAGAAATTTTTCTATTGACTTTACATTACACTGATATAGAACTTATGTATATAATAAATTTTTAAAATTTGTAATTTAGACACAAATCTCTTATACTTACAATTAGACACAACTAAATTTGTTGAAGTAATTTGAAAGTCATATGTTTCACTGTTAAATGTATCAAGAATCACATTAGTGTTTGTTTGATTATCAACTGATTTTTATCTAAAAGACACTGGCTATTGAAATTGATGATTCAATATAAATTGATGTCTTTAATCAAAAGGTCATTAAGATAAACTTAGCTTCATATATTAGTACATGATATTTTCATGGTGAGCTGTTGGCAAGCTATCTTCCAACAACATCAGAAATATTTAAATGGTTATTGTTCAAGACTTTACATCACATTAAAGCATAAGACTCTACTGATATAATACTATATTGGATGATAGAAGATTATCATTTTATCCAGTCATTCTGAGAACATAGAAGATATAAAATTTTATAGAAAAGATTGAGTTTATTTCTCTCATCTACTTTATTTAATATATTCATTTGGGAACTAAAAATAGAATAGAGAAAATGCATCTATATAATGGCTATAATTCTTTCCTGAAATAAAAAGACTCTTACTATGGTTAGGAAATGATTGGAAACCTTTTTCAAATATTGTATCTATTTTCTAATATGATGAAAATAGTATGCTTATTTTTTAAATCTCAATTACAATAAAATATGTTTCAAACTAAATATATTCTTTTCAACAATGGACTAAAATACAATTCCACTCATGCTGCATTTAGGAATAACCTTAGATCATAGATTATTTTCTCATCTATATAAGGGCTAGATTAAAAATATGTTTAGGAATAATTCTTTGAAAAGTTGGCTAGAACTATTTTGGTGTTGTGATGAAAGTTTTTTCCAGACAGTTTCCTTGAAACAAGCACATTCTTCTACTAAATACCATGTTCCTGCTTGGAAAAAAATATGTCCATATTAATTTTATCATAAGAACTATTACTGGCAGACTATTTTAGAATTTTGCACTCTTACTTTAAATGAATAGAATAACCATTTAATCCCATTACATAATTTTAGATTATATATTGTTATTGTAACAGCATATTTTTTCATCATCTCTATGCATTTACTATATGCTTTAGCAAGTAATAGTAAATACCAGATGATATAGCTTATTAATTCCCTATCTTGTAATGTTCTATATAATATTCCCTCTTGTCCAAGATCCAAACTTCTCACTGATAAAGGCCATAAGGTTGAAACTGGTTTAAGGATATTGGATAGGATACCACTAGGTAGGGATTTAATAGACACTAGCATTTATTATTACTTACTAAAGCTTATAGTAAATGATATAGAGATGATAAAAATTATACTCTTACTTTATTAATATATTCACCAATGATCTTCTAAAACCAAAATGCATAAAATTCATTTATAATGATAATAATATTTTATATTTCATAAAAGATTTTTTTCCAGAAATTGAAAAATAACTCTTTAAAATCTCACTGGAAATGTTTGATGTTGTGCTGCATGTAATTTAGAGACAATTTTCGTAGTATATTTTTAAAGAAATCATATTAACACTAACCTTCTGGATAGTTAATTAAATATCACTATAAAAAATATTACTGGCATACTAAATCTATTCCTTTGCAATAATTCTGAGGTTTTTTTTTTTACTTTTTCTTTCCCCAATATCAGAGAAGAGTTTTTCTCATAAAAATGTATAAGAAGATATTAAAAATATAAGACTTATTATTAATTCGAGATATAAAATCATTACTATAAATATATCTCAAATTAAGATTCTAAAATATTAGGTGCTAAACCAAGAATCTCTTCAGACAAATAAATAATTATGGTGTTCAATATTTTTTAAGAGTTTCCAAACAAATTTAATTTTACAGATTAAAATTCTAAGGCTAACTGGATTTGATTTTTTAAAACTTAACTAAAGTCTAAAGTTTCATTAATAAATTTAAAATTAGCTATGATTATTGGGATAATTTTCTTTATAAATTAAATTTAACATTCTTTGATTTATGAAGCAAATGCAAATCATGAACCATATAGCTAATATAAATTTTAATGGATAAATTAAAGTTCTCAGTGAATTTGTCTTCTAATTGGAATTTCTACAAATTCCTTATGATATTTTGCTCATCAGTCTAAAAAAAAAAATCCATACACTAAATAAATAAATCTAAATTTAAAATTTAAAATAACTCTTCTCACTCTGTAGAGAATTAGTAAATTCTCTGTTTTCTAACACTAATTACAAAATTTTAAGAATATTGTGTAGGACATATTTTCAATTGATAAGAATAATATAATTACCAACTTAGTATAAATCTATGAATCAAAAAGATGGAGTATTTGTCTTTATTTTTAGTTGAGTCCGAATAAGAACTCAACTATCAAACTAATATTCAATCTAGATTCATGAATGTGTTTATAAACTATTCCTAAATTACTGTAAAAAAATGAGAAACAAAAATAAAAAGATACATTGTCATTAATACTAGTTTTGATTTTAAATTCTTTAGATATTCTGACATCAGAAGTAATTCTTCTATATTCATGCAGAAGATTCATAATATAAACAAACAACTCTTGATAAACAACTGCTTATCAAGCATTGCTACAAATTATATTGATTAACTATGTCAAATGCCTTGGCCAAATTGATAAAACAATAAATGACTAATAGTTTTATTGGCACTGCTTTTTTTTTTTTGCATTGTCCTGACAACAAACTATATTTTTTTAGTTGTTCTTTATTTTCTAAAACCATAATAAATCTGTTAAATATTGATTTCTGACTGATACAAAATGGCATATCTATCACAGAACAAACAAAGGCAATGCATATGAGTCCTGAGTCTTAGACAATCATATTATATTGTCAAATATTAAATTAAAAAATAGTATAAATGTATTAAAGTATTTGTTATAAATATTTAAAAAGATTTTTTTTTTAAATTTTTATAGAAGTCCAAAAATTCTAGCTACATCATTATCGATGCAATATATATATATATATTACTTGTTGAATTTTGAAGATGTCTCCAATTACTTCACAATATTAAACTCTTAAAAACACTTATTTCCCATTATGTTCTTGAACTTTCTCAAAATGAGATTTGTTTGCTTGTGTGACAATTGAGACATATAAGTTTTTTTAAGATTTTAGTATTGTTTGTGTGGCAATTGGAGATATCTTCACATATTTAACAAATTTGCATAATATTTTATACCAACTTATACATTTCTAATATTATATATATATATATATATATATATATATATTATTTAAAATTAACAGAATAGTTTTAAAATGATATAATTATATCAAATGCTAATAATTAATGTTAATGTCATTACTATTTCTGCTGTTTAGAGACTGCATAGGAATTATATTGTCAAAGCAAAATCAGGTATGTAAATTTTGGCAAAATTCAAATCTTTTAATACAAAAATATTATTTGTGAATTACTTTAATCTTTAAGAACTTATTATTAGAATAGTAATTTTTAACTAAATAATGAAGTGAAAAACAACAACTAATTATTGCTGAAGTAAATTTTAGTTTGCTTTATAGTATCCTAATGTATAAAGATGAGCAGATTCAAAGCACTTTTTCAAAGCAGCTTTATGTTTAGAATAATTAATATATATGATAATGAATTTTTCAGCAAAATTATTGAATTTAAAATAATGTTTTCAACAAAAAAAAAATATTAATAAAATTACTTTATTTACGATGACAGATAAATGTAATTGCTTCTTTTTTTTTACTAGACAAAAATTTGAATAAAAACAATGGCATATCTAAAAAATGAGAAGTTTAATAATAATATTAATATATTTCTCTAGTTGTTATTGATTATTTAAACTTCCAATAGATGGAAGAATATATTATAAAAATTAATTCTTCCCGGGAAATACTGTATGTAAAATAGGGTCTGCAATGACTTTTTTCTTTGTTTAATTAATAATCGTAATCAAATGGTTTGTCTTGGAGAGTCACTAGAAGTGAAAAACTGGCGAGATCCATGAACATTTAGCTCTAAAATGCTGCTACTTGTAACATAGAAATAATTATATATTTAATACATTGTGTTATTTTTTCTTCAAATAAATAAATTACTGAATAGAAACGAATTTTATATGGATAATGAGAAATAATGGAAATATAATTAATATTCACTCTTTTTAAAGCCAAAATAATCTTTTCAATACTCATAAAATTATCATTTATTGAAAGTAGACTGCAAAGCTTATAAATATTTATTAGAATACATATTTATCAGAATACCTATTAGTAAGTATAAATTTCTAGTTACATATTAACAAAGCCATAGAAAGGTAGACCCAAAGTTAGAGATTTCTGTATCGATTATCAGAGGAGTAAAATTAAAATTAAAAAAAACATTTGATCAGTTGAATAAAATTGTAGTTTTTAATGAGACACTTAGGTGTTTGAATGTCATGTGATCTATTGAATAATTAATATATGATTATGTCATTTTATTGGAATATGAAAATAAAGTTATTTTACACTTTACACAATTTATTAAATTTAAGTAGAGAGGAAGGTGGAATCATCTTTTTCTTGTAAAATCTCTGCCTTGTGTTTTGACTAGAGAGTTCCCTGTGCAGTCATTATTACATCTGATTGACTGTCATATAAGTATTTTTTAAGGTGCATCTGCCAAAGATTTCAGCCTTTCACATTATTATAATTTATTAAAGTAAATCATTTTAGAACAACTATATTCGAAATATCCTATATGTCTTCTAAATAGCTATAAGAATAGCCCATCATCATCATTATTTGCATTTAGGTTACAATTGTAAACTAATGTAACTTTAAATATTTTACATTAATTATTTAATTGTTGGCTTCATTTTTGCATCCTGTATTCTGGGTTTTCATTTTAGTTTACAAACATTAAAGCTTTTTTTAAAAAAATGTTGTTGTTTTGCAGGTTTTTGTTAATAAAACAGAGATTATTATTATTGTCAAGTGTTGGTGGCCTAGTGGTTAGCATAGCTACTTTCCAAGCAGCTGTCCTGGGTTCGCTTCCCGGTCAAAGCATTTGACACATGAAAAATAAAACAGATTATTACTTAAAAGATTTAATCATGATTTAATTCTCCTATTGTGAGTAATAGATTGTGGAGTTCAAGAATCAGGCCAACACTTCCGGTGCTCCACCTTCCATTAAATAATAAACCTCAAGAGATTTATATGTATTGTAATTTTCTTAAAAGAAAAAAAAAAAAACAATTAGAACTAAACATTAAATTTTTATTCTCTCTATAGAAAAAAAAAAGTAATAGACTGAAATAAATTTAATAAACTTCGAAAATAATTCTTTTCTGCGCAATTTGTATTTTTTCGAAAACTAGTGAATTTCATGTTTGTAGCTTGTACATAAAACATAAATGTGAAAATCACATCGAGTGGTTAATAGATTGGCTTCCATGACTACAACTTGGGGTTGAGTTGAAATTTAGGTAAATCTTAAAAATTTTCTTTAGATCATAAGCCAACTTAAGACTTTTTCCCTTAATTTAATGACCCAGATTTTAAATCAATTTTCTTCTGTTTATGTTTTTATCTCACGTAGACATATAACTAATTCCAAGTAGATAACTTCACAACCTACTCATTAGCAATCCAGTATTGATCGGAAAATAGTATCTCCCTGTTAATGTGTAGTTGAAAATTCTTCTCAGTTTAATTTGAAATGTAAATATCATTTAACATTGGAATATTTGGCCCCCATTTTACTTTTGTTACTGAAAGAAGTTATTTACATTGTGATTGTATTCTTATAACTTTTCTTTTTATGATTGTTTATTTCTTAAAGTAAATATCTTCTTTATCACAGACTTATCTATATATATGTTAAAAGTAATGTTGATTAAAAAAATTGCTTATTATTTCTATCTATCCATTATATAATTTTACATGACATCCTTAACTATAAGAAATATCACATTTTATGGATTATGTTTTTACTTTCACACTTTAAAATAAAATAAATATCTACTTGACATAAATAAGATGTGTGCCATGATATTGAATTTTGGTGCACATGATTAAAGAAGTTCTTCTGGTTTAATGAACCTTGTACTATCATAGTTTACTATGTAAAACTGGCTATTATATAATGACATATATTAATTAAAATAATGAGCTAATAAGTGGTGTGTAAATACTCTCAATCATAAAATTATGTCAAATTAATAATAAACATTAATATAAGAATAAATATTTAAAAAATCATAAAAGATTTTTAGAATATGAAAGAATATTTGGTCATGTGCTCAACACTTAAAAAAGCAAAGGTAATTTTTCAAGAACATAATAACAGAAATTAAAAATAGAAGAAACAGTTTATTAATAATGAACAGTAAATTTAGCAATGTTCAGGTGAGTACATTTTATAGCATACACAATTAAAAATAAAATAATATATTTTCTATGGTGTATTTAACAGGATAACACTTGACTTTGGAAAGGATGTTCTATAGTAAAAATGCATTAAAATGATACTTATATATTACTCATATATTTTTTCTATTTAAGAAACATCTTTATAACTGCATACAGAGTAATAATATGGGATAAGAAATGTCAATAATATGTACTTTTAAATTGAAAGACATGATTAGAAATTTTTTTATTCCAACTCTTGTCATATTTTGTATATCATGTTTTTGCATAAATATTTGAAAACATGATATAAAATCACTGAAAATATTTAAAATCTTTCTTCACTTACAATCCTTTATTATAAGTATTCTTACAATCAGTGAATACTAAATGACAATGTTACTTACTTGCTATCTAGTGCCCTTATTTGCATAAGTAAAAATTAAAGGCATCAGAGTCTAATGCAAAGAAGTTTTCTAATAAAGTTATAGCCAGTCATTATATAAAATATTTACTTATTTTGTATTGGAATTTTTGTTTAATTACATTTAAAAACAAGTTTTCTTAATAAACAATGTAGTATAATAATATGATTACTACAGGAAAAAGATATTATATTGAATATTTGCATTAGATTCAAATTTTAACAATAACTTAGTGCTTTAGTATAAATAATAAATTTCACAAAATAATGTAATTAGCACATGGAATAAACATTTGCACACATGTATGTACAAACATATGCAAACCATGATTGCAGAAAGGATTTTGCTATTAACTGAAAGAATATCTTTTAATTCCTCTTTGAGGCCTTACTAAATCAAACAGAGAAATTTTTTTCATTATTTATCCAAAACCCTTGTCATTGTAACTGCTATTGGTATAGGATTCTTTTTATAGAAAATGAACATGGATGAACTGTTTATCAACACACATTAGATAAAGTCATAAGTTATTGGCTACTGACTTTTGAGTTTAAAATCAAAAAACACCATAGCCTTTTTTCTCTGATATCTGTTAGCTCTTGACTTAAATATCCCTTTAGTTTTATTGAAGACAAGATGAATATATGTGAATGATTTTTTATTACATATTTGGAATCATGACAGTCAAAACTAAACAATGTATTATATTTCCAAAAGGCTGTAAAATAATCAGCTAAGGTATAAGTTGTCATCCAAAAGCATAGAGTCCTACAAAACCCTTTATTGTGAATTCAGGCTGTCATTTATTTACAAATCCTATTCAGATAAAGAAAGAGTTCATAAATTAAAAAAAGAATCATCTAATATTAAATGAGATGTTGTTAATTTTTAAGAAATTGGAAGAAAAGTCAAAAAGGCAATTGATTTAAAAAGTGGACATGTGCTTAGTTATATAGATTATAATCACAAATATTCAAAGCACCAGTGAAATAGGATTCATTACAAATAAAAAGTAAAAGAGAGAATGTGGTGGATCATACAGAGTATCAAGGTTAGTTTTCAACTTAAGAAAGATATAGAATGGGTCCAAAAAAGTTCTCATTATGATAAAATATTAGAGGAATTTTATATAGATGTACAAAATGCTTTTTATTACACTGAACAACATTTTAAAATTATCATGTGGAATTTTAATACTAAAATTGAAAAAATATTGATGGATGAAAATGTTATGGAAATTAAGCTATGGTGACAGAAATTTGAGGGGGAACAGGCTTGTGGAATTTCAGAAAAAAAACTACATATCATGAATGTTATATATCTAAATGGAAACAGATATGGAATATCCAAATGAAAGTATATGAGAGTTGGATCATAGATTTCTTCTTAATAGATTTAATCAGGAAATTAATTTGATAAAAATTATTAAAAAAAAACACTATTGATAGTTGATACCTAATTTTCAGAAATATATCAACAAATTTAAATTAGAACTTGATTAACATTGAAGATAATTCAAATGTAATTGACATCAAAAATAACTGATACTCTACTAAGAACTGCAACAAAAAAATGTGTAAAAAAGAAGCAATTCACCAGTAAATTTTAACTGAAACAAATGGAGTTACAATGAAACCTATAAAAGAGAATAGAAGTTTTGAAAGTATAAAACAATATTTTGATATTGCAAGAAAAGTTGTTTCATCAATAAAAAGAAAAGATGGAAATATTACTAAGAAAAAGAACAACTTATAAAATAATGTGGAAAAGTTCTACAATAAATTATATAGTAAAAAAAAACAAAAAAAAACACCAACAAAATAAACATTACAATTATCACATTTTCTGAATTGCCAAGTATTTTAAATGAATAGGTAAGACATGCAACTAAATCTGTGGAGAGCAGAAAAGCTCCAGGAAAATTTGCTAATGTGATATAAGAAAGAGAAGCTATAAATTGAAGAAAATAGCATAACTTTTGAAAGACCTTTATCCTGCAGTGATTTGATAATGACTGAAAATAATTATGATATAGATCATTTATATCATTTATGTCATTTTATTAATAAATTAATTTCATTTGTTTTAGAATCAACAATATATGAATTATCAAAGACACAAAATTAGGTGCCATTCTTATATTCACTTAAATAACTCTCCATTACTTTAATTCATTTATTTGTGTAGAGGTGTTATGACTTAGCTGCGACTAGCCTTGATTGTAAGTCAGTGTTGTTATTTTTTAAAATTAATTTTGTAATCCCCCCCCCCTTCATAATATTTAAAAAAGAAAAAAAATGATATAAATCTTCTGCAAGTGATATTGTTTTAAGAGTATTAGTGCTATTTATGGATCAAATAGTTATGTGTTTTTATATAGTATAGGCTTTTGTTCAAATTTCTATAGATATTTGGAATGCATGAGCTTTGACGGTAAATCTTTTCAAAATCTAAACGTAGAGCAACTTTTGTATCTAACCAATTATCAAGATTTATGATTAATATAATTGCTTTTAAATTAATATACGATTACTAAAAACTAATTATTATTTTATATAAAAACGTATTTTGCTTTAAGTAAAAGTAAAAATACTAATTATTTTTAAAATATTATATTTAAAAAAGCAATTATATATGATTATTATTAGTTGCAAAAAGAATTTAGAAATTATATGTTTAATAAAAATTTAGGATTAATGAAGAGTAAATGAAATTTAATTTGTATCATTAATAATTAAAGATATCTTTTCTCTTAGTCTCTATCGATCTTTTTTTTTTAAATTTTACTGAACAGTCATTTAAATTAATATAGTAATCATTAGCTGTCAGACTCTCATATCATTATTCATCTCTTTGCATTAATTGTAATAATAGAATTATATGCCACTGCATATTTTTTTAATTATAAACACATTAATTTTGATTCTAATCTTTTTTTGCCTGTTCTGACTTTTATTCTTTTTTTCTTCTCTTTTTTCTGAGTCAGAATGTCTTATTGATGCACTTGTCCGAATCGCATTTATTTTAAATGTGGTTTTAAAAATACAAAGACCCATCAATGTTCAAAGAATATAAGATCACACAATAAGGAAAAGTTACAAATAACTTCAGATACAACATTACCAGATAATTCACTGTTGAAAAAGAGAGCCACATTGAACATAACCTAAACAGGTCCACATCAGTTGAAATAATACTGATACACTTATAATTATAATGAATGAAAAAGTACACTTTTTTTAAATAGGTGGGGGTTTTTTTAATTTAATTATTTAACTGCATAGTATTTCAAAATAGAGACTTGGGTTTTAATGAAATTAATAATTTTTTGTGCTTTTTTATTTTATGCTTTCAAAAATTAGGTTTGCCCTTCAATTAAGATGTTTAGATTTTACTAATTTGAAAATAGATATTATTGAATATAGTGTTGTATGCCTAATATATCTAAAAAATTGTGAAAGATGATTGTCAGTAATTTGAATAATCTTTAATGGGAAAGACCAGATATTGAATATACTTTTGTTATTCCAAAACGTTTTAAGATTACACTTTAATAAATTATAGAAGTCATTACTTCATGTCATGGAATCATGTTTTTGACTGTTCTTTTTTTTATTGTTACATTTTCATTTATGATTGTCAAACTCCTTCCACTCACAACTTTGATGCCATCCATTTCTTTTTTTAATAGATATCATTTATTTGACATGTTATTACAGCTACATGATTGTTGTATCTACTGGTTTCCTATTTTGAAATAGGTAATTTTATAAAAATCTTCAAAAAAATTATAATTAATTAAGTAATATTGAATTTTAAAAATCTCACAAATTTCACTTTTTCAGCAAAAAAACTGTTATTATTGATTACAGTTTCGACTGTACCATGCAGTCTTCATCAGATCTACAAAATTTGAACACACATAAAAAATACAACCATTAAAATACATTATTTTATATAAAATTATTAAATTCCTATCAAACTTTTAATTTTTTAAAAAATATTTCCTAATCTTTTTAAATCATATAATATCATTAACATATTTACCATCCTATTTTATATTCTTTTAAGATCTTTTTTATCCTCTTTCTTTATAACACATACTTATACATATAACTTTAATACATATAATATTTATATTATAAAATAATTTTAATTACACTACTCCAAAAAAATTTTTAATCACTATCAATATAATCTTTCTTTATCTTTTATTCTAACTAAATACTTATTTTCATTCATTTTTTCTTCTTAATTATTCCATATAAAATTTTCTTACCTTAATCTATTCTTTCAAGTTTAAATCTTTTTGAACTTTGAAATAATGGAATAAAAAATGTACTCGTATGATTTTTGGAATCTTAAAAGAACATTCTGTTAAGATATGAAAATCGTTTGCTTAATCTTATTTAAAAGAGATATGATAGAATCAACTAATCTTGAAAACAGATCTATTATGCTTTCAATATAATTGTCTTAGTTTCAAAGCTTGTATTATTTTTAGTATATACAGAATATGTGCTAGTAATAGAAAGGTAGGTCAACCACATTGAGATTTTATATAGATATTTCATATATATATATTGTGCCAAGGTCAAATTGGCACATGTATATAAAATAATTTTGTCTAAAAAAAAGTTATTAAAATAAAAATCTTTCGTAAAAGAGTTTGAAATAAAAGTTGGAAAATAATTGATTAAAAGTGGGAAGGTATATTGGTGATTATTTATCTTTTCATCATATATGTGCTTGAGTGTATCAGTGTTATTAGATAGAGTAGAGAGTGATGGGTCATCTGAAAGTCTGTGCTCATATACCCTATATTACATATATAGACACAGGTATATAATAAGCCTGTTTCAGTTATTAATTAGTATTCGTAAAAATAAATAATTTAAAGTTTAAAAAAAATATAAATCTTTTTTATTCGAGCTTATTATAATAAATTATATATGTGCATGCAAGTGTAAATAAATGTATGTGTGTTAGAATAATATTAAAAATATATATATAAATGAAAGTTAAAAAGAAATTATATTTGGAAAACACAGCGATGGCTATTAAGTTAAATAACAATTTAAAAAAACCACACCAGCGGTGGGCTACTAATTAAAGATATAAAAACAACACATTTATGAAGACTACTACTAATTAACCCTTAAACCACTAATTATATTATTGGTTGTATGAGGTAAAAATCAAATCTTTTAATTGCCAACTCACAAACTGAAGACAAAGCCTATTGTTAAAACATATTCGCCTATAATATTAAATTCAACTCAGATACGTTTATAAAAAGTATATTATTAATTTTTCAGGGTATTGAAAGAAAATGAAAGTTCTTTCAGAAATAAATTGTTATTTATTTATTATAAAATATATTCAATTTCGGCAAATATAAAGCGAATGTCTAAACAAAAAGTGGTGACGCAAACGCTTTTTTTCAATGTTACGTTATTGAAAAGTAAAGATTTCTTTTTGCTAAATCTTAAATATTTTTACTAAAATCTTCAATATTTTTCGAAAATAATTTTGTTTTTTTGGTATATTTTTTAAAAAACTAGTTTAATTTCTCAAATTATATTTTTTTAATACTTAAAATTGCATTCGAAATGAAAATCTCAGCGTTTTTCTTTATTTTCTTTGATCAGGCGGTTTCTTTGTTCTTTCCAGCCAATCAGAATGTCTTTTTCAGCTGAGAGCTCGCTGACAACCAATGACTGACAATGTTCTTTCTTTGTTTAGGTTTAAATGTGTTTTTTTTGATTTTTTACTTGTAAAATAATTCAGAAGAGGGCACCATCTTACAGAACTTTTAAAAACCTAATCACTACCTGTCAAACGAATATTTTAGCATAAGAACTGGCAGAGTTAGAGTGACATCAGATGTCGATGAGAGGCCTCGTAAGAGGCGGGAAAAGGGTTAAACAATCTTCAAAAACACGTCAGAGGATTAGTTATGAAAGGAATTTTGACAACACATATTTGCTGGAGGATATTAAAACAAAAACACTTTGCATATATAAATAGCCAGATTTTTATCGGATGTCAGTGTCAGCCTAGTTTTCAGTGTCAGTCTTGTTTCAGTTCAGATAATAGTGCAGTTTATATTATGTATCCAGAAACAGAAATGCATTGCTGAGCGGCTTATGGGAATATACACTCTTGCTTCAGCCCTTTAGTCCAACAAGATAATCAAAACCTGCCTGTGAAATAATGTCTGCATAACAACTCAGAAATCCTCCGTCAAATGTTCAACTGTCTCCAAGAATAAAACCAATGGATTAGTATCAAGTCTCTTCAAGAAACATCAAATCTAACCGGTTAGATATACTCCATCAGAAGCAGCTAACAACAAGCAATATCCACGTTCAAAAAAAAATCCTAGGTAAAACATTTTATTATTCTCATTTATATATAGTAGCCACCGCTGTAATTCATAAATCCTACAGAGACAAGTAATTTGAACTTTATAAGCATGCATAAAATGAACTATTGATGTGCATGTTTGTGAATGTTAGATAATTTAAATGTCAAAGATTATTTATGCTTTTTCGTAAAATATATTATAATGTGTTAAATTAAAATGTGCATGTGTTATATTAGATTTAAGAAATATTTAAACTTATTTAATGTTAATTAAAATAAATGGTCTTTAAACTTATACATTATTTGTCGGTCAAATTTTTATTATCAATTTCTTTTTATCCATCTCTTTTGACCAATTCTTTTTTCTATATTTTATTATTGGTTAAAATTAGACTGGGCTAGTTTTGGGATCATTTTGAGCACTGGATTGTGGGCCTACTGACCAAATACATTAGTCTGAGACTAACTGGTGCCCGGAGTTTACTCCAAAACAAATAAAGTGTTTGGATAGTAGGGGTTTGAATCTAGCAGCTGAGGTGGGCCATTGTTGATAGTTAAACTATCAGTAATATTTCCCACTTTGCTCAAACATGCCAGTTTGTTCACGTAACATTTATAAGTAAACAAAATTGTAAATGTATTATGGAGAAGTTTGAAACCAGCCAAAACTTATATACGTCTAAGTAAGTGGTTTCTGTGGATCGATCCGGTACAATATATATATATATATATATATATATATATTAACAATATATATATATATATATATATATATATATATATATTAACAATCAGCAAGAAGATATATATATTGTAAATTTACACAAATAAAATTGAAGTTTCTATTGTATAAAATGTAATATTTAAAAATAATATTGGGACATGTTAAGACTATTTATGAGAAAAAGCTAGTTTATCATAACTTCATCCATTCAGTAATTCACCTCTCAAAATAACTTTGTATGTAAAGTGAGAAATTGAATACTGTTTCAATATGAATCAATTCTCCAAAACATGTTATCAAAATTATATTATAGCAGTTGGAGATGGTTAAAAAATACATCAAAGCTACATATTTTATGTTTATTTTTTCATTTTCTGCACTTAAATAGCATTTTATTGTAATTGCATTTAATTTATTAGACAATAAAATTTTAAAAACATCTTTGCTTCATCTCAATTTTTTCAATATCTTATTAAATAAAAAATAGTTTTTATATAACTACCCCAAATGCATTTCAATACTGGTGATGTAAATTCATGAAATTGAATTCTCTGACTTATAGGTTTTAATTCATACATTAATATAACAAAACAGTTTTCTAATTGCTAGTTTGATGGAGGTCTTAAGAAGGGAAAAAGAATAAATCTAATAAATATCTTATCAATGTATTCTCATGTAATGTTATTTAAATTGTTAGGGATCTTGATTCCAGAGATACAACTGTATTAAAACATTGTTAATGTTATTTTCCAAGGGATTAAAAAGAATAAAATAAAAAGTATAAACATAGTGTAAGTTAGAATTCAACTTTTTGTTTGTAATATATCCTAACAAAATTTATTGAAAAACTTTAGAAATAAATGCCTTAAAGCATTTGGAAAAAATTATTGTCTGGTTCATCAGATGTAATTGGTTTAGTTGAAATGCATCTAAGACAAATTATATTTTGCTGATGCTTGGTAAAAAAAAAAATTGATGAAAATATATTTAAATAAATTTACTATTACTCTAATAACATTTGCATTAAAAATATATTTTCTTCTAGTGTACATTTCAAATATTTTGTGAATAAAGTTTTATTTTAAAAAAACTAATTCCAGAGCATTTTGAAATATAATTATTTTTTAACAGTGAAAGAAAAGATTGTTTTATGCTAGAACAAAAAGTACTAAAGATTATTTTAAAAAGTTTTAAAATTGTAATATTACAACTGCATATATTGTGCCAGGTCCCTGCAAATAAACTTTATTCTAGCTGGGTTTAAATACTTTTAAACATAATATTTTAGTATCTTTTGGAATCTAAACTTTAATAAGTTTTAACATTTATTTTACTGGCACTTCAAGAAGAGGGGGGAATACTATTGATAGCATAGCCATCAATGATCAAGTTATATAAAGCATAACATGACCACATTTCTGACTATGACCACTTTGACTGCTGGAACAAAAACCTGTCATCCAAAGCATTTTATTTGTTTTGAGGATAAAACTCAGGCACCAGCTGACCATATGTCATATATCCAGCATACTTCAGACAACAGGAATACAATACAGTGCATGAAATATCCCAACTAGTTCTTATTCTAAATCAGGGGGGACAGCACAGCATACTAGCTTAACATATATAATCATTTATCTTTTTAAATAAATGGTAACGCAGTGACAAGATAGAAAGAGAGAGATTATACTAAATAATAATTAAGTAAACATTAGTATGTTTTCATACACAGACATATCTAGCACAATAAAATTTTCATAGAAAGTTATAAATGATTATTTCAGGCTAAATTTATATAGTCTTTGTTAGAGTTCATTTCATTTAAAAATATATATATAGTCACTATGGACAGTGATCAAAATATATTTACCTAGGTTTTCAATGATTATATGACACAATTCATTTGGTTTTGGTTTTTATTAGTGTTATTTTCCAACCAGCTGGCTTTTTGGTCTCCATCAATAGTTTCAGGGCTTGTCTTCCATTCTTTGATGGTCTCCATCAATAGTTTCAGGGCTTGTCTTCCCTTTCTTTGACTTGATAATGGGAGAGAAAGAGAGTATCAGTAGTGTCTATTTCATGATTTAAACATCAATTCTGGGCATTGGTTCCAGGCATGGACATTAGCAGAGGATTTTGAGACCTGAAGCCCAGTTGAACAATTATAAGGTGGTCTAGCAATACATGTTGTTAGTTATGTTGCTTCTGCAATAATATTTTGGACAGCAGTAGGGACTGGCTCTATTATGTTCTTAGATTTCTGAATATGGAGTAATGAATAACATAATCAATCAATGACAGTATGAAGACTGGAATGATTTACAGACTCAAAAGCAGAATAATCCAATCACAAAATGAAGGCCAGAATAATTTACAGACTAAAGAGTGGAATAATACTAATCAGTTGCAACTTTTTATACTTTTTCTTTTCCCATTGTTCTTTTCCTTATCATAGCATTAAATCTACTTTTTAATTAAATTTACATTTTTCTTTAATCTAATCTTTTTTAGATTAATTTACTATCTCTTTCTTTTATCCTGAATAGATAACTTACATAGTTTTTAATTATTATAATTTCACTATCATTATCAGCCATGAGATTTACTGGTATTCCCTAATTAATTAATTAATCTTTTTTTATTTTAGATTTTTATTAAGACTTATGTTTAGGTATTTATTTTTTTAACTTATTTTTTTATTTTATAAAAGGAGAGTAAGTTTCTACATTTTTATTTCTCCTAATTCTTTCCCTACTCCATTAATAAAAGTTTTATTCCCTTTTAAAAGAAAATATAATGCAATCTTTTTTTTTATTTTTACAAAACTACATGTTAAAGCAACTTAAATAATTGTGTGTTTAACTAATCTTTTTTTTCTTAATAAATTTGATAGTTTATTTTTTTTAAATATGTAACACAGATATACATGAATTTATAATATATATCTTGCTAGCATTACATCAGACACATCCTTCACTTTGAGAGATAAAATGCATCAATTTGATTACACTTTACTTTTTTTTTACTATTTGCTTTTCACTTTTCATTTTTATTTATTTAACTTCATAAGTTTTGAATTGCATACAGCTGCTTCATCTCACAGGCTGTAATATATGTTGACTAGCAATGATTATGTCATATGTGATGATCATCAGGAGCAACATGCATTTTTACAATGTGTACAAGGGGATGAATGCCATGAGTGGCAGAACCCATCTGCTGATAGCTGACACACAATAAGCATATACTTTAACATAACTTTATTAAAGTGCTGGAAAATTCTTTACAAGTAAATTGAATGAGCTGAGGACTTTCTCTCTTGGGTCTGCATCCTAGAAAATATGGGGTCATTGAGAATGGCAATATTCCTTTACTGACCATTCAGCTTACACTAAAACAATATTTATTATAACTATGCTGGGAATTTTTTCTTCTGGAAAAACTGATTTGTGGCTTACTCTGAAATTCTCTTTTCAGTGTGCACATTTATTTTAGATAAGGAACTGATAAGACATCTCCCAATATGTTGGATGGGTCCAGGACCTTTCTATTGGATCCTCATTCTACCAGACTATCTCTTTTTTTTCATGCCCATTATGAGTCTTATGTTCACACAGGAACAGCCTACACTTAACACACCTTACTCCACCTTTATCTGCACCTTCCCCTTTTCTTCGATGACTCTATTAACCTACACACAATCTACACTCACTTGAAATATTATTTTGCAATATTTTATCTATTTTATTGTAGATTTCATTTTATTTATTATAGACTATTTATTTTTATCTTTGTATTTTGATTCTCTAAAAAAAACTTTTATTTTCTTTATCTTCATACATTTACTCTAAAATAGTATTTTACTTTACTCTAAATAATAACAAAAAAATTCTCATTGTACTTCCATTTAACTATTCTTTTACCTCCATTTTCAGGTATTAATTTTCTAAAATATTTCTACTTTACTCTATTTCCTTTACATTTTTAATTCTTGAAACAGAAAACATTTTATTTTGTTTGTTTAACTTTATTTTTATCCACATAATTCACGTACAATAAACTTTTTTTTATTCTGAAAAAGTCTGTCCAATTTCTAAAATCATACTTAATTTTTGTCAGGTGATACTTTTATGTTAGTCTTTTCTACTTTATCAGTGACTTCCTGTTATTCACTGAGTATATCACCTTCTTTATTTTGAGCCTCCATTTTTGTTTTGGCCCAAGTATGCATTAACTTAGTTTTATAATTATTACTAACTCTCAACACATATTGTACTTTATTTGGTTTATTTATTTTTAATTATTTACTTTAACAAAGTATTCAACTAACTCAAAACTCTCAATGCTCTCTAATTTCCAGCTCACTATAAACAACCCCCCAATAACAAATTTATTTATCTCTCCAACCTTTGTTTCTTCTCTCTTCTTTTTATTTACATTTTTAATTATCTTAATTCTTAATATTATAATTTGTTTGTTTTGATTTATTTTTCTTCTCACACACACTGCTCATTGATTTCACTTTTATAACTATGCAATTTAGCATTTAATTTAATTTTTAGTTTCAGATTTTATTTAATTTTTAACTTTAATCTTGCTGGATCATTTATGGCACTTTGGCTCTCACATTGGACCATATTTGTTCTGGGTCCCTCCAAAAAAATCTTATTCTTGATGAGTTTAAACTTTTATACATAACTTTTAATATCTTTTGGAATCTAAACTTTACTTTAATATCACTAAATCTTATGGGAATGGACTGGAACTTCAAACAGAGGGTAGAATACCATTGATAGCATAGCCACCAGTGATACCCATGGTCAGATCAGGCTATACAAAAATAACACAATCACATTTCCTGATTGTGGCCCACCTCGATTACTGGAACAAAAACCTGCCATCCAAAGCATTTTATTTATTTTGAGGTTCAAACTCAAGCACCAGCTAATCACATGTTATATAGCCAGCAAGCTTTGCATGACAGGCACACAATCCAGTGCTTGAAATATTCCACCTAGCTCTTACTCTTAATCAGGGGGTTCAGTGCACTAACTTAACACATATAAACATTTAATTCTTTAAATAAATGATGATACAGTGACAAGAAAGAAAGAGAATAAACCAAATAATAATTAAGCAAACAGTATTTATTCATGCACAGACATATATCTAACATAATAAAATTTTACATAGAAAATTATAAATGATTATAGTTCATTTCATTTTAAAAATATATATAAAGTGTCATGATGTTTTTTGGAAAAATAGTATTCTACATATTTCTAAAATTCTTAAAAGCAGAAAAATCATTAATTTTCTTGACAAAATGTTCTCCAATAGAAAAATCCAAGGGACATTAAATGATAATCATAATAGAAACAAAATTTTACATAATGGTCTTCTATATGGTTCAATTCTCTTTACCTATTTTATTTAAATATTCATCAAGGATCTCAAAGCAGAATGCAAGGATTCATTTAATTTGACAATATTGCTCTATTTTACAAAAAAGATCCTTTCTTCAAATAGAAAAATCTCTCAATAAGGATATAAAAAGATTACAAATATTTTTCCAAAGACTGGAATTTTATTTGCAATCCAATGAACACAGTAAGTTCAATTATTGATTTAAGCAATATGAAATCTTTATAATTTGAATATAACCTTTTGCAATAGTAGACTGAAATATAATTTTATCCACAGTGAATAACCTTAGATTGTAACCTAATTAATTTTCTCACTTATTTAAGATTAGATTAAAATTAATTTGAGAAATAACTTTTATGAAAAACTGGATTTTGTATTGTGTTGTGATATAAGCTTTTTGGCATTCGTGTATTCTGCTAAAGAATATTATACCTCTATATGGGAAGTTTTAACACTAAACTTCTAAAAACTCAAATATTATTTTGAGAAATGTCAATGATACACTCGAATCTATTCGTTTACATTGTTTTCCTGTTCTTTCATGTATTTACTTTCCAGATATCAAAGGATAATTTTGCTTTATAAAAAATGTATAAAAAGCTATTAAACACATTAGAGCCAATTCAAGATATAATTTTATCACTAAACTCATCTCAAATCAAGATCTTTTTTTTTGAAAATTTAATCAAAAATCTATAATCAAAGAATTATGGCATAAAAAAGAGAATTCTTATGAGGTTTCAATTTTTTTTCCATATCAAACAATAAATCCAGCTGAATTTGATCTTTTTAAATGCAACTAGAATTTCATCAACAGATTCAAAACAACATATGGTCATTAGTCATATCTATTTTATGAATAGATTTTAACCACCATTGACCTATGTAAATGCTAGCAAACACAAATCACAAAACACCAATGTCATAATGTGGTAGAAATAAATCATTTAATAAAGCTACTAATGAACCAATCCTTTGTCTGGTGTCTCTATATGTTCTTACATAAATTTTGTTAATAGTTAAGCTGTCTAAAAAAATCCATATGCTAAATAAAAATATATAGTTAAGTACCTATTTGTACTAATCTTATATGTAGTACATATGTTTGAGGGTGACAAAACAAAGTTGGAATCATCTTTATAAAATTTATTATATTAATAATTAAACAAGACATTTATTTTATATAGCACGGTGTTTTATAAACTGTAATATTAATAAGACAATAATCTAATGCACATGTACTTTGTAGATGTAACTATACAAATAAATACTCCCACTTTCCAAACACAAGATAAAGTCTTTGGGAAAAGATAAAATAAATCCATCTATCTTTTTGACCCAAATGTTTATGTATAGGCAAATCTTAAGTGTTTGGAAATGAGAGCGTGAAGATGTTAATTGATCACTTTAAATTACTTTTTTACAACATGAATGAATGACGCATGCGAAATATTAATAATTATATAAATAAATATTTTTCTACAGTAAACTTAAGATGTGTTAATTTTATGTGTCTGTGGGTATTCCAAAAGTATCTGTGCCATTTCAAATTTTAGTCAGTTAAGATATACAAATGATACAAATAGTATTTTAAAACTTAGTACTGAAATGTAAAGATCTACACACATTTATAATTTTGCATTATACATACATAAAATAGTCTATGGAATACTCACAAATCATTGAATTGGAAAAACCAACAATCAATAAATTTCTCTAATGAAAATCAAATCTAATTATTCTATTAAGGCATATCTATAATCATGCGCATTCAAATGCAATATTAAAAAAATTAATTATTAAAACTTTATATTATACCTGGAAAAAAAGATCATGTGATTCATCAATAATTGCAACTTTAGTCCAATTAAATTCTTTTAGCAAAGCAATGAGGGCTGGAATCTTCTGAGTATCTGACATCAAAGTACGAAAAAAACGAGGATATAAAGACTTATTAGATAATGCAGGAGAAGTGCTGTGATGAGAAACCTATATAAAAGTACAACAGTCATGAGGCTATGAAAGCAAAATATGTACCTTTATTTTATTACAATTGTAGAACTTGTGGCAAGACATATATATATATATACAAATAAAATGTCCTTAATTAAAAAACTATTGTAATAACAATAAAAATAGTGTAAAGTTATATAAATACTTTTATTTTCCTCAAAAGAGCCTTGCACAGTCAATTTCTAAATATGTAATAAACAAATTAGCAACACTGCAAATAATTCTGACTTATTTATGTATAAATTTTGGATAAATGAGCATTATTAAAATATTCAAACTTTAATATCAATTGCAGTTTTTATGATTGATATGGTATTAGTCTTCTCTTATAATTGATATGAATGGTTTGAATCTGAAACATAATTTATAAATGGTACTTTGAAGAATTGATATAACTTTAATTTATATACATATAAAATAAAAATATTTTACTTGTGAATGAAAGTATATTACAATATTAATATCTCAAATATTTAATATAAGCAGTGCATATATATTAATTAGTAATATATGTGTAAAATCACTAAGTACATTTAATTAATAATTGAACTGCCTCTACTGGACATTTCAAGCATTAATTAAATATATTTGGTAATTATCACTTGGCTTTATATATATATATAATAAAACAAGATACAAATTGTTCAACTTGCTTTTAAGCTTGTGCTAAAATGTTCACTAGATGGAGCTTACCACTAGCTGCAAAACAAGCTTTAATTATAAGTGCCAACAGAGAAAGAATTCAAAATTTCTATGGAAAATCTTCAGCTGCAGACCAATTGGGATTGAACTTATGGTTCACCTCAGTGAAGAGTTAGGATTTCAAACATTAGATCTAAAACTCCAACTCAGCTATCAGCACTTACTTAATACGTTACTATCAGTTTGAAAACTTGAATTTTTCAGACACTTAAATGTCTTCAAATCCAGCCTTACAAACCAGATAGCTATATGGGTCTGAACTCACTTCAGCTTCACCATATATTAATAGCTAAAGCAATATAACATTGCAATTTAATTTAGAGAAATAAGTTTATTGGTTTATATTCATTTTAATATTAACATGTGAAAGTGAAAGAAATTTAAAATATTCGTAAATTAAATATCTTGAAGATAGTAAAAACTAATTAATATAAATCATATATATTAATGCTAATTTCAATTAAGAAGTTAAAAATAGTTATGCAAATGAAAAATATTATCAGAATTTTAGTAGAATTTAAAAGAAAGAAATTTTAATTTCCTCCAATTCAAAATATAATATTTTAAAAAGTTGTTTTTTAAAAAAATATTTACCAAATGATATTTTAAAAAACAGATTAATAAATATTATATCAGGTCAATGAAGAACATAATCAAAGGTTCTGAAAAAGTGGTAAATAAATTATTTTAATTGTTCAAAGATCTTATAATATAGACTATCAAAGTGAATCATTTGGATTTTTAAATATTTGTTAAAAGGATATTTGAAATTGTCTTTATTTGATGAAATGTGAGAATTATTTGATGCTTGAGAATTTTCTCATGAATCAGTTTGTAAAAGATGTGAAATAATATTTATGAATGCTTTAAAAAAAATAGGAATCCAGTTTTAGTCTTAGATGCTATTCCATCATGTTTTCAGAATCATGTTTTCAAAAAAAAAGTTTATCACCAGCAAAACATTACATTACACCTGGGTCTCATTTTAGTGATAGATAGGTTCCTCAGAAAACATGCACAAATGAAATCGTGCAAAAATAGACGTAACTTACATTGAAAAGGGGGGGGTGCAGTCTGTGATTTTTCAAAATTCGCGTAAAAGCAAAGCACCAACGTAAAATTACTTTAAAATTCGCGCAAAAAAAAAATAAGGAAATAAAATATGACTAATAAAAAATTTCAAATTTGAAAAAAATTGATACAAGACAAACTT
Source organism: Epiperipatus broadwayi (assembly GCA_028023455.1). Classification (NCBI taxonomy): domain Eukaryota; kingdom Metazoa; phylum Onychophora; class Udeonychophora; order Euonychophora; family Peripatidae; genus Epiperipatus; species Epiperipatus broadwayi. Next base: position 832,726 of record JAQFVV010000297.1, read on the forward strand.
TTTTTAACTATAATATTTAATTTTATTCAAAATAATATATTTTTATGCATAATTTACTGTACAGTAATTTACATTTTTTTAATACATGTTTTAATTATTATCGATAAACAAGTTCGTTTGCAAACTGATAAAAAAATCAGAGTTTTCTCAAGAGTAAATACAACTAGCACCAACTTCACTCTCATGTTGTGTTGATTTTCTGGTGACAATGTAATTAGTAATTAATCTTTGAGATGATGATTTTATTAATTGTTTATGAAGTTCGCGATATCCATACATACAACCATTTAGCTCTCATTGGAATTTAAGAGCACATTAATGATTAGTGTTATTAATAAGAAAATAATAATTGATTACGTTCTTTTTTAAAAAGCAAAAACAGAATGTGATTTAAAATGCAAAATTAACATGCACAATGTTTGAACAAATTTACATTATAATCTTGTAAAATTTAATATGTGTATACATAAAATGTGAAAATCATGATTTTAATTTCATTATTGCATAAAATCTTACTATTATAAAGCACTGAAAATATTGACATTACTAAGATGAAAGTCGAATTCCAATAATGTGCTATTACTTTCAATATAACATAAGTGCGCGAAATTTATTATTTAAAGTAATAGCGCATTATCGGAAATCGACTTCCGTTGAAACACGAATCACGTAACTTCAAAATTGGGTTAAATAAGTCCACATAAAAAGAGGCCCAGGTGTACTTTGCTTCCTCACTGCCATCTTTCATTCACAAGATGGCAGATGTGTAGTAGGAGGAACAGATAAAAAAGATTTTTGAATTGATTCTCAACTGAATCTTAATATGTTCCATTAAATAGAATAATTGTCTCCAATAAAGGAATTCATTCAGAATCTTATAAAAGACAATCATATAAACAGAATGTTAGTAAAAACAAAAACTTTAACTAATATTACATAAGTCCATATTGATGTACTTTTCATGTATTATCCAATCTGGAAATAAGATTTATATAAAGATAATGTAAGTGCTATTTTGCTATTTTATTTTGATCTTACTATATTTCACTTGTAATATTTTATTTATTATTATAATATGTCATTTATTTGTTTTACTAAATTTAAAGTGATATTTTTATTAAAGCTGATAAATACTTTTATTTTAATTTTATTTTCATGTGTTATCTAATTAATGCCTTAGAATTATCAAATGTATTAAGAAAACGCACAGCACAACGCATTTCCAATTTATATGTAGTAGTAATATTTAATTATTATAAAATCAAACATTTTATAAACAGTATTAGTGAAATTCCTGTAAGAATCTTCCTTAATATTTGAATTCATCATATTTTTAAAAAATGGGTTGGAAGCATTTACTTCCATGTTTCAAAAATACCAAACATAGTAACGAGGTTGTAAAAAGTGAAATCCTTCCCCCACTCATTATGAAGTATCAAATGGTAACAAGTATCCAAAATAATCAATTTTTATTTCATTCTCATCAAGATCTCATGATTTTCAAAAACAGTTATTTTCATTCTACTTTAAGGCCTTCCATTGTAAATTTAGTGATCAGTGAACACCAGACGGTATAATATCAAATGCATTAAAGCATTTCTTCCAGCTTTAATTTATAGTTTTCATTGATGAAGGCAAAATCTAGAAATTAATCTGGATATGAGGATTTCATAGCATTATTTCATTCCAGATCTATTAATCATCAAACTGCTAGAATAAAATGAACTTAACTGCTCTTGGAAGCATAGGATTAAGATTATAAAAAAGTCATATGGTAATGATACTGATATTAATCTTTTGAGACAAAAAATAAAAAAGCTTTCAGTTATCTTAAAACTAATATTTCTTTAGTTATATACAAATGAATTATCCTGGGTTAAAAATATTAGGGATTTTTTTAAAATTTCAGCCTATTAGCTTAAAGAGGATAAAATATTTAAAGAATCTGCAGAATGTATAAGTTCATTACTTACGAATTTAAATTCCAATCTTTATTGATAAAGGCAAAAGCCGGAAACCAGTCTGGAGATAGAGGTTTTATTGGATCATATAATCTGGTGTTTGTTGATTACTCTGGTTTATAATATATGGCTATAGAGCAGAGTAAATGTAAATGCTTATTTCATTTATAACATTAATGTACCACTATTAAAATAAACGGTAGAAATACTGTCATTCATTTATTTGATTGAGTATTTTATATGTAACAAAGATTACAATGTGTGTTTTTAAAACAGAAAATGAAATTTTCATTAAATATTATTAAACTGTTAGATTTATATAGTCAGTATATTGAAGTTAGTAAAGAAATCTGATAAATTTTGTTCACAATTTTAGCAACATTTTGAACATGGTTTTTGGTATATGTTGGAAATTTTGGTCCTCATTGTTCAAGTTGAGAAATTTTGTTACAAACATTGCAGTAATTTATTTGCCAACTTTTTAATGTTAGTAAAATCATTTTTAAAATACTCATTTTGCTTGTTAAAACTTGATATCTACTTTTATGATTACATTATCATATGCCTATTTCAATTCCACAAGAAGAAATATAAGATAGACAAATAAAAAAATGTCATAGGTGAGTTTTTTATTAATTACACAAACCAATCTATGAAACATAAATATTTTCACACACACACATTACAAGTTGGCCCATTATTCTATTTACATTACATTTTCATATGATGTTTTTTAACCTTTTTTGGAGCAAACGTTTTTTTTTCTGACACACTTAAATGCATTACTTATATCAAGTGGTTGGTTATATTCTATCATCAACTATCCTCTTAATAAAAATAATAAATATTGTCTTTCTTTAAACAAAATCTTCATAAAATACATGATGACCATTTCAACCATAAAAATCACTTTAAGTTTTAATTTATAGGCTAAGTCGAACCTTTAAAAACATATCTGTCATAATAGATCCAATATTATGATTAAAGAAATAATCAAATGATTTAAGTTTATGCACTGAATGTGATGGAAATAAAATTACAATTTATAGATCCCAACCTTAAGAATCAATCGTTCTAGTATTTCATTGGATGATATTATTCAAACTGATACATACCAATTAATCTTATGGATCATCACATTTTTAAAATTCTAAAAAGCATTCTTAAATTTAAAAAATTCAATGTCTTTATATTTTATCAATAAAAACTCCATTTCTTACTTTCGCACAATAAATTCTTTAGAAAATCATTTCACTTATGATGATACATCCTATATTTTAATTTGATAAATACAGCAGCAGCAAATTGACGTCTGTTAGCTCTTTAACATTCAAGTTTACTTTTCCATCTCCAAAGATGTTTTTTTTTTTTTTTTTTTAAATTTAAACTGATTTATATTCTTAAGATGATGTTTCTTTCTTTTTTGACTGATAAATAAATCGTTTGAGTTTTTTTTAAATAAAATTAATTATTAAAAGTCTTTATAACAATTTCATTCAATTTTATTTTATATACATATAAAAAAGTTTTAAAATACTCATATCCCTTATTGTCGTAGTACTTCAATCAATTGATAAAAAAATTTCACTTTTTTTTTTTTAAAATTATTAAACTGAGAATCCATTGTTATTACTTTATGCGTATTATTATATTTATTTTTACGCAAAGCATCGAATTAATAACAACATATTCAGGTTTTTCATCCTAAAATCCACACATACACACATACATATATACAATATTTGAAATACAGGCATTCAAATCCCTATATTTGCATACGTATATACATACATGGGTTAATTTTCTCCCTGATCTAATTGTGGAGAATTTTTTTAAAATTAAAACTCTGTCTTCGTAGGGCAAGCATAACATACATATAAGTACATTACATGCTATATCATTTTTTTGAATTTGTATCTTAATTTTTAAATTAAATAAATTAATCTTAAATACAATCAAATTCTATTTTTTTTATAATTTACCTGAACTAGATTATAAAGGTGCGATGCCCTAGCTGTGATGTCACTAACGCCAGAAAGACTTGCACCAATAATAAAAATTTTGGTAGGTTTTTCATAAAGAAGCTGATACATGACATTTATACCAACTCCAGGATCACACTGGAATATACAATCAATATAATACAATGTAAATAATAATAATAATAATAATAATAATAATAATAATAATAATAATAATAATAATAATAATAATAATAATAATAATAATAATAATAATAATAATAATAATAATAATAATAATAATAATAATAATAATAATAATAATAATAATAATAATAATAATAATAATAATAATAATAATAATAATAATAATAATAATAATAATAATAATAATAATAATAATAATAATAATAATAATAATAATAATAATAATGGCTTATTATATTTAAATTGAAACAAAATTTCATCAGCATTATTAATAAAATCAAATGTCAGTTATCAAAAATAAAATGTAATATTCACGAATAGGTTTTATATATATTAATGAAAACAAATCATATATAGCATGACCTATATTATATAGCTTGCATTACCAATATATAATAAATAAAGAGCATACCAATAACTCTAAACAAGCTTTTTTTTATCATAAATGCTAAAGAGAAAGTATTTGAAATCTTTATCTAGTATTGTCCCCATCCCCAGACCAGTTTTGAACTATGGGCCTCTTTGGTGAGAAGCTAGGACATTAGATTCAGAATACTAACTCAAGCCAAGCATTTATCTAATACAAGAAGATCTGAAATTTTCAGGTATTTGTATGTCTTCAAATTTAGCTCATTTTAAAAAACCATATGGGCCTGAACTAAAGTCAGCGACTCCATATTGAACTGGACTGACATCCGATTTAAGGGTTTTACTGCCAAAATTAAAAACTTTTAATTTCGTTAAGTTTCTAAAGTTAAAAAAAGATTTAATTATTTAAAAAGAGTATGTGTATTAATACACTGACTCGTTTATATTTAAAATAGATCATTTTTAATGTTTTTAAAATTGTTTTTAAAATAGTTTTCTTATACTGCTTGTTTTTACTTTTTTTAAAATCAATTTGATTTAAAAACAAGCTGGCTAGCTAATTACATTCCTGTTGCTTTTATTTTAACCATTGTAAACTCATTTTAAAAAGTGGAGATTTGATTTGTGTTGTTGTTTTTGTTTCAATAATCCCTGGGTAGAATTATAGGATTAGATTGAGCTGGAGATTAATATTTGCCCTGCCTTAGGCATAGAATTCAACAACAAGGAAAGTGTTGCATGGGAAATGGAGCAAGGTATAAATAGCCCCGAAAATTTGGAGAGTTAGTTATTAAATATTCTTAACTAGACAAGCTGTTTTCAAGTGAAAGTTCGTATTCTTTTACGCACTTTGATTGCAGCTTGTTGTGATCCAGAGTTTTGATAGCAGTTCAGACATTTAATTCCTGCTAAAACCTTACAATTATTAACAGACTTCGTTGCTGTACCAGATGTCAAAATCTACCACTCTGAGTTTTGCCATTATCAGGATGTCTTGCTAATTTAACTCAAAAGACTGACTCATGCCTGCCAACTCTCCTTCAATCCTGCAATAAACACCTAAAATAAACAAGACCCCACTGTCTCTATCTTGCCACTGTCAAAAGGACCTAAAAATGGACTAAAATAAATGGGCGCACTCTATGTGAACTGTGCTAGACCATAAGATAAAATTTTCTTTTATTCTTCCCAGGGTAAATTTCTTTTCATTAAATCTCCACTCAATCTAATTATAAATCTGTATTCATAAGTAATATTTAACCTTATATGTAATATTTGTTGTGATTTCTTGTACTTTGCAGTGTGTCTTGGAATCTTAGTTTTAAGATTCCAAGTTTGCTTTCAATTTTTGTTTATTGGAGAGTGATGAGTGAGTTTTTATATTTATATGCCTAACTTTTTTTTATAAATGCTTTAGCAGTTGTGTATATTTTAAATGCTTACCTGTAGTTATTTTTTTTGTAGCCAATAATTGATTTTAAATACTGTGTTTGCGCTTTTATGAACCACCAAAATCTTTTGGCTGGCAACTTTATTTTACTAGTCTTCCGCAAGTAGGGATTTAGTTTCTTTGTTTTTTGTGTTCCTAAAGCAGAAACTAGAATTGTTTCTCTTTGTAATTTTATAAGTCACCACACGAAGATAATATTTATCCCTTTGTAAATTACAGGTGAGAGAGACTTTCACTGCTAAAGTATTTAAAGCTTTAATATTTTTGTACTCATGTGCACTCTCCGATAGATTTATTTTGTATTTACGTGTAGTTTAAAATTTATCAGAGCGTGTACTCAGAACTTATGTCATAAATTTATTTCTTAATTATAATTATTTGTAATTCATTTTCTTTAATTGCTGGGGCAGACTTAACTGGTTTTCTAATGATTTACTTGTCTCCTATCGAGACCTTTAATTATGATTTTTAGAGTAGCTTTTGCCAACTGTTTGGTTGGGGATTTGCCAGTTTTAATTGTTTGTTTTCCTTTCATTTTCAATCTTATTTTTCGGTTGTTCTTATGGTAAATCAATGACCTTTATTTTAAATGTAATAATAGGTGCAGCTTCTACCGATATATGACATTCGTGGGCCCACTTTTTTTGGACCTCGAAAAGCTCGCTGGTGCTGGTTTTGTTCATTTATTTCAAGAACATATTGTTTAAATATCTGAAAGTAAAAACCAATGTTTGGGTGAATCCTCTACTGAATGAAATTGCTTCCTCCCTTTATAATTCATTATTAGAAAATCAGTAGGTCTGCCAGAGCATTGCTTTAGTTTTTCTGATACATGCCTGAGGTAATCCTAATTGTTAACTTAGAAACTTTTCTTATAAATCTTCTCTTAATAAAATTTTTAAATGTGTTTAAACTTAATTTGGCTGACTTTTGTCTTGGTGCTTTTGTTGCTCAATTGTCTAAACAATTTTAGATCTCTTGTTTCTCCCTAAGTCTAGTTGGCGCAAACCATCATCATCATCCATTCTGATCACTGTAAATAAATTTTCCATGTGATGTGATGTACATGATGTGATGTATTTGGCTTCTTCTTAAACGAAGTCAAGAATATCTCAGCAATTATGCCCAGATAAACCTGTTAGCCATTTTATTCTCCATTCCCCACTCTTAAATCTTCCCATATTCTGCCCCATCCCATTTCCACAACATAAACCTTGTCAACTCTATGGCCTTTATATCTAATTCCCCCTTATCTCTTCGCAAACCCCACATAAAAACTAATAACTCACTTTCTATATGTAGTGGTCAGGTGGCGCCCTCTGTGTCAGAATGGTTTGAATGTCTGGTACAATATATTAGTAAGTTTAGTAATTTAATATAGCCAAAGCCTTAACAGCCAAATTATAATATTAATAAAAATAAATTGCAAATCACATGACCTATATAGCTTGCATTTTCAATATGTAATAAATAAAAAGAGTGCCAATAGCTCTAACCAAGTTTATTTTTTTATTGGCATGCTCTTTATTTACTATATATATATGTAATCTTGTAATTAAATATTAATAAATACAGTAACATAAATATATATAAAGTATAACTTTAAAATTTTTTTATCCATCTAAGAGTGCTTTCAACTTCGTAGTCTTTGTCAATTAATTCTTTCAAACACACTTTCAAAGTCTAACCTTCCCACAATTCATTGATTTTTACATTTTCTTCCTGTCTGTTTATTAAGTCATGCTTGTACATACTAACATAACTTCCTTGGTTTTCCTTTTATTATTGTTTATTTTATTTTATATTTTCATATTATTATACTCCAAATTAAAACCATATATACATGATTTATTATAATCATAAAAAACCGATGTTGAAACATTATCACTTCCATTCGAATTTTGTTTAATTTTTTGAACTCTTTTTAATAACTGCAAGTGGTCTTTAGTTCTTTTCTCCAGTGTACATCTTGATTTCCTATATATACACTGCCACATTTACATCTCCATTTATATATAATGCAATTTTGATTTTAGAATGAGGTTTTAGCTTTTGAATTATTTATTATCTTGTTTAATCCAGGAAGTGCATAAAATGCTATATCACATATATCTTTATATATCTCCCTTATAAAATTCACTTATTAAAATATATGGCATTGATATTCATATCTTTTGTTTATTATTAGTAGAATCCACCTTATTACTAATATTTTTATTTTTATATTTCCTATTAAACATTTATATTTATATCACTTGGTGGTTATTCCTTTGAATTCAGTAAGTGTATATATATATATTATCGGCTTGGAGAATAATAATTTTTGGAAATCACAGTATTTTAATAAGAAATCTTATTTTAAATAATACTATAAATGTGTGCACTTGTTAGTATTAGCACTTTCATATTGAATAAACTTTAAATAATTGAAAAATTAAAATAAAGTATATGTTTTTAAATATATATACAAATTCATGTATATATTTTTTTAAAAAGTCCTCATTTGTTTTGGATCACTTTTTTCTCTCTCTCTTTTCTTCAGTAATCTTCTTTCTATCATGCCTTTTAACTCTTTTTCTTTTTTTAAGGAACTCAGAAAAAACCGATTCATTAATTTCTTCTCGTTATTTATTTGTTGGTTTATTTTTTTTTATTTTATTATATAGATTATTTATTATTTAGAATATGGATTTTTTTAGACAGATCAACTGATATCAAAATATTTTTAAAAACATGTAAAGATTCCAACCAAAAGACAAATTCATACTGCTTTTATTAAGTCCTTTATTTCTGTGATTATAGCCATGGATCCGGTAGCCACTGCATATGTATTTCATAGTTTGTGCTTGTCTACATTTATATAGATAAGTGGCTAATGGAATTTCATTTATAAAGCAGATGAGCACAATGAACTCGTGGTTGAACATCTTAAGCAGAACCTTGAGGATGTAAACTATATATAAAATTATTGATAAATAAGATCTGTTTAATAGTTTTTACTGTAAAGCAATTTTTCTTCTGACAACTGATAGAGAAATGTAAGCAAGAACTAAAAGATACTATAAAGGAATACTTAGATGCATCAATAATATTTTTTATGATAATATTTAATTTTCAATGTTCAAATATTTAGTGTGGAATCTTTTTTTACAAATAGAGTAAACTATTTGCCAAGCATTATGCTAGTACTAAGTGAGATGTCAGTAAAGTTTTGTATCACAACCCCAAATAATGATAATTAGTTTTTCAATGAGATTATTTCTAAAAATTTATTTTGATTTAACATCAGGTAAATGATAAGTTAGACTATAATGTAAGATTATTTCTAAATAGTATGATATAAAATTATATTTAATCTAATATTGTAAATGATTATAAACAGAATGTGAAATGACTCTCCACTGTTTAATTAAAAAATTGAGCTTACTGTGTTCATTGTATTACAAATAAGCCTTCTGTCATTGCAAAAATCTTTTCAATCTTTTTATATATTTATTGAGAGACTTTTTTATTTCAGGAAATGATCAAAACAATGTTGTTAGCATAAATTAATTTTCTACATTCTATTTCAAGATTATTGATGAATATATTAAATAAAGTAGGTAAGAGAATTAAACCCTGTATAAGACCATTATGTAGATTTTTTTTATTTATTATGATTATTATTTAGTATCATTTAAATTTTTTACTGGGCATTTTGTCAAGTAAATTAATGAAAATCCTCCATTAACAATTTTAGAATCTTTGTAAAAGAAAACCATTTTTCCTAAAAAAAAAAAAAAAAATGATAAACTGAGATAAAATATAAAAATATTCTATCAGATTTTAATTTATTTTAAAAAAAATTTTCAATATGAGTTATTAAAGAAAAACATGTTTACACAACTTTTTTCTGATCTAAACCCAGCCTGCTCTATAGGTCGATGATTTTCAACTATTGACAAAATTTTTGTAAATATGATTTTTTCAAAAAACTTGAAGAAACATGTAATAATGATATTGGAAAATAATTTTTGATACATTCCTAGGTTTATTTGTTTTTAAAAACTCTAATTTTGCTTTTATGCCAAATTTTGAAAATAGTTTTTATATGAATAATATCAGTAAATAATTTTGCTAGCCTTTGTCAACCAAACTTTAGCTTTAAGTTCTAATTTTTTTTTACAAGTTATAGACTATGATATTTTCTCCTGGAATCTTCCTAGAAATCAAGGACAAGTTTTATAAAAAATATTACAAAACTGAAGGTGGTTACTAAAAACAAATTTAAAAAAATAGTAGCTTGCTAGAAAGCAGAAATGGTTTATAAAATAAGAGAAAGATAAAGAAAGATAAAAAACCATAATGCTAGTCAGAAACTAAGTAGAAGATAAAGTAAAACATATATTCAACAGAAAATATGACAGATGTAAAAGATCACAATTGAGAATTTAATGAAAATAATAATATCTGGAGGAAAGGAACCTTGATGCATATCTTGGATAGTGAGCATTAGAAAATATTTTATTTTAGTTCTTATGAAATCATATAAGGATATGGAAAAATTCTTTCATGGCATAGAATGAAAATAAAGTTAAAGGTCCATATAATACCTGAATTTTAAAGCCATAAAGGTGAAGAGAAAATTAGTGTGTATGAACATTTTTAGGCTGTTGGGAAACTTAGAATTGTAGTGCATCAGTACACATTTTTGAGATGCCTAACCATTATATAGTTATGAGTTTTATGTCCTAATATTCATATATGTTTTAGAAATTTATATAGCATCCAAAAAATTAATGAATTGTAGATGGCACTAAATGGAATTTCCTGAGCTGAGATTATTATAGAGTAATATATTGGCAATAGATAAATTCCTGACTTAGTTATTAGTTTAATAGTAGTAGATAATCTGGATTTGCAATCATTTGTGATATCCTAATCACACTATAGAAGAATTTTTAAATTGTTTGAGAGCTGAATTGGCATAGTTCAGTCAAGAGTTTACTAGAGGTTTTGGCAATGCAATCACATAAGAGCTTTTCCAATATTTTTATGGCATTCCTATATGATGGATCAAAAACATTTTTTCATAATAAAAAAAAATATTAAAAAATGTTAATAAATTAGTCTTATAACAGTGGTATTGTATATGAGTATATGAAGGAAACCAATAATTTTAAATATTCATTTCAAAAGTATAATAGAAAGAAAAAAAATTCATGGAAATTGGATGAAGCTTTTAGTTGATGGAATTTCCTTAGCTGTATTCTCAGTACTAATGATGATGATGATTTGGTTATAGCTTGACCAAGCAATATTTTCAATTAACACCATTTCAGGCACTATCCCAACCTACTTTCAACTTTTATATTTGCCAACTTGTAAGACTTAGGGCATTGCTTATTTTTCAAAGGATCCACAAAATTTGCATATTTTGTAGAATCAGCCGCCTCAGAAATCCTATAACTAAGTTTTGATGTCAAAAATTGTATTAGTATTTTGTATCTAGGACTGACAATAGCTTATTTTGTTTAAATTGAGATACCCCTCCTGGTTTATTCATGCTGCACTTTGAACTAATGGTCTGATGGTTGAGTTTTTAAATTTATCTCAGGATATCATTTAATCTTTAAACTGTTAAAATTCTAATCAAATCTCGGAAATAAGATTGAATAAATAGTTTGACATATGAATTTTATATGCATATTTGTGAAAAATATTAATTGTTGGAAGTGTGTTTCATTTTTTATAATTTTTTTTTTGCTAGAGGCAAAAAAAAACAATGAAATAGTCTCATAGTACACAGTGAAATAAGTATTTAAATATATTATAGCCACGTCAACTCGAATGTATCTCACATTAGTTAGATTAAAACATGGCATAAAAATAAATAAAAAGAGAAAATATATATAAAATATACGGACTGCGTTATCACAAGCTATTAAAATAAACTGCCAGGTAAACTAAAAGAAAATTGATATTTGTATTTGACAATATTATTACTATATTTATTGTGTACTATAAAAGGCAATTCATGCATTGACTTACATGAATTACTTAATAAATATTTGAACTACAACATCTTTGTATATGCGTGCTTATATCATAAATTAAATAATATTTACTAAGGCAATAAACCTAAAGCATGTGCGGTTGAAAATGCGAAGGTAGGGACCTCTACAGGTCTTAACCACAAGCTTACGCATTGGAAGAAAAGCTTGTGGTTAAGACCTGTAGAGGTCCCTACCTTCGCATTTTCAACCGCACATACTTTAGGTTTATTGCCTTAGTAAATATTACTTACATAATCAATGTGCGTTAAATAAATTTATAATCGCAAATTAAAGAAATTGACCATGAGACTAAAAATATAGATATTAATGTATGTATAATGCTACTGAACATTTACTCTATAAAATATGTGAATAGAAATATAATAATGAATGAGATTGAAAAGAAAAAACAACTGTTTACTCGCGAATCAAATTTAAAATACTTATTTATAAATTTCAAGGCATTCATTGAGATCGTTTTGCTTTTGTAAATAAAATTTTGTCGATTCTTAGGGTAAAGGGAATGGTGAATTCAAGCCTAAAATTAAAAATAAGGAATTAATGATATTTGAGAGATTAGAAGTAAAAAAAGTAAAATTCGGCAAAGAATTTTCTTTCTTTTTTCATTATAATATATTGTAATATTCTTTATAAATCACCCCCCCCCCCACATGTTTTAGAAAAGAACAGTGGAATATTTTACTCACGTGTCTAAGATTTTTGAATGGTCTACATTACGTTTTGAATGCTAGCAAGTGTCATAGAAAATGGTGAGAAAGATAACAGAGGGGTACAAAAAGAGTCCATTCAAAATTCATAGGCACTATGCAGTCATTCATTCTGATGTTGATTTTGTACCATTGTTGATTTCCCTTACAACACTATCCTAATTGCAAGTTATACTTTAAAGCCATGTTGAAATAAACTTTGCAGAGAAGGGAATTTACCACTATTTAAAAAAAAATGCATTATCTATAGCTGAGATTTGCAAAAAAGTAATTTTCAATACTCACAGTCATACCAACTATAATAATGTTTTCCTCCAGTAGTGGATTATTTATCATGCAACACTAGGCAAAAAAGTAGCACAATATGTAAGAACGATTCCAAGTTTTCAGAAGACAGGTATCAAAGTTAAGAAAATTATCTACATGTGGTATGATAGAGAGTTTGATCACTGTAATTATTTCTCACAATTTATCCTTTCCTGTCGAGCAGAGGGTCATAAGTACAGACCAAAAAATTCTCAAAGAAGTAGCAGAGTTCTTAAATGTTGCCAACATGAGCTAAAATAGAAGGAGCTATACATCTATTGATTGCATTGAGATCCAAGATTACCAAAGATAATGACTCTTTAGATGATGGAAGAAAAGAAAAACAAGCCCTAGTGACAATGATAGAATGCATATAATACACCATTCTAGAAGCTTTCCTAGCCCAAGAAACAAGACAAAGCAAGAACATCTCCAGATAATTCACCACATCAAGAAAATAATACTGGAAAAGAAACAGATAGAAGTTGAACCAGAAAATGAAGGGAATGGGATCCTAATCAGCATGAAGAAATTCAGCAGTAACCCATAAGATGGTAGAATATATTTCAAATCCATTCAGATGAAGACCTCATCACCACTGTGGAAGTATTTAGATAGATGTAAAACTTGATGTTAAAAAAAAATTAAGGCTGGCTCATTGCCTGTTGACTTAGGAGTTGTTAAAAGAAAAATGTGTTAAGAAATGAAAAAAAAAGTATGTATAATATTAGAAAAAGATAAAATATATGATATATCAGATGGAAAATAAACATTAAAATTAAAAATAAGTAAAAGAAGCAATTATCGGCTAGTGCGGTAAAATTTATAAATAATAAAACAACATATGACCCAGAATGGATAAAATGATGTGTGTAAATAGGTTTGCTTCTGGAAAAGTACTGCGTTTTGATCATTTGATTGTATACGTGAGATAATATGTTGTTATGCAATATTTGGAAGTTAATATCATCTCATGGGTTGCCACAATATGTTTTCATGCTCACTCACCTATAAGGCTTGTATAAAGTAGGATGCAGCTCAAAAGTTGATTTAATAGCCTCTAAGACTAAAATAGGAGGAAGGTTTAATTTTCATATGATTTACAACTCACCTGTAAGGCTTAGAGGAAGCAAAGTGAAGTTGGAGTCTTTGATTACTGTATTAGCCTATAAGACTCAAACGAAAGCAGGGCTTCATTTTAGAATGTTGTGTTGTGGATAGCATAACAGAAATCAATTTGTGGTGATTCTTCTAGTGTCCATGTATTGTATATCTTGAGATCATATGATGAAATTTTTGTGCATCCCAGAATAGAAATTATATGCATTCTCTATGGTACTTAAAGACAACTCTCTAAACATTGTATATATATATATATATATATATATATATATATATATATATATATATATATATATATATATATATATATATATATATATATATATATATATTATGCAAAACACAACATATGAAAGGAATGGAAATGATAAATTAATCAAAGAAATGGATATAAATTAACACATAAATGAGAAATGAAAAGTACATTGTCCCATCTTCTCCTTTTAAAAAAAGGGGATATATAACCATATCAACTTGACTGCAGCCCATATTAGTTAAATTGAAACATGACATAAAAATAGATAAAAAGAGAATATATATATATAAAATGTACAAACTACCTTTATCATAAACTATTAGAATAAACTACCTAAAAAAATAAAAGAAGGTTGATATATGCATTGATATTTATTTTATATTATGAAAGGCAATTCATGCATAAACTTATATGACTTTATTAACAAAGATTTGAACAACAATCAATGGGCTTGTGCACGCATATACTGTAAAGTAAAGAATTGCCCATGAGAATAAAAGAAACCTTATTAATGTATGTATAATGTTATTGATCATTTACTTATAATATGTAAGTAGAAATATAATAATGAATGAGATTGCAAAAGGAAAAAAGATATTTCTGACCGTGAATCTAACTCTAAAATACATATTTATAAATTTCAAGGCATTTGTAAGATCTTTTTGTTTTTGCTTGTTATAAATCGATTTGTAAAAAAAATCTTGGTGATCTTATGGTAAAGAGAATGGTGAATTGAAATCTAAAATTAAAAATAAGAAATTAATGATATTTGAGAGATTAAAAGTAAAAAAGTGAAAGAAGGCAAAGAATTTTTACTCTTTTTTCATTATAATATATTGAAATATTGTATATAAGTTTGTCTCTCACTCACTTGTTTAGGAGAGAATAATGGAATATTTTACTCAGGTGTTTGAAAGTTTTGAATTGTCTATATTATAATTTGAGTGCTGGCAAGTATCATAGACAGTGGCATAAAGATAACTGAGGGTATAAAAATGGCTCATTCAAAATTCATAGGCACTATTGCTGATTTCCATTGGGGCATTATCCTGATTGCAAGCTATACTTTAAAGCCACGTTGAAATAAGCCACATGAAGAAGAGAAATTACCACTAATTAAAAAAACTGCAACACCTATAGCCAAAGATCTAGTGATTGCAATAAATTAATTTTCGATGCTCACAGTCATAACAGCTATAATAATGTTTCCCTCCAGTAATGGATTAGTTACTATGCAAGGCTAGGCAAAAAAATAGCACATCAGTTAAAAGATCTTGAGTATGCAGTCCAATCCAATAAATAATATCAAAGTCAGTGGAACCAGATCATGGTAGCCTCTATGATGCCAGCAAAAAAAGAAAAGGAACTACGCCAATAAATCACTTAAGACTTATTGATATTCTACCTGCAATACATTCTTACACTGTTGTAACTACAATTCAATTCTCCAACATGCAAGGAGGAAAAGTCATCTATTCATCAAATGAATTTATGAAGATGACAGTAACTAACTACAAACAAGAAAATAAATAATATCTAAAAATTCCTGGTTTATGGCTTTAACTATTTTACCACTAAGATATTCACATTATAATATTAAAAAGACCTTAAACATGAAAATTAAAAAACAATAATTATGATGTGTTTGATTATATGGAGATGTATTCATAATCATTCGTGTAATCCTTTCTCATTAATAAATTGTTAAATTATTGATGGCTAATCCATTTATTGGTTTTCTAACTCTGTTTGGGCATTATAATTTAAACACACATATGTTTGTTTATAACTTAGTCACAATTCTGAATTTCTTTTTATTGAAACCTAAAACAAATAAAATACTTTTAAGAGTACCTGTGATTATAAATTCTAATCGTCATCCTCATATTGATTAGTATTATTATTAAAATTTCGTTTTATTATTGGAATTCTATTAACTATTTAACTAATTTACATACATATGGACTATTTCATTATATATATATATTTGATGTTATAATATCCAAATTCTAACCCATCTTTCGATCTATATATAAATGTGTAAATATCATTTAGGTGAAAAGATATCGTTACAACGTACCTCTTTATCCCACTTAGCAAAGGCAATTGATAAAGCAAGAATATTATATACAGAATAAGCATTTGTAATGGTTATCTATGGAGTAAAAATTAGCTGGTTGCTCCAGCTAAAACATTACATTATAAGTTGGGAATATTACGTTTAAAAAAATAACATCGACTATATATAAAAAATTTAAAAACTCTTAACGTACGTTATATGCTTGTGTAAACTATGCTGAGTGTATTATGCAGGTATTCACTTAAAATATATATTTACGTATGTATGGTCATCATCAACCATTATCAATTCACTTCAGGATGAAGATCTCTCCAAGTTCAATCCGTCTTCTCTGATCTTTAGTTTCTCTTCTCCACATCACCCCAGCACACTTTCTTATTTCATCCGTCCATCAAACATGTGGTCTCTTTCTGGGTCTTTTACAATGTCTTGGAATTCAGTTTAAGATTTCAATTTTCCATCTATTATCATCTCTTCTAGTAATATGTCCAGCCTAACTGATCAATCTTTTAATTTTTTCAATGAGATCAGTAACACATGTTTGTTCTCTTACCCATACATTGCATTTTTGATCTCTTCTTGTTACTCCCAACATGCATCTCTCCATACTTCTTTGAGTGGTCTGCAACTTAAATCTACGTAAAAAGAAAAAAAATATTTATTTTCAATGATATAGATGATTGAACTTGAAAAGTTGGAGAATGGAGAGGCTGTCCATTAAAATTTGAAGATTTGCTATCTTAATATAAACTGAGCATTGATCGCATGTGTAGATGATGATCCGAGCCAATTGATGAGTGTTGGTTTAGCATAAAATATGTATATTTGAAATTACTTATCTGTTTCATTATCTGTTTCACATATATGTGGTCATGTGAAACGGCTGTATTGGATAGAGCGGATGACTATAGGGTGCTTGGAATTCTTTGCTCAAATCTCTTCTAATTACAACAAAATCTTAAGTATATACATTATACTTGTATTCATATATTAGCTTAAAGTTGTTACTTCCTGTGATTCCTTCACCAATCATCATTATTCAGTTGTGTTTCAAAGTTCAAAGATTTTTTTGATTTTTTTTCATGGTCATATTAGTTGCTATGGGAACTTTAAACAGAATCTCTTTTAAAAAATGTTTAACATCGCTAGAAAAAAAATGCGTGTGTTCATTCTCCAAAAAGTACATCAATATAGACTGAGAAAGTAAAACTAAACTAACATTTAACAATTGTTCTTCCGCACAACTGTTTTTTATTATGCTTGAACAATAATCTATACTGAAGTTTCATTTTTTTAAAATTTGCGTCGCAGTATTATATTATATTACTTACATGAAATTATTAAAATTAAAAAAGCAATGTTTAATAACAAATTATTTGATTGACCATAAAGACTTGTTATTTATCATTAGTATAACAAGAGCCAAATAAACATACTACATATTACAAAAACCCTAATTAGAGTCAACTTTTAAAAAAATTTCAGTGTATTGAAAAAAGGGGGAAAAAAATCTAATGCATTCTGAGATGCATATTATAATCAATATTTAAAGTATTTGTTTTTATAAAAAAGGCCAAGCCTTATTACTAAACCTTGTACACTTTGTCTTTTTATGGTCTCTTTTTATTTATTTTTTCTTGAATCATCTAATGATTTTACAAATGTGTCAGCAATTAGATTATAATAAGCATTGCTAGTTTTTTGTCAACCTGGAATGAATTGTTTTTGATATCCTTGGGAGATTGATTTTTTGTTTGCATTTGGTGGTCGAGAGGTCAGTGACAGCTGCTTTACAATCAGTTGCCCTGGGTTAGCGGGTTCACTTCCCGGCTGATGCTATGACACATGAGAAAAAAATCTAACTTACAAAGAGGAAATTGGTAAGATTTTTCACTAAAGATATCCAATGTATCAGCTCCAGTTAGCTTTCCTTAAATTCCATCTCTGATCAAGATAACTTTCATTTGTAGGAAGGTCATTTGCAGGAGTAATTAGAATTGGTTTTTTGATAACTATGGGGGAAATGATTTAATATTAATAGGTCATAATGAAAATAGTTTTTTGTTGAAGCAAAATATAAATCAGGAATTGTTTCTACTCTTCTGTCTGAATGGATTGTTTTTTCCTGCTTGACATCTTAAAATGAGAATATATTGTTTATATCTTCAATTTTAAAAGTTGATAATTTGCTTGATCCTCATTTACTAACCCCAGAAACAACTATGAGAATTAATATGCCTATGATAACAGCAGATTAAGGCCAGTTCATACTGAAATATTATACATGCTTTATACATAAAAATTATCTATATAAATTACGATTGGAATATAATTTGAACTACTTGCCAATAGATAATCTATTCTTTAGAAGACAGTTTAAAGTAAAAATTGCCAAGCATGTTTATATTATGGTCTATCAATAAGCAATGTAAATCCAGGAATTTTAATAAATTGTGCATTATTTGAAGATTAATGAATTTCTTGATATACAAGTATATAATCATGCTGTTGAACATTTTATTTCTATAATAAGTCCATTTTTAATGTTGCCATACCTTAAATGTTAATTTGAAATAATTTTATTATATTTTCTAGGTGTGGAGAAATTTGTTCTGTAGTAGTTATATTGCCACCTTTACAAAACATATAGGTAAAACATTTAGGCTGCTGAAAAGTAATTTGTTCTTAACTGAAAAAAGACTCTTTGAGTCCTTTTAAGATTTTAAAGAAAGTGAATAGAGCAAATTCCTAATGTCCACTTTATACATTCTTATTGTCACAACTATTATTCCTAAATTCATGAGCTTCTCACCAGCATGCATCTACAGATATGATGAGTTTAACATTTTACTTATGAGTTTAAGATCAAAAAATACAATGGTCTTTCTTTTAAGTTGCCTGATAGCTCTTAACTAAAGATAAAATGAATTGTGTGAATGAATTTGTTTTTAATATATATTTACAATTCTGACAGACAAAACCAATTTATGACCCTTACTCCTAGGAAGCTGTACAATTTTCAGGAAAGACAAACATTTGATGACCAAAGTCAAATGTACTAAGAGTCTTCTTCTGACTGTAGATCCAGGCTGTTACTGTATGATGATATTTTATTTAGGTACTTACAACTGCAGATCACTTTCAAGTGAATGAAGATTGCAAGAATTGGAAGAACTGTCTAATATAAAATGGGGATATTATTAGATTTTGTGAAGTTTAAAACCAAAGGTGAAGAGACAAATGATTTAAAAAGTGGTTGTGCACTGTACTATAAACAATAAATATTGGAGGCACAAGTGAAGTTGGATTCATTATAAATAAGAAGTAAAAAAAACATTATGGAAATTGATGGTTTTTATCAGGCAGAGAGGCAAAATAAATTATTCAACTCGATTGAAGATACCAAATCCAGGTAATTCAAGTTTATGCCCAAGAACTTCTCATTATGATAAAAAAATAAAAATAAAATTATATGGATGTATCAAAGACTTTTTAATCAGACTAAACAGTATTTTTAAATTTTTATGGAAGACTTTAATGATAGAATTGGTGAACAATTGAAACATGAAATTGCTGTGGATACATTTTGTTATAGTGATAGAAATTAGAGGACATAGAGTTGCATAAAATTAACAGGAAAAAAATTTCACATTATGAATTCCATGTTTGAGAAACTGCTAAATGGAAATGGACATGGAAGCATCTGAATGAAGGTACAGCAGAATTGGATTATATTTTGATTAACAGAAAATATATATTTTAAGATTGTGTTATTTTTAATAAATGTAACACAAGAAGTGATCGTTAATTAATAAGACATAATATATATGTTAATTCAAAATAAGTAAGACAAAACTTATTTTAAAAAAACAGCATTTACAGTTGATATTCTTTACCTTCAGAAACATTCCAATGAATTTAAATTAGAACTTGCAAACCATTTTAAAGTATTCATAGATTTTGAAAATAGTGAAGATTTGAATGCAGTTGTAAAAAGATAACAGTTACACTATTAAAAATTGCAACAAAGATATTTGATATAAAAAAGCAGCCATTGACAAGTAAAATTTTTACTGAGACAATAAAATGAGTAAAGAAAAGAAGGAAAATGAACATATATAAAAATAATGCATTAAGAAGAATTGAATATCTAGAATTTTGTAACATGGTACACAAAAAAAATTAATATTTATATAAGAAAATATAATTGTGAATTAGCAAGGAATACTATAAAAGAAAAGAAAAGTCTCAAAAGTGTAAAACAACATTTTGGTATTGGTAAGAATCTTATTTCTGCAATAAGAAAAAAAGATGGAACTATTATTAAAAAGTAAGATGATATGAAATTTATAGAAAAATCCTATTAAATATTATATATCAATAAAAAACAAAAAAATATTCCCTACAACTACTATATTCTCCAAATTGCCCAGAATTTTAAATGAAGATATAAATATGCGACAAAAGCTATAAAGAGGAATTATAATTGACATTTTAAAAGAAGCAGGTAAACATAATGGAAAAACTTTTAGAAAAATTAAATACCAAGTTTCTAAATGGTAAAGTTGCACCAGATAATTGGAAGAGTGTAATAAAGAAAATATTAAAAATTATAGACCTATTATTAGTTCTATACAAAATTTTTACCTACAGTAAACTTTGGAATTGAACCAATAAAAAGAACAAACTGGGTTTAAAAGTGGTATTAGCATATTGAATCAAATCCATATATTAAGAGATGTTATAGGAAAGACCAAAGAAAATGATCTCCCATTATGCTTTGGATTTATAGATTATGAAAATGTATTTGATTCTATAAGCATTTCTATAGTAATTAAAGAACATGATCATCAAAATATAGACACAGACTGTTATATTCTACAAAATATTTATCAAAATGCAACAGCAATAATTAGATTATGTGATGATATTAGGAAGATCAACATTGAGAAGAGTGTATGACAGGTGACTTCATATTTCCAAAACTTTTAATAGCAGTTTTTTAAGAAGCATTTTGTGGCTTAGAATAAGAAGCCGAGAGTAAAAGGAAATGATGATTATTTAAGTCGACTAAATTTTGCAAATAATGCTTTAGAGCTTCAGATAATGTTGCAAAAATTATCAGATAAAAATAAGAAAGTTTGATTAAAGAGAAATGCTAAAAAGATTAAAGTAAATATTAAATGGATTTTTTCAAAAAAGAGAATAAATATTGATAATGGTGAGTTAGAAGAAGTTAAAAACTACATATGATTTGATCAGATTATTAATACAAATGGAAACATAATGAATGAAATTAATCATAAGAATTAAGTTTTGGTGGACTGTTTTTGGTAGAAATAATTTAATATTAAAAAGAAATATGCCTATGTGTATGAAAATGAAGACTTTTACTAAATATGTTTTCTCAGTTTTTACTTATGGCACTGAGACTTGGACACTTAACAAAAGAGCAATATAAAAATTTCAGATTATTCAATGAAGTATGGAGAGATGTAACAATAGTGAACTGTGAATAAACTGCATAGAAGAAAAAATAAACAAGTTAACTGACATCATTGTAAGAATTAAAAAACTAAAGTAGGGTTAGGCTGGAAATAGGTAAACAACTGAAATCTTAAATTGGATTAAAAGATCTGAAAGCAAAGTACATATGAGATGAATGGATGAATAAGAAATTATGTTGCGGTAATGTGGAGAAAAGAGATTAGAGAAACAAATAAATTTGAAGAGACTTTCATTCTACAGTGTATTGATAAGATGATGGTTATGATGATGATAAAATCATATAGAATTTTTTAATAAAACATATAACCGAAATTCAGATTTAATTAATTAATCCAGAAATTTTTGGGTATGCCTATCATTATCTTAAAAAAAAAAAGACATCCATTTTAAATATATCACAATTGATATACATTTACATTTAATTTAAAATCAACAATTGATAAATATTAGAATTTATAAATCACAATGGGAAGATAAAAATGTTTACTTACATTAGTATTCTTATCAAAAATTGCTATTTTATGATCAGGTAGAATATCAGTCCTATTATTAATATGATCTACAGCCATTTGTACAGCTGTCAGTTCAGCCATTCCAGAAGGTGTGTGGCCAGTATATGGAAACAAACCAATAAAATAAAGTGTATACTTTTTACCTAACGTTTCATTTATGTCAGTTATACCATCTGATATTAAATAAGAAAATATAAAGTATAATAACTGGAGTCTGTTATCCATACAGTAGGCATCTGAAATATATATATATATATGTGCATATATAAAAAATATGTATTTTTAATTTTTTAAAAATTAGACAGACAAACAGATAAATAAATAGATAAATAAATAATAGATATTATGATAGGCATACATTATCGACTTGTATATGTATATAGAAATATTTAATAATCTGAAGATTTTTTTTAACCTTTGAATTTTTAACGAAATTATTCTACTTATGACTAAAGCTGATAGAAATGTAGTAAAGCATAATTTTTAGCTCACTATAATGATAAATATTCATAAATATTTTTATATACCTTATAAGGAATATTCATAAATATTTTTATATACCTTACAAGGAAAATAATTTTAAAATGGGCATATTCATTTAAATTGTCTGTCTGTCTAGGTTTGTACAATTTATTTAAAATCGATCAAAGAAATTCTACTCAAAAACATATCAATACATTATATTTATAATAAAGTTAAAACATAATAATTAATATAAAACATTAATTAATAAACAATAAAATTATTTTATGAGATTTGTTAATTTTGTAAAAAACATTATAAGCTTATTCCTCAAATACAATATATAGTACTAGAACTTAATTAAATGTAACTAAAAAAACACTAATAAATATCTGCTAATATAATAATGATAATTTTGTTAAAGTATAAATTTTATTATCATAATGATAAATTTAAAAGGTATTAAGTTTTATTTCATTATCTGTTATTAAAATATAATTATATAGTTAAAATACGTTTCCATCCCATTTCAATGTATTGTTCTCTTTTAATTTATCACAATAGCTCGACTAGACTCAGAGTTAAGATTTCTGGATTAGTTCTCAGCTGAATAACATTTTAAAAACTCAATTAGTCATTTAAAATGTTTCATTGTGGTCAATTTGACACTTGAGTGTTTGAGCATCTTGTATCCTAATGTACAACTAAAGAATTTGATCATTTATTTATTTAAAATAATATGTAGTTGATTATAGGAAAAATGTGAGCACCAGAGATTTCCACTATGGTAATTTTTTTTTTTTTTCATTTAATATTCGTGGTATTCAAATTTTATTTTTTTTGTTTTCAACTTTATTTATTCATTTTATATTCAACATTATATTTATTCATCTACCATATTACATGTTTACATTTCCCCCAGATGTTTCTTCACTTATTTTTATTTCATATTCACATATACATCATTTTTATTTTAAAACACATTTAAACCTGAACAATGATTATTTCTAACTACAACAATAAAATCAAATTGTAAAGGAAAAATATAAATAAATTTACAAATTCACAACGAATTAAAAAAATCTTTTTACATTTAATAAAATTCTTACAATTTTTTTTAATTAAATGTACACACACACATAAACACAATATACATATGTATAGTTAGCTAACTGCATATTTTTTGTTTACTGTTTTTTTTTTACAATTTTTTTATTGTATACATACTGATGACTATTTTAAATTCATCTCATATTGGCACATAAGAACATTTTTTTTTATGAATTTGTTGATTATATAACTCTCTAATAAAGTAATTTTTAATATGTATGTGTCCAAATAAAATTTTATAAACAAGTGCATTTATATATATATATATAAAACTTCAAAAATAATAAAACAATCATTTAAAAATATTTTTTAAATATCACAGATAATAAAAATAGTAAACATTTTTGCACATAAAAAAATTGTATAAATTAAATGAAAATTATAAATGTAACACTATAATTGCATGCTTGCCACTTCAAATTATGTATAAAAATAATAATATAAATAAATACATGTTATTTAACTTTAAAATATGCATTATAATTTTAAAATCATATATCTTTAGCTTCTTTTATAATGTATTAAGCATCCATTGCATCTAATTACTGTTTAACACATATCAACTTTATTACAACACAAACATGTTTCATCTCACTAAAGATTCCATCTGTTGTCAGAAATTATACCAAAATTATAAAAGATTTTTACAAAGTATAATCAGGAGTTAACTGTAATGATAATGACATATTTATAAAAAAAAAATCATAGATTAACAGGATGGAAACAATAATGTGATTACAAGGAATCTTGCAAGACACTGGAAAAAAATTAAAACATTTTTCTTTTCAAATTTGTTTAAAATTATATGTTTTAAATGTTTTTTTTTAATTTGGATGTTATGCATAAAATGAAAAAAGGCTACAATTAGTATTTTTTCATAAGTTTTTGAAGCATATTGCATTTTACAATAATTTAAGTGCAAAAAAATAGTATGTAAATAATAAATTTTTTTTGGTGTATAATTTATTGATTTTTCATTTTA
The DNA here is from genome assembly GCA_028023455.1 of Epiperipatus broadwayi. Classification (NCBI taxonomy): domain Eukaryota; kingdom Metazoa; phylum Onychophora; class Udeonychophora; order Euonychophora; family Peripatidae; genus Epiperipatus; species Epiperipatus broadwayi. The sequence goes on from JAQFVV010000297.1 coordinate 857,775, forward strand.
TTCAAATAATATGTTTGTTTTTTTTCAAATATTTTTTTTATTTCATTCATTTCAGAATAGAAAATTATACTAATTTTCATTTTTGATTTTTTTTTCCTCTTTAATGATATCTACAATGTTGAGCATTGAATTTCAGATAATATTATTTATATCAATTGATTTGCTCAAGATATGAAAATAAAGATTGATTATGAAGAATTAGAAGAAGTTAACAGTTACAAATACCTTGGTCAGATTATTAATACAGATGGAAACATAATGGAGGAAATTAATCATAGAATTAAACTTGTTTGGAGTGCTTTTGGTAGAAATAACTTGATACTAAAAGGAAATATGCCTATGTGTTTGAAAAGGATGGTTTTTAACAAATGTGTTTTACCAGTTCTTACTTATGGATCTGAGACTTGGACACTTAATAGAAGAGCAATACAGAGACTTCAGACCACTCAAAGGAGTATGGAGAGATGTATGTTGGGAGTAACAAGAAGAGATCGAAAACGCAATGTATGGGTAAGACAACAAATAGGTGTTACTGACCTTATTGAAAAAATTAAAAGATTGAAATGGAGTTGGGCTGGACATATTGCTAGAAGAGATGATAATAGATGGGCAATTGAAATTTTAAACTGGATTCCAAGAGATTGTAAAAGACCCAGAAAGAGACCACATGTGAGATGGATGGATGAAATAAGAAAATGTGCAGGGGTGTTGTGGAGAAGAGAAGTTAAAGATCAGAGAAGATGGATTAAACTTGGAGAGACCTTCATCCTGCAGTGGATTGATAATGGTTGATGATGATGATGATGCATATATAGTATAGAAAATTATATTAAATTTCACTCTCCTTTTTGTAATACTGTACAAACATTACATCTAATTATTAGAAAATATATATCAGTACCAGAATATTGTCCCAATAAACTATAGACGATATTAAATATATTCATTTTCATTTATTTAAAATAATTACAATTATAACAGGATTCTCTACAAAGTTATTTGCTTCTATTCTTCCCCATTACAATTTATATAAATGGACAATTCTTTTTACATATGTTATTAGCATATAATTTTTAATTAGACAAAAATATTAATAATTGATGCATTTTTTAACATTGACATCAATACATAAAAGAATTATTTTTATGCAAAATGTATATTAAATTACCACCTAAATATATACTGTAATATTTTTTTATTTATTATTGAAATTACAAAATATATTTATTTTAAATGAATGAAAATGCTAAAAATCAAAACAGATTAAATAAAATAAAATACTATTTTATAATTATTAATGTAAAATAATATTAATAAATGAAGATAATGAAATAAAATAGAATTGAACATCATGCATTCATATATCACAACACCTGAATAAATGATTTATCAACTGAAAAGTATTGGTTCAACATAAGATGCATTAAAGGGTTTTTTTTTCAGATTGTGTTATGTGTTTCAAAAATTTGTGGTATAGTGGAAGTTTTAAATATATTTAAAAAAGGTAATACATATGAAAAAAAGAGAATAATATTGATTTAATAATGCCATGTAATTATGTTTAGTAAAAAAACAGATATGCTAATCTTTAATAATTTTTATTAGTCATTTATTAAATTAAAGATTATCTACTTAATGAATAATGTTTCTGTACTCTCATGCAAGATCAGAAATAATTTGTATCTATTTTTAATATTTTGTGGAAGGATGTAATCATAAACATATGACAGACATTTGGAAAAAGATCTATGATCCTCCAAGATGCACATTTCATGTTGAACTAGCTCTAATTAGTTGGTCCACACTACAATCTTTTACACACATCTTTATTATTGTTCAGTATGTATATAGATAGTAAACAATTACAGTTTAATTGTTGTGTGAAACATGCTGCCCTCTCAACTTTGGTATAGATCACTTAATGAAAATATATTAATAATTTTTATTAGTCATTCATTAGACTAGAAATTATCCAATAATGAATAATATTTTTGTAGTGTAATTTTTGTTGAGGGATGTAAACATTATCAATTAAACTGTAGCAATTTTCTAATGATATACAGTGATCAATGATAATGATGTGTGATTATGATCTAGGCCAACTGATGAATGCTGGTTGAGCATAAAATGTGCATTTTGGGAATTATACATCCTTTTCACATACCTTTGATCTTAGGTCTATGATTATACCTCTCCATAAGATGTTGGTGAAGTAAAAATTATACTATAGAAATATTATTCATTAGTGCTAACTTTTAACTAAGTTATATGATAATCTCTAGCCTAATAAATGATTAGTGAGAATTATTCATTTATTTATTTAAAGCAGATCGATTAAAAATTTGAGTATAGAAAATTGTCACTTGTACATAAAATTATAATAATCATTTCATATATATGTGGCATTAGAGCAGTGTTCTTGTTTTATCATATATATATATATATATGTGTGTGTGTGTGTGTTTTAAACTATGATAATGATAGATCATATATATATATATATGTGTGTGTGTGTGTTTTAAACTATGATAATGATAGATCATATATATATATATATATATACTTAACAGAAGTGCTTTCAATTATACTGTAATCATTATCAACTGAAGTAAAATAATAAAGGGAAAAAAGAAAAGGAGATATGACATGTTTTTCCAAAAACTGAGTATATTAATGTTACAGATTGTCTATTTGTTATACTATTTTTAAATTGATATGTAAAGATTGCGTTTTTAATTTTTTAATCTTTCTATAATGTCTTTCTCCCTTTAATATTTTTGTAAATTTAGCACTGTAAAATTTTTCATGATCTAAAAAAAAAAACTGAGGCAATATTGGATTGATTATTCTTAGCATTTTTTACATGAATGTATGTATAGTAATGTTTGAATACAAGTATAATTTATAGATATATACTTGGAGTTTAAATGTAATTATAGGAGATTTGAACATGGACTTTCAATATCCCTTCAGCTTTCCATTCTATCTCATAAAAGTGATATACATATCCACACACATGTGAAAAAGATAAACCAGCGCTCATCAGTTAGACCAGATCATCATCTGCCACAAATATATATAATCAATGCTTAGTTTATATTAAGATAGAAAACTTTCTATCTTTAAAGAACAGGCTTCTTAATATAAACCGAGCATTGATTACATATATGTGCGGGAGATGATGATCTGGACCAACTGATGAAATGTGTATATCAGAGACCATTTATTCATTTTACGAATGTGTGATCATGTGTATTGGTTGTATAAAATAGAGTGAATAGTTTAAGGGAGCTTGAAAGTCTGTATTCAAATCCCTTATAATTATATGAATGTATAATAGTTGGTTAATTTTTAGCTTTTTTTTCCAAAGCACATCTCAACTTTCCAATGCATGATTCTTTACATCTGCATATAGTTTGATATATATTATATTTTTATGTTTTAGTAATAGTATTTACCACTATTATAATTTTAAATTTTATATAGTATATTTTAACAGGCAATTATTTATTTTATATGTTTAACAGGATTGGAACTAAAGAAAGATGCTAAGAGATAAATATAACTGTTGAATATATATATATGTGCGTATGTGTGTGTATAATTTAGTTGAAGTTATGCATAGATTTAAAATAGATGATTTTATTTACGTAACTAATCAATTGCGAATTTTACATACAATGTCATTTGCTTATTGATTCCAGAACTGCTGCATACTTGACAAACCTATTCGTGAACTAATTTAAAAATAAAGAGAAGCGTTAAGTTTTCTAAAAATGAGCATATATATAAATAGCAATAATTATTGAGATAAAAATAATTGGTCTGCTGATTGATAACATATATGTATAAAGGAAAGTTTCTGGATCCACTAACTCAATATCCAGTGATTTATTGATTCATGGCTCTAATAAATATATAATTTAAAAAATTAGTAATTGCAAAAAAAAAAAAACCCAACATCTTATTTTTTTCTATTCATATTATAACAACTTGGTAGCACAATTCTAAATGCTACATCCTATTGCAAGTAATCAATTTAATATAACTTAGCTTTTATGCATTTTGTATCACACCTATTAAACGTATGTGTATATGAATATACTGTATACATAATATTATTATAAATATTTATGTTTAAAAATATAGATAATGTTGAATACACATTTGCTGCCTTTTTTAAAATCTCTTAATGTTGTTAATATTTTTTAACTTGTTGGTTGCAGGTGAGCAAGGTTTTTTTTTTTTTTTAAGATTCATATGTGATTTCATTTCTAGGAACTTAACAATTCACTTTATTTGTAGATCTAAGCGAAATGCATATTTGTCTAATAAAAATTTTAGCTTGTAAATTTTACAATTTGTTTATTACTTATTTTTATGCTGTTTTTATATATTTATGTATAGAGCAGAATGATTGTGCAAAAAAAAAAAAAAAAAAATGGAAGCACTCAAAATTAACTAGTTGTTATAAAATCAACAACAGGCACACAAATTTTATAAATTCTGCCTCAAGTAAAAAGTCTGTCTAATTTTTGCAATTTTTAATTGTAGAATAAATGACATCTAAATTAATTTTAAAAAAGGGATAGAAAATTATTTATTTAGAAAACTCCAGAAAAACCTCAAACATTTATATAGTATTGATCCAAAATATGTATACATCTAAAAACAGTATAACCGAATACATATGTAATAGACTTTTTTTTCCACATTGTAATTTAACTGAAGATATACATTAACTTCATATATATATTATATACTTCAAACTTTTATTCCATCACACATTCCTGAAACATATGACCAAATCTCCAATATATATAGTAATAGAATGATAATGTGGGCCACAGAAGAGAATGGTCCTGGTATAATAATACCCCACTATAGTGCCATTTGTAACAGAATGAAAATATGGACTGAGCCAAGGTGACTATCAACCAATGAATGGCAAGCTAACACTTAATTCAATCTTTTCTAAAGTCACAAGTATAGACGCTATTTGTTACAAAATAAAATATTGATGATACTCTTTGCTAAAATCGCACAGATTTGAACAGCATTTGTAATGTATTGGACCTAAATAAAAGCAATATTTCAAATTGTTCTAAGAGACTGAGTATTACATGTAACAAATTGAAAATGAAGATATATAACCAAATGTCACTATCTTATAAATAGCAATATATTCCTATTAAACAAAACACTTGTAATAAAATAATCATAATAACAAAAGATAAACTTTAATCTTCATGAATGATAACACAATTTATAACAATATCAACTTATCCCAAATATTCAACATTATTTCTCTTTAAACAAAATAATTCATAAATGGATAAAATAATATCCTTAATATGCCCCATAAATTTAGAAGCTGTTTACAACAAAATGAGAACTATAAGGATAGGAAACAAAGACTTTAGTATAAACTACAAACATAAAACACAAATTATATCAAAATAAAATATTACCAAATAGTTGATCTCGAATTATATTTAAATAAAATAAAATAATGCCAACTCAGCAATATTATTTCATTAATATTAACCTTCCCTTATTGTGAAACCAATTGCAATGGTATTGAATACTTGATGATAATAAAAAGACTTTATTACCTATAAATTTATGCATATTAATCTATCCTTAATAAGTATATAAAACTTTCTCTTTAAAATCCTTTAAGTTCATAACATCAAATTGTAAATAAAATAAAATACCTCAAAACTAAACTAATAATATAATATGCAAGATCAAGGTAATCTCACCCAGCTTCACCAACTTATAATAATATAGAATAAAATCAACCCTTTAAATAATCTTAAAATTTACAATATATAATCATAACAATACAAGATAAACCATGTATTCATATTAGATATTTATTCAAATATGATTAGCAAATCACAACAAATTATCTTTTAATCTAATAAAACTAAATTATTAATATTTATATTATAATTATAATAATATTTGAAACATTATTAATGTTATACTATGATCAAATGTCAATATTAAAACCTAATATTTAAACTAAATTTATGATTACACCAATGAAGTTTAAATATAATTAAAGCAAATCACGTTTTTTAATGGATTTCAAATATCAATTTCATCTTAAATAATTGGTATATTTGTACTTTGTAAGTTACTGAATCAGCTCAGATATAAATTTCTGTCCTAACATAACTGTTACACATAACTAATAAAATAATTATAACAAACTTCTAATTACCTATTAAATATCTAATAAATCTAAATCAATTAATTTATTACCACATAAATATATATATATGGTCCAAATGATAAAATATTAAATTTAATACAAAGAGAATAATATGTGATTGTATACATACTTACCAATCATATTGTTTAATTTCCAGACTGTCATGTGATAACTTTTAATAAATTATGCAGTATATATCAATACGTGAATATTATCTTGTCAGTATATTATTAACCAATAGGTTTGCATTAAAAAATTGAATGTCAAATAAGAAATTCTACTTGTTTTAGAAAAATTTAAAGTTTATTATTAATGGAAATATATACATATGACAAATTATAAATGTTTAAGACATATACAATCCAATATGATGTTAGGAGATATATTCTCCATTGAAATCAATTTAATAAAATAGATGATTGTACATCAAACTTCATGTATAAAATGTTTAATCTAAAATATGTATACCCATGTGACACAAAACATGTTGGTGAACATATACACCCTTAATGATATTTCAAATCTTTATAATAAAATAATTAATTGAAATGGAATATAATAAACATAAGTCTACCTATTCATTCATACTGTTCTAAATAAAATACCAAGGAATTATTGTTATGATATTGTTCTTTTACATTCTCAATATTTATATTATTTATTACCCAAATAATCCATCATCAGTGAATAAGAAGATGAAATTATAATTATTAAAATTTGAGATATAAATTTAAATTTAGATCACTTCACTCTCTTCTATTCTATGCATATAAAACAAATGATTATTCAACTTAAAGCATAATAACCAGTTATATTAATAAATATTATACAATTATAGAGCATAGGTAAAAAAATAACAATGCATATTATTATATGACCTGATTAATCATCCTCCAGCATGACACTTCAAAATAATATCACAGTTCCAATGTTTGTTCCTTGAATTATAATTTGGTGATATTTTGTTACTCCAAATAAAGCAGAAGTATCATAAAAAGTTATCCAATACGAAACACATTTTATTAATTTTAATATTTTACATATATTAAAGTTATCCTTTCATTTAGAAGATATTTAACACTAAAAGACATTATGAATGAACAGACACCAGTTTTTACCCATGATGCAATGCAAAATAAGCCAATTTAAATATTGTGTTGAAATAATTCATCAATATCACAAAACTATATTTGCAGATGATAATCATTATATACAATTTTCTATTGTTATATTTTATATTCCATTATTAAAACATAAGCAATATCCATTTTTGTAAAGAAATATTCAGATGATATTGAATGCAATGAGTTACTTTTTATTTCTTTAGTAAATTTTCATTTCTTTATCAAATTCTAGATAAATCTGTCTAGTTTTCTGGACAAATATTATTATTCTCACCCCATCATTTTATATAGTTAATAAACAAATACTTTTAAAAATAAATAAATAGAAATTATATGAAAGAACTTAAATTTGCTTCTATTGAGTCAGGACAAAAGAGAGAGAATTCAAACCATTCAGTTCTGTTTGTAATCTTTTAAATTGACATTATGAAAACTAAAGAAACACTCTTTTATAACTCTATTATCAAATTTATCCAGTGTTCCAAAAGCAAAATTTTATTACACAACAATAATAACAAGTAAAAAATAATTATTATTATTATTACATATAATAAACAATATTTATGTTTTAAAATAGAAACAAATAAAAAAATATTTCATAATTATTATATATAATAAACAATATTTATATTTTAAAAATACAAATAATACTTTTTTAATCCAACATAAACAAAACAATTTATACTACATTCTTATCCTACTAGACTGGAAATAGATATTTTATATATGTCTCTCCAATATAATATTACATATATCATATAAAAAAAATAATCATACTGAAGACATTAAATATTTATGTGTATTATTTGTACTCTATTATCTGTAAATGCAACAACCAAAATATGTATAAGAAAGAAAGAATAATAATTGCATCAAAACTATAAACTTTATTATTTATATGTGCATTTTTTTAAATGAATAAAATCAATTCATAATTTTTTATGTTACAATTAATAATAAACATTTCTTGTTTTAATATTCTTGTTGTCATAATAACATATCTCAATGCTCTTGGGCCAATACATTCACTATTAAAATCAATTTAAAAAACTACAATTGACATTCCTGCACATATTGAAATTTACTTTAAATTTCAGTAGATACAATATTCTTTTTCCTTCCAACATTTTTTTAAACTAACAATAATTTTACTGATATTTTTCTTAAATATAAAATTCACTTCCACTCAAATATATAAAAACTACCATTCTTTACTATTTACTCATTCCTCCTTTTTTTTGTATAATGTTTAACAATTCAATCATCAAATTATGAATACTTTATCAGTATTCCCATTAAAATAAGACAAAGCTTGCTTTCTCTTTTACTCACATCTCATTTATATATATTTATTGCTTTGTTATATATCTCTAATAAATAACATGCCAAAGATATCATTACTAATAAAAAAAATTCTAAGCTAATAAATTACTAACAATTTATTATAAAGCACAATTATATCTCTTTATTCTTTCAGCTTTCCTATAATTTGTCAATTATAGTTACTAAAGTTTTACTATAAATTTGACACTAACCCTCTTTATATTTAATTCTTTCATTAACCTTTTTATCAATAACATAACTTAAAAATTCATTATAACCAAACAAAATAACATCTTATGTGGAAGATTTCTAATATTGAAATCAATTATTTCATCATTCATATTATGATACTACAAAACATCAATAAAATCATTTTCATGTAAAACTTTTAAATTTGTTTTTCCAATATAGTATTTATTTTAAGATTACATTTACTTTTCAATTTTTAAAATAAACTTATGTTCCAGAGATTTCAATCATAAACTGAAATTATTCAATACTCCTACTAAAAAAAAGACTTCAGTCCAGATATGACTTGCTAATACTTAATAGCTATAGGTCACTATTGTTTATCAAATTTACACTATTATTCAAACATTTATATGTCTCACATCATTTTAAAACATTCCTATCTTTAGGATTACATGACATGTTATAAATAATATAAGGAGTTATAAACACTAAATGTTTGGGAATTTTTTTTTTTTACTATATTCCATACTACTTATTTTCTATAATACTATATTACTACCATTGACTATTTAGTTCTTGTATGAAATATTTTCACAACAATAAAAAAAAATACCAACACATTATCCTTTTATAAATGCCTTTTGCTTAACAAGTTATACTTTAATTTCATCAAAATATCAAATAAAAGTCTCATATTTTCTCATTTTAACATTTACAATCATATTATCATTAACTAATATAGGGTTCAAGTCCAAACACTAAATGAACATTTATTAATTTTTTTATACACTATGACATATTATACTTTAATTTTTAAAAAAGTCATGTTTATTTGAATTTAATTTAAAATATTAAAATGATTCTCATTAATTCATTAATCAGATCATGGGTCTTTAAGGATCTAAAGCCATCCACACTTGTAACAATATTACACTGAGATCAAACTTTCCATGTAATTTTCAACTATTATCAACATTTCTGAATAAAATAACAAACAAATTTCACTATCCATATTATCATCTACCACATAATTACCCTTGCTATAAATTTTCTCATGAAATGAAGGCTTAATTCATTTCTTAGATGATTTATTCTCTTTTTCCTTTGCAGTTACATTATTATAAATTTTTCCTTGGAGTAATTGCTTAATTCATTTCTTATAGGATATATTCTCCTTTTCTTTATAATTACTGCTGTGACTCTTTCAATAATTATTTTCCATTTTTCCCTTATTCATGTATGTTTTTATAAATTTGTGTACACATCTATGATTGGTATTATCAGACAATTCATTCTCTATTTCTTTGGAAATAGTTCTATTTTCCAACCATACTTTATTTATAATTTTCTGAACAGCTTTAGTCTTTATTTCCCCATTTTGTTTAAGCTTTTTACTTAAGCTTTTTATCTCTGCTATACACCTTATCATAATCATTCCTGTGGTGGAACAAATTAATGTTGTTTAAGTCAAGTAGTATTTATATACCTATTTACTTTTTATGAAATATTTACTCTTATGCTAGGCTATGTTTACTTATATACTAATATATAATAACACCACAGCTAGATGTTAATGATTATATAAACAATAATTATACGCAAACATACAAAATAAGCTATTTATTACATAATTCATTTAATTGATGCCAGTCAAGTGTTAAATATATAAAAGCATATGATTTTAGATACTGTTACAATATATATATATATTAGTGTGTGTGTGTGATTTACTCATTATTGCTTGCATTCATTCTTTTTTTTTTAATTTTATATATATACATCAAGATTAATACTCAAACTAGTAGTTTATTAAAAAGTACAAGACAAAAATTTTTGAGAGAAAAGAATGGACTGTTTTTTTCTTTACCTTATTTTCTTTTAAAGAAGCTTATCTGTAGCATTTTGGAAAAAATCATGAATATTTTTAATCAATCATACTTAAAAGCTATTTTTTAAATTTATTTATATTATTTGACATTTGTGAAATTTTTCAATTGATACTACTAAGAGGGTTTTATGAAAACTAAAACAAACAAAAAAAACTCTATTATTATTGTTGTTGTTATAAAGGGTCATAATGTGTATTGGCTGTGGATAATAACTTGTTCAATATATGATGTATGTGTGCATACAATAATAAATAAATAATTATATTAAAATTACACATATCAATATTTCAATAAATTATTGTATACAAATCATTATCATTAGTTATTAATTATAATATATAATTTAACAAATGCAATATGTTGATATCTAGTGTTCATAGTTATTATTACAATTTATAAAAAAAATATCATTCTTTGCAATTTTATTTATGTAAATGAATTTCATTTAAAAGAAAGTTAGACAAAATGCAGGAAAATTCATAAAAGTGTATTGAAATTATTGCCTGATTGGTATAATAGCAAGATTCTTTGAATAAAATGGAAAGCAGACATTGTACCTAGTGAAATGTATTTTTAGAAATCTAAGACATTGATTTCTAAGACAATGAGATCGAAAACAGGCAAAACTCTCTATACATATTGCCACTCAATGCAAGCCAAAGTAATCAATGGATGCTGAAGGCTTGTGCATAAAATTCCCATCTAGTGCCTACTCATCCAATATTTCCAGACTAGTTTCTGGCTTGTGGCTTTTATCAGTGAGGAGTCTTGGATAACAGTTAAGAGCAAGCATAAAAAATAGTGACAATGAGATCAAGTGAGGAATTTATCCCTTATTTGCTACTATATTTTCCCAATAACTCAGAAAACTAGCATGAAAAATATAGTATAAAAACATAGTATGGATTAAGTGAATTGAATAATACAAATTTCTCTTCAAAATTAATGGATATATCATACTTTATATTTGTCAATCAATTAGGAAGCAAAAATAGATATAAAAAAAATTATTGTTCAAAAACAAAGTCCGATATTTAAAAGCTGATGGATGATAATAATAATTCCATTCAATTATCACATCACCAGTTTCAATATGGATTACTCAAGAAGTCTGACAAAACTAACAAGGGCAGTTCGACATTTATTATTCAAAATATCATTCAGGTTAAATGAATAAAAAAAAATGGTAGTGTTCTATTTAAAATTACTATGCCAATAATAATTTTATTTAACAAATATTTAAAAAAAGTATATTAATTAATGATTATAAATCTATTATTATTAAGTGCTTCAATAGTTGTAATCGTGAAGAACGAAATTAATCTCCAGTCATAGACTAATTATAAATATATATTCAAATCTCTATGCACTCACTAATATTTAACTTATATCAAAGGTTAAAACCTGTAATCATAATCATTTCTTAAATATTTTAGATGTTTATCACATGAATAAGAATAAAAAATGTAACTAAAATAATGTATGTCTATCTCCACTTTATAATGGATTCACATATTCATTTATCAGTCAATAATTAATGATAATTGTGAAGAAGAAAATTAACCTCCAATCCATGTACTGTTTATAATGTATATTAAAATCTCTGTGTACTCACCTCTAGCCAACCTGTACTGACTATGCTTACTTCAAGACTTGAAACTATTATATGACGATGTTCAAAATGACAATTATATTGCACAAATTTAGATATTTTATCACAGGAGAAAGATGGAATCTCATTTTTAATTAACCATACTAGTTGCTTATACAAGAATACACTTTGGTGAGTGCGCAGAGGTTTTAATATTTATAAACAGTGCTTGATAAGATGTTAATTTTTTTCTTCACCATTATAATTAATGATTGATTGTAATTAAAATTTTTATTCTTATTTCTTTGATAAACACTTAAAATATTTAATAAATGACTATGATTATAAGTGTTAATCTTTGTTATACACTAAATATTTTATTTTTCTTGAAGCAGAACAGAGAGATAGATATTGGGAGAGCTAAATATTGGTAATACTTTACTTAATGAGATATATAGGGGTTGAAACCCAGACTTTCACATGATCCTCAACTCTCCAAGTCATCTCATATTGCTGACCCACCTAATCACACACATGTTGAAAAGATAAATAATCACCAATATACATATTTCATGCTAAACCAACAATCATTAGTTGGTCCAGATTACTATCTCCACACATATATAAAATTGGTGCTCAACTTTATATTAAGATAGCCAATCTTCATACTTTAATGGACAGCTTCAAACTACTCCAACCCACAACTCTTCAGCCATTCATTTCTTTGAAAATCTGATGATGGAATGTTCAAAGCCCTTGTTAATAAGATAAATTTCTTTTCCATTTTTTAATTTTAATATGAAAATAAAATAATTTAAATTATAAATGGTAAATAAATATGTTTGATTATTACAATTATCATATCATAATTAATTCTAATAAAAGGGTTTAAAATAATATTGGTTTACAATATTAATAATTTTGCATTTTAACAGAATTGAAATATAGTTCTTAAATTTGTAAAATTTATTTTTAAAATAATAAAAGATTTTATAATTATTAATTTATTGCTTTTTTTAGTATTATTTATTTAGTGTTTTAATTATAGTTTATATAAATTGTACATTTTGCATAATAAAATTAATTTTATTGTTAATTGCCATATTGTCCTTGATATTTAATTTTTATTTAGGTTGCTATCTATCAGTGATGATGTAGCATTGGGTTTGTTACATGAATTCATTGTATTACTCTTATGATAAAATTATGATATAAAACTTTAAACACTCATTTCATGTTACATGAACATTGACTACAGATGATAAGGTCATTGTAACTAAATAAAGAAGTGGCATCCATATTATTACAAATGAAATATCTAACTTGCACTCACTCAGTATCATTATCGAATTATAAATGTTTGCATGTTAGAATATATATACTCTCAATGCCATACCTCATTTCCATGCCACAATAGTCACATTATCTTTTATTAATTTTTTTAGTTCACTACCATACATTATCAGTACTGATCCAAATATCGAAATATGTAAATTTAAGACATTCATAGTGATTAATATTATATAATATATTGAGATTAATACTCAAACCATTGATTTATTAATTTAAAAAAAATACCCTCAATCCAAAACACATTTACTTAATAAATCAGTAGTTTTTTTAGTATTAATCTCAATGTATTACATAATAGTAATCATTGGAACATCTTAAATTTATGTAATTCAGTCTTTGAGTCAGTGTTGACAATGAGTATATTGAAAATTTTCACAATCATCAATTAAAGTGATATAAATCAATTTAAAAAATAACTTTAAAATGTTCATGCTTTCTTTCCAAAGCACTTCAGATAAACCTTTATAAAAGAAAATGAAGTAAAGAAAGAAGACAGCCTATTCTTTTCTTTAAAAAATATTCACTTGTGCTTTGGAGTGAGAATATTTTATTTACTTAATAAATCAGAAATTTGAATATTAATCTCAATGTATTACATAATATTAATCACCAGGAATGTTTTAAATTATATATATATATATATATATATATTTATATATATATATATATATATATATATATATATATATTGAAACAGACACACTGCTTCATGTATGTATTTAGAAGATCCCCCCCCCAATTAAAAAAACTAATAATATTTTAAGTCAGACTAGTAATATTTTTTTTAAAAAAGTCTAAATATTTTAAAGAAAAAGAAGTAATAAAATTTGACCGCAATTAAAATGATAATTTGTTAATTCATAACGATTTGGTCAAATAAAAAAAATCAAACTTTTCAAAATGAAAAAAAAAGAAAAAAGCAAATACATTTATATTTGCAATTAAAGAAAGTATAAATCTTTCTTTATTAAAATTAAATAAAAAAAATCTTCAAACATTAAAGCTCAGATTGAAGAAAACTTCTAAGACAGAATAACTCTAGATGTCTAATCACCATGCCACAGGCAATAAAAAATTAAGATTCAAAAACATATGAAGGCAGATAATCAAATATAGTTACTAATTAAAAGTCTGTTCCTGCCAAAGAAAAATGGTCCAATGATTGGGGGATTAATGGCATAAATATGGATGAAACCACACCAAAAACCAATTGAATTCAGCAGTCATGTAAGATTAGTCTATTTGTCAGGGGAAAAAATATATAAATAGTGTGGAAAATCAGTAGATTATTATTATTATTATTATTATTATTATTATTATTATTATTATTATTATTATTATTATTATTATTATTATTATTATTATTATTATATTTGATTGATTCAGAGATACAAAATTCATGAATTGGTACAAGATTTAGCTACTAGACTACTAGAAAAGTGACCAATAAAAACATCAAACAGCCTAATGAAAATCATCATAATATGATCTTCGGCTAGACTATATGTTCTCTTTTTCTGCCCACCATGTAAACTCCAAGCCTTGCCTAGACATTTTAATGTGTCATTCAAGACAGACCCCAGTTATTTAGTAATGCAATAATAAACAAAGACATGAAATTTTAAGGTAAGCAATTAAAAATGATTCAATTACAATAAAATATGAGTTAAAATTATAGCTATTAATTTTTATAAAACAAAAGAGAGAAAATGTTATATTATTAGTCTTAAGAAAAGTTTTCACAATCAATTATTAACTTCAGTCAAAAGTTGATGATAGTTTTTTTTTTTACCTTTATTTAAAAATGAAAACAAGAAATGAAAATCATTATTATTTAATTAAAAACACTCACACACATATATATGTGTTATACATTTTATTAGTTAAATGCCAATTATTTCATAAAATTTAAGATATATTTAAATAATAGAAATACTTCTAATAATAATTGTAATACTTATTTCAAATGAACCAGCTAAATGGGAATGTCAATCACAAAAATCAAAGATATGGTAAAAATAATAAAATGCTATATGAATCATAAATACTTATGTGTGTGTTATCTATATCTTAATAAAATAATAAAATGTATCTGTATAAATATACATCTATACTGGATTGGATTATAAATACTCCACAAATATGGAATTGCTGATATTACCTGCTTACCTACCTGTAATGATTCTTAAAAATAATAAATGCTATATGAATCATAAATACTTATATGCATGTTAGCTATATCTTAATAAAATGTATGTGTATAAATATACATCTATACTTGTTGGATTATAAATGCTCCACATGGAATTGCTGATATTACCTGCTTACCTACCTGTATCATGTGTATAAATAATATACATCTATCTGAAATGCTTCCACATACCTGGAATAATAATTATACTACTGATATTATCTGCATATCTACTTAAAATGTTTCTACAGACCCAGAATAAATGATTCCAAACATTTATGTATTAATATAATATGTATATCTACCTGAAATGCTTTCACATACCTGGAATAATAATTGTAATACTGACATTATTTGTTCATCTATTTTAAATGCTTCCATAGACTTGAAATCAATAGTCAAAAACATTTATTTATAAATTGTGTATGTGTACCTGCTTAAAATGCTTCTACAGATCTGGAATAAATGGTTAAAAACATTTGCATATTAATATATATATATATATATATATATATATATATGAGTGTGTGTGTGAAATGCTTCTATCAACATCAGAAGATAATTATGAACACATATTATCTGCAATCCTATTTGAAATGCTTCTATCAGCATCAAAATGTGATTATCAATACTTGTATATTAATTGTATATGTATATCTACCTGAAATGTGTCTTTAGACTTCTTCTCATCATGTGAACTAAAAAATGGGGTTTTGCTTGGATAACCTACCTGAAATATTACTAGACTTCTTCTCATTATATGAACTATATTAGAAGGACTTGCTAATGAATTATTATTAATAAAATTGTTGTTATTAAAAATTAATCCAATCATTTAGTTCCATTTTTGCATCACTAGTGCATTGCATCTTGCTCACAAAAAGCTCATGCCTCCTGAGTTATGTTGGCATAACCAGATGATCGTAATTAAGGTTGTAGTGAGATGGAATTCTAGATGCTTCCAGTCTCTATGGTGCTACATCCTCTGAGGAGCATGAAATATTGTTGTAGATGAGGTGACATCTGCATTGGGGAATGCCAATCAATAATTCCTTTCTGCAATATGCTCATTATGAAGAGTGGGGTTGGTTCTTGTCCAGTTATAATATATATAGTTACAGTAACCAGGGTACAAACAAATACTTAATGGTACTAATGAATACTCAACAAATTATATCAATATTTATAATATCATATTTTATTGGAGTAATGTGTAATGGTATTAATTTCTTATTTCAGATTTAAATCCTCACCAGTAATATAATTCAGAAAAATAATAATGACTTTTACCATTAGAATTGCTTTATTGTAGTTTATTTGATTTTGTGTTTTATTTATTGAAACACTATGTGGCAAACCTTCTTAAATGAGTATGTTTACTTAAAGTTATTTACAATAATAATATCATTATTTATCAACTGTTTCTATAATTGCACCTTCCAGACACTTTACTCATCAGTGTGTGTTTCTCAGAGCTGTGGGGGTTTTTCTTTTCTTTTTCAGGATCATATGTATGGCCTATATTTTTACTAGCATATATATAATGACAAAGAGATTAATAAATAATAAAATAATTTTAATGCAGTAAAAAGTAAATAAAATAAATATAATTTTCTTTTGTATATTTCTCTTGCATAAACTTATCAAGCTGAATATCATAATCAAAAATTTATATTTTTTATTTTAGCTCTTTATTAAAGCCTCCCACATATGTATATAAAAATTATTATTTAATACAGTCTTTATAGTAATACTTTCATTTATATACATATATATGAATTAGAGCATAATTCATTCTTTGAATAGTTTCAATTTAAATATTTTTTGTTCTTTAATACTCTGGTATTATGTAAATATAAAATAAAATAAAATATTGAATTTCCTTCCTTCAGAATACCTTACCATTTTAGTCCTTGAATTCACTTATCTTCTTTTATATGTCTTTTTTCCTTTTAATGATTTTAGTATTATTGCTAATCAAATAAGTGCTGAACACAATTATGCTTCATGTTAGTGTATTATCATTTCATTAAATAATATTTTACAACTTATCTGCATAGTTCAGTTTTTTTCTTTCCTAGCAACTGATCATAGTTGATATGAAGAACTAGGAAATTGCTTAGGTTAGGAACCAAGGTGCTACTCCCTTTTTATCACACCATATCTAAAAAGCTAGTAAATCCAAATAATTGTAAATCAACACACACTTTTCTAGGTTAATCTTTTTAGATAATTCTTCCCACCTCTTCTCCTTCAACAACAAGAAGAATTAAGAAAAAATCTATCTTATTTGTATATCACCGGCTTCATTTGTGATACAATCCCTTTTTACTTTAAAAATAATTTTTGGGACTGTCACCTAAATGAATTTCTAAAGTAATCTATCCTTTTTAAAAAAGAGAATATTAATTAAGTGAATATAACTATTTACAAAATAAATAATCTTTATTTATATAAATTTTATATACATGAATATTTCATTCCTCCCTTCTTTCTTCCGTCATATATATATATATGTAAGTGAACACACATTATTCTCAAAATATCATATAATCTTTGCATGGCTATAACAAGGGTTACAGTATATATATAAATCATCATCATGACATGAATGCATTCTGGTATATTGACTGTCTTTCCATAAAAAGAATATATATATATCTTTTGTTGACAACTCCATTAATTCATCTATCTATTTCAACAAATTTTCCCTTCTTAATCTCATATTTAAGTAGAATCCTTATATGGAAATTTGAAATTTCTTGCATTGTAAAAACTTTTTATCCATATATAAATTATCATATGCTTAATATTTTTAAGTGTCTCTTCAAAATAGTTATAAAATTTCTTATAGATATTTTATAGGATTTTTCTGATCTGTGTGGTCTTCACAACAACTAATTTTTAGCATTAAATATATGTAAATAATTATATAATATTGTTTTTTTAAAATATTTTCTATTTAATAATAATCTTTTTTCAAATAATTGATTTTATGCATTTATCTTAAATTGTTATGTTTTAGAATTTCAAAGATATAAATTAATAATTAATTAGTGAAAATTAATTTTTAATCTTTCATCATAATTTGAAAAGTCAATAGAATTTAAGCTTAAATTAATACATAATATAGTTTGGAACATTTGTATGATTTATAGACCAATTTAAATAAAAAAATATAAAAAGTTTTTTTTTTTTACTTCTCAAAAAATTTAAAAAATTTTCAAAATCTCTCACTCACTAATAATAATGAATCAATAATTCTAAAAAAGTTTTCAAGTTACATAATTAATCATATTTTTCAAATATTCAAAGTAAACATAATTATTTAATTCTATGTATTTACATTTATTCCTTGTATTTGAAAAAAAAATAAGGAAAAATTAATTAAATTATATATATATTGTGCCATTACTTTTCGTATCTAAAAGTTTGTAGGCCAAGAATCAAAGATTTTAATTACAGCTGAAATCATATCATACGAGGGCGAACCAGTAAATAACCTGAAGCCATGAAATTAGAAGAATCTTATATCGCGGCTGTTAATTTTTATACATATGACAGATTCAGATAATCTCCTCTTGCAATCCCATTTTTTTATATGCGTGTATATGCTACGGTCATATGTTTTATTATCACATACAAATGCTAAAGGAATAAACACGAACACTTACATATGTTTCAAATAATAATCAGCTTTATTACAAAATCTTCTTTTTTTATATACCTTTCTTTTATTCAAGACTATTGATAGAAACAAATCATTTATAATTACCCCATCTACCTCCCTCTTTTGTGTAAACTTGACCTGACTAACATTATCGTTCTTTTTCTTTTTTTTTTATAAATAAAAAAAAAAAAACAGGTGAAGAGTAACATATTTTTCATTCTCGAAGGAACATGCACTTTTATTTATATATGTAAGCATCTCAGACTGGTATGAATCTTGACCAGTGCAGAGGCTAAGTGGCTTACTATTAGGAGACAGTAATTACTCTGAACCCCTACCCTCTCTTTCAATATTTACTCCACTCTTAAACTTTTCACTTTTACTTATATATATAAGCATCTCAGACTGGTATGAATCTTGACCAGTGCAGAGGCTAAGTGGCTTACTATTAGGAGACAGTAATTACTCTGAACCCCTACCCTCTCTTTCAATATTTACTCCACTCTTAAACTTTTCACTTTTACTTATATATATAAGCATCTCAGACTGGTATGAATCTTGACCAGTGCAGAGGCTAAGTGGCTTACTATTAGGAGACAGTAATTACTCTGAACCCCTACCCTCTCTTTCAATATTTACTCCACTCTTAAGCTTTTCATTTGCTTTCTTAAATCATTTCTATTTTTAATCTCCCCTATAGTCTTGAATTTTATCTAAAGCTAGTTGAAAACCCTCTTTAAAAAAAAATTCAAATACAAATATAAATAAATTACAAATTTCAAATAAAATTAATTGGGCAAAGTAAACATAAGCATTATAAATATATGCATATAAAAAAAATTTTCTATTGTTGCAACTTATAGTTCGTGGCTGATTAAATATAATCCCAATTAGAGGTGTTTTTAAATTTAGCAATCAATAGTTCAAGCAAAAAAAAGCAAAGTTTATATTAACCTGATCGATCAGTGTCTGTACGCGTTCCTTGGGATCCTTTGGGAGTTAATTCACTGTAAAAAATTTTGTCCGCCCGCTAGCTCTGCTTTCTCTTCGGTGGTTTCTCGGTGATGAAATCCAGGAATTGGCTAGTGTCCCAGCTGGGTATGGATTTTACTTGTTTAGCCTTCTAACATTTTATTTTCACTCTCAAAAAGTTCTCTTCTGTTATTAAAAAAAATAATAATTCTTTAAACAATAGGTTTGTCTCTTATTTATAGTCCTTTTTCCATTGTCCTTTTATCTGATCACGTTCCCAGCCAGTGTTTGCATTTCTTTAATTTTTTTTTAGTTTTTTAACATCAGCTAACTAGAAGCCAAGACAATAGAATTAATTATAATTCTTTTCTCTCTTTTCCCCACCTTTTCCAATCAGAAAATTTAATTATGAAATTGTTTTAAAAAAAAAACAAAAATTTATTTAATATCA
Organism: Epiperipatus broadwayi; assembly: GCA_028023455.1. Lineage (NCBI taxonomy): Eukaryota > Metazoa > Onychophora > Udeonychophora > Euonychophora > Peripatidae > Epiperipatus > Epiperipatus broadwayi. The sequence goes on from JAQFVV010000297.1 coordinate 878,754, forward strand.
CTTTCAATGTAATCTCACTCCAATTAAACAAATAACTAATCTACCATTTTGTCCTCTTTTTTTCTTTCTATTCTGTTCTTTTAAAATCCCATTAAAAATAAAACAAGAAATAATGCCAAAAACCCACTATATATATATATATTATAACGGGACGGCCTTAATCATCCCAGTTGGTGTATTAAATGTAATATAATCAATTATATTTAATGTTTAGAAGTCATTAACTTAATGCTTCATAGTTAGGTTTGCCAAATATAACAGAATGGATTATATTTAAAATCTAAGTTAGTCTTGTTAAATATAAAGGGATGATTAAGGCCGTCCCATTATATCTGGCGACCCAAACGTTAGGGGCTTCGATTAATTAAATCTCATACCCTGTAGACTGCGTTTTATTTGGTGTGCGACGTTTTAGGCATTGAATGTATAATTTCGATTCATTATATATGGTATTTATAATTGCAAGATTAATATAAATAAAAAAAAATGGTAATATATATAATATGATTTAGACAGATCAATATTTGAATAACTAATTATTAAATTATGTTTTAAACAAGAGTTGAGTGGGATAAAGTTTTATATAGACATAGACGTTTAAAATATACACATATATTATTAGAACATCATAAGTATATATAAATGGCATGGGGTGGTAGAGAACTTTACGATATAATATTTTGGTTATAAAAATATATATACACTTAAGTAATATTTGAATTAAGTTAAAATTTGTTATGCTGCGAAGTGGGAAAATGTTTTCAAACAAAGATATTAAATGCTCTAGTCAAATGCAAGATGATTTGCAAAGTGAACTAAATGATGATAGTAATATTATTGAACAATCATCGTTAGTACAAGCACCTGGGGGTTCTACAACCATAATTGAATACCCTCAACAAACACCGAGTTTAGATCAAGTGTTATCTCAAACACAAAATATAATTGATGAAGATTTAAATCAATCATCTACAATTGGAATTAGTCAATCATTTAATGTTGATACAATTCAGCAAATGTTACAAATGTTTATGACTAAAATGGACAGTAATAATCAAAAATTACTTGATAATATGAATAAAAAATTGGATGATAATATTAATAGTTTAAAAAATGATTTGAAGATTGAAATAACAGGAATTGAAAATAAACTATCTACAAAAATCCAACAATTAAATTTAAATGTGGATAATGTTAAAAAAGATAACATAGAAATTAAACAAGCATTAAATGATTTAAAGAATGAAATTGATGAAAATAATTCAAAATGTCAACAACGGTTTAGTGAGTTCCAAGGTGACATAATAGATAGATTAAATGTTAAATGTGATGAAATGTATAAAAATCAAGGAATTTTTAGAGATCAAGTAAAAGAAGAACAAAATAAAATACGGAATGAAATCCAAGTAGATAGACAACAAACACAAGCAAGAATAGATCAACTATCTACTAAACATAATAATGAGGTAGAATCTCAGAATAATGTATTGGAGACTATTGATCATCAACTTAAAACTTTAGAAAATAAAATGAATTCAATAGAAATTAATACAAATATAGACAAAAATGTATTGGAAAAATTAAGGAAAGATACTACTGAAACTTGGAATAGAGTAAATAAAATAAAGCAATCAACTGATAGTAGATTTTTGTTTATTGAAACACAGATATGTAAAAGAACACCAATTATAGAAATGCATCAGGTTGAAAATAATGTAAATTCTTATAGTTATAATCAAGAACAAAATCATGGTGAAAATCATTTGGAAGTCATTCAAAAAGATCCACAACAAGTAATTGACTCTGGTGATAGATCAAATTTTCAGTATCATATAATGCCTGAAGTTGAAAATTATCCTAGTAATTTTGAATTAGAAGGGATAAACTTAAATACTTATAGGATTAATCATGAAAATCAAACATCAACTTCTCAGTTGAATGTTTTAGAAAAACAAAAGGTATATAACCATTCAATACCAAGTAGTACAATTAACCCATTTGTTAGGTTAAAAATATTCAAAGGATCTCATAATGAATCTCCGATAGAACATATTAGAAGCCTTAATCTTTATTTTTCTGTTAACCATAGTTTATCAGAAGGAGAAAAAGTGATTGTTGCATATAGTCACTTACAAGGAGATGCATTGATGTGGTGGGAGTCTTTATCACAAACTCCATCTACTTATATGGAATATCAAGAGTTATTAATTAAAAATTTTTGGAATAGAGATAAACAAGAGGTTTTATTGTACCAAATATTCCAAGATAAGTATAAACAGACACCTGGAGAAACCTTGACCAAATTCTTTCGCCGTCAAATAACAAAATTAAGAACATTTAATACTTATCATTTAAGTGAAGGCGAAATGATTAGAATAATAAAAAGAAATTTACCACTTAAAATAGAACAATCATTATTGTGTACCAATATAACAAAAATAGAACAAATAGTAGAACTTTTAAATAGTATTGATATGAATCAAACCAATTTATCAATTAGATTACCTGATAAAAAAAAGGTGGAAGCTTCAATCAATACAATATTTTATAATAGAAGGAAAAATAATAGAAATACCAATTATTGGAAGGGAAAAACATCTCAAAGGAATATACCTTATGACCCCTCTCTCAAAATAAATCGTGATAATTTAAATAAAGTAAAAATAACTTCTTCTAATAATCCAAGAAATTTCCCAAAACCGGGATGTAGTAAAGATATATCTATAGATTCACATAAAACAAACTAAAAGGGTACTTGAGGAAATGTTCCTCACCTCAAGAAACCAAATACCCAATGAGGAACTTGAATCAATCTTTTACACGAGAAATCACTAACATGATGTGTTCATGGGAAGATAAAACACCAAATTTTGTTTTACAAAGTTGCCCTATGATAGAAGTTTTGTTTGAGAGCTTGCTGGTTAAGGCATTATTAGATTCTGGTAGCCAAATTTCTGTGATATCAGAGACATTTTACCAAAAGATTTTAGCAATAAATCCTAATATCAAAATTTTACCACTGAAATCTATGCAGGTTACCATGGCTAACAGTAGAAAAGCTAAGTTAATCCAAAAACAAATTTGGGTTGAGATTAAAATCGGCCAAACAACTCTCTATCATGTATTTTTAATTTTGAATGGTTTGATTCATAATATTATTTTAGGGGCAGACTTCCTACATTTGAACACTTGTGTAATTGATTTCTGTAATAAAACAGTTAAAATTAATGATGAAGTCTTAGAGATGACATTGCTTCCAAGATATGATCAAATTGAAGTTGACTCTATAACATCTAGCATTTCAGAAACACTTTTAGAGAGTAAACTCGCAGAATCCAACTTGCTTGGAAGTGATGATATGTTAAAATTACGATTTGTTATAAGAAAATTTAATTCTATTTTCTCAGACATACCAGGAGTGATAAAGGGATTCCAACAGAGAATTAGATTAATTCATGATCAACCATTTCAATCTAAATCATATCCTATTCCATACCAATATCAGGAAGATATATCTAAGCAAATTAATAAAAAGCTGGATTGGGAAATCATTTCCAAATGCTCTTCACCTTACTGTAATCCAGTAGTAACTGTGAAGAAGAAAGATGGGTCGATGAGATTTTGTTTGGATGCTAGACAACTAAACAAAATTACTGTCCCAGACAGAAATATACCACCGCCCATACATGACTTATTCATGAAATTTGGAAATAAGAAGGTATTTTCTACTTTCGATTTAACCTCCAGCTATTGGCAGATTGAACTTCATCCAGAAGATCGCCAATATACTGCTTTCCGTTATGAGGGTTTTACATACCAATTTAATAGGATGCCATTTGGATTGATAAATAGTGGTGCAGGTCTAATCAGATGTTTAGATAAGACTTTATCTCCTGAGGTAAAACAAATCATAATTATTTATGTGGATGATGTAATTATTGCATCCACCACAGTTGAAGAACACCTTCAACATTTATCTATATTTTTTAAAGAGTGTTTTCTGAAAGGTATAAAAATTAACTTCAAGAAGAGTACTTTAGTTTCCAACCAAGTAGTCTTCTTAGGTCATATTGTTGGTTGCAATGGGATAAGACCTCATCCAGAGAAGATCTCTGCCATTCAAAACTTTCCTAAACCATCTACCCGAAAACAAATTAGATCATTTTTAGGTCTATGTAATTTTTACAACCGTTTCTATCAGAAGTTCTCAGACCACATGGAACCGTTATTAAAATTGATTAGAAAAGATGAACGTTGGAAATGGACCGAAGAACAAGACCGTGCATTTGAGAATATTAAAACAGGGTTTTTGGAGTTAACCATGTTAGCTTTCCCTGATTTTAATAAATCATTCATTGTTCAAACAGATAGTAGTGGTTTTGGATTAGGGGTAACACTGTCCCAAATCCAAGAGGATGGCCAACCAGGTGTCCTCTACTTTATAAGCCGGCTCTTGAAAGGTCCAGAAATAAATTACATGGTTACAGAGAAGGAAGCACTAGCAATAGTCTGGGCTTTCCAAAAATTTCGACAAATGCTACTCGGATCAGAGGTGATAGTGATCACTGATCACAAAAGCCTTGAATTCCTGAATCATAGTTATCTGACTAATAGTCGTCTAGTTAGATGGAGTTTACTACTACAGGAATTTAATTACACTGTGCATTATTGCAAAGGATCCGAGAATATCGTGGCTGATGTGCTTAGTCGAAATCCATGTAGGTCAGAACAAAATCATTTGATGGTAGACAACACCTACATTACAAATGTCAATGTGATGGCTGATAGTAATGTAGAGAACGAGTTGGAAAACTTACAAGAAATACAATTTAATGACCCAGAATTAAACCCAATTATAAAAGTTTTATTAGGGGAGGAAGTTTTGGATGCACCTAAAGATCTTAACCATTTTAAATTAGAACAACAGGTCTTACTATATAAAGTGAATGATAATGTTGATGAGTGGAGGACAATAATACCAAAGTCTTTACGTGACCCACTCATAAAATACGTACACTGTCTATACGGGCATTATGGTGCTCATAATACAGAACACACCCTAAAGAATTGGTTTTACTGGCCAAAAATGTATAAAGACATCTTAAAATCACTCCAAGATTGTCTAATTTGCTTAAGAGCTAAATCAGTAAACCAAAATTATATTAATTCAATTAATTCTATCATTCCAGAAAGACCAAACGAGATCTTAGCAATTGACTATTATGGGCCTTTGCCTCCATTTAACAAACAAAAATATTTATTAGTCACTTATGATCTCTTTTCCAAATATGTTGCTGCTTACCCGATACCCCAAGCCAATACTAAACATACAATCAAAGTATTGAGTACTCTCCAATTCCCAATGATAGGAAAACCAAAAACCATACTAACTGATCATGGTACACCTTTTCTATCTAGGGAATGGAAGAAATGGGTAGACATATCAAAAATAAAACATGTGCTAATCTCTATTAGGAATCCACAATCAAATCCATGCGAACGTATTATGCGGGAGCTTGGACGTTTGTTTAGGACCTATTTAGAAGAGGAGCACAAGGGTTGGGTAAAGCAGACAAAACGTGTAGTAGACTATATCAATTGGAGTTTAAATGAATCTACAGGATTCTCACCCATCCGACTACACTTTCATCAAATTATACCTATATTATTTAAAAAATATAAACCTATTATTAATAAACCCAAAATAAATGGAGAAAATGATATTTTACAAGCTCATAAACAACTTGTTAAAATGGCAAATAATAGAAGTCAAAATAAAAAAAATGTATTTATGAATTTAAAGTCGGAGATAAAGTTTTGATAAAGACTTTCCATCCCAGCAAACCATTGGAGAATAAATACCATAAATTCTTCAATACATATGAAGGACCTTATACTATCGTTAAAAGGGCAGGTCCAAATGCATTTTGGATTAACCAAGAAGGAGAGATTCATGGTACATACAATTCACGAATTTTAAAACCATATTTTGGCTGCTTATAATGTTTTATAAAGAAATGAGGTGAAGACCAAGATAAGAATTGGGCAGTGTAAACCATATGGTTGTATAAAAAATAATAATAATAGTGATCAATGTAAAGAGAAGTATAGTTAAAAACATTAGCTTTGGTGAGGGTATTCTTTAATGCCTTAAAATAATTAAAACCATAGAGTCAATTCATATTTATAAATGGATACTCTAGTATTTATTTAGTCCTTTTCAAATCCATAAGTCTTAAAGAAGCAGGAATAAGGCTAGTAAATATATTTGTGGTCCAAGAAGGAAACACATTATTTTTTTTTTTTTTTTTTTTAAAAAAAAAATATTAACCCATCAAAGTCCTTAATTTTTTTTTATTTTTGATCATTATCACAAGAATAAAATAGCCCAAGTATTAGGAAGATATAACAGTTAAAAAAAAAAAATTAACCCTTCATAAAATCCAACTATAAATGCAATTAAACTATAAGAATATACTAAAATAGTTGTAAGTGTTTAAAATTTTAACTTAAATTAAAATTTTAAATTTCCTAAGGGAAGGGGAAATATAATAGTAACCTACAGTTATTATTATTGGTCTAGCGTGTTTTATCTCTTGTGAAATTATTTATAAATATAAATTTATATTTGACTATTTTATTATGTAACATATATGTACTATTTATATATACATTTAAGTTTTAAATAATATATACCTTAAGCTTTTGAGTAAAATGCCAGATTTGAAGTTAAGAATAAATACTTATATATTTTTTTATTTTATTATTAAATCTTAATGTCAGTGGAACAATTGATAGTGGAATTAAGCATGAACTTATATAACACACGAGCAGATTTGTTCGTGCTCTGGATATAAAAAAACGAAGGAAAAAAGAAAATCATTTCTCTTTAAAAAAATATTATTTTTCTTTTATCAATACTACTATTTAACGATTGGAATTTAAATATTAACTTTTCCAAATTAAAATAATTTGTGAATTCAAAGTTTGCAAGGAAAATATATTTAATTTTCTACTCAATCTTAAAGGAATAGCAATATAAAAGAAAAGAACGTCTGTTTAAGTTTTGAAACTACATTGTTTTAACTCTTCCATTATTCTTCGGATATATATAAATTTAAGATAATTATATATATTAAGGATAAAACAATGTGCACTGAATAGTACACTTATTATATCGTAAAAGGTTTCGAAACCAACCTTGCATGCTATTTTAAAATATTTTGAAATATTAGATATATAGAACGTCTAAGGATAATACAAAAATGAAGATTAAGAACATCTACATTCGAAGAATATTTATTTTATTTCACATTAATCAAATCATTGGATATTGTTAACAGTTTATCGTCTATGGATAAATAAAATCATCATTATACCAATGGATTAATAATATACTTCGTAAAAGATCTTCATTAGGATGATGAACTATAGACTTCAATACCTACTCTCAACTCTCTTATAAATAAGTTTCCTTTATTATATATTTATATATATTATAATAATGCTTATATTATTTTAATATGTTTATTATTATTATTATTATCTTTATTTCAAATTTGGCATCGCATCATTTTATATCTTGATAGAAAAATTATATTTATTATTAAATATAATTAATTGAAAGCTTAACATAATTCATCAAATTAGATGAGGGATATAAAAAAATAGTTATTATTTGACAGATATCTTAAACAGGATTATATTGTGTTTACTACGTAATATTGTAAACGTTTAATGTATTTTTATGTATTAAAAATACATATAATATATGTTATACAATGGTAAATAATACCTATATATGGGTAATTGTGAAGCATATAAATAAGAACGGTAAATAAGTTAATAAGTTACATAAATTATTTGACAGATATCTTAAACAGGATTATATTGTGTTTACTACATAATATTGTAAACGTTTAATGTATTTTTATGTATTAAAAATACATATAATATATGTTATACAATGGTAAATAATACCTATATATGGGTAATTGTGAAGCATATAAATAAGAACGGTAAATAAGTTAATAAGTTACATAAATTATTAATTTTTGAACCCAGATATTGTTTTTATATATCTATTAATTTAAGCTATTTTCTTTAATTTTTGAAAGTTTATTATAGTATTGAGTTTTATCATGGGGTATTAAATAAAAAAATATCATTTATTAATATTCTTTTAAAATGATAAAATTCATCCGTATTTATTTATTAATATTTTATTATCTATTCTATTATATTTTTTATTGTTTATTAAATATTGATTTGTTAACATGATCTCTTTGTCTAATCATTATTGAATTATATTATATATATGCTAGTATTATAAATATCATATGAATAATAGTTATAATTAATGCTTATATAAAGGCATATGAAATAACTTGTTTTGAAATTATTCCTGAAATGAGCTGATTGCAAATTCTCCGTGAGTTTAAATATTGTGGCATAATGGTGACTGAAAGAGGGATGAAAGATGGATGACCTGGTCTAAATTGTATTTAAACTTATTTAAAGATTAATGAGCTAACATAATAAAGGTATATATAATCATGGACTTGGTATTTCATTGATTCGTTTCTAGCATTCTACTTGAAGACCCAAAGTTCGATTGTAGTGAAATGCGTATCCTCTTTCTAAGGAATTTAATCATCCCTTTATATTTAACAAGACTAACTTAGATTTTAAATATAATCCATTCTGTTATATTTGGCGAACCTAACTATGAAGCATTAAGTTAATGACTTCTAAACATTAAATATAATTGATTATATTACATTTAATACACCAACTGGAATGATTAAGGCCGTCCCGTTATAATATATATATATATATAAACTAATAAATAATACCACAAAAAAAAACTTTCTATATACTCAGCATTAATTTATTATTCCATGCCTAATATATATTTGTATATACATAATTTTTACATATATAAAGAATATAACATGAGCCGCTCAAAATTATCGGCTCATTGCATTTCTTCTGGGAAAAAAATGTAAAAAAAAATCTTTAATTACTCCCTCTTTTACAAGGCTTCAAACACCTTGCATTATAAGTACCTTTTTTTCCCCTTTTTCCTAACACTACAAATGCATTAGGTCCACATTTTTGAACAATTTTGTATGGAGCTTCAAACAAAAGAAAAAATTTCTTATATTGCTTCTCACTCATCCAGCTCACTGGCTGAGTTTTGACATAAACCCTTTCTTCTATCTCAAAACGCCCTGGATATACATTCCCTTTTTTTCCTCTGTTCAGTTTTCTTTTTTAACTGTTCTATAGCATGACATCAATCACTTTCCACATTAACTATTCCCTTTTCTGAAGGTACCAGATACTTTAGAAGAGATGGTTCAACCTAGCCATAATGTAGTCTTTTAGGGTCAGGCCGGTGGACTCATGGTAAGTACAATTTATAATTTTGATCATTCATGGAAGTACATTAAACCACTGCTTATGGTTTCCTTTCAAATGAGCCTGAAATAAACACCCCAATTCTTTCATAATCCTTTCACAAGGGTTAGATTGAGGGTTTCTAATGGAGGTTAAAACGTGTTGTATCTTCTCCTGCTAAAACCAATTTTTCCATTCATTGGCCATAAAAGGAGTACCATGATTGCTCAAAACTGTGCTAGGTTTTCCCACCTGTATAAACTGTTTGTCTCTCAGCGCAGCGATCGATGATTTCGTGTCAGCTTTACGCAAAGGGTATGCTTGTACTAACTTTGAAAAAACATCATATGTCACTAAAATGTACCTGTATTGATGAAATGAAGACAAAGGACCATAGAAATCGATGGCCAATAACTCATTTGGGTTTTTCGGTATAATAGGAATAAGTATTCCTGTATAATTCTTATTTGCAGGTTTATTTTGTTGACATTCGTGGCATTTCTGTATCGTGTCCACAACAGACCGGTACATATTTGGCCAATAGTACCGTCTTTGCATGAGTTTATTTATCTTAAGCGACCCATAATGTTTGTAGGTCCTATGTACATAATTTTTCAAGCATTCCCTTAATGTCTGAGGTATAACTATTTTCCAGCAATCTATTCCTTGCTTGACCTGAAACATCAGTGTCCGTTCATCATTCTATATCGTTGTAATTTATTATTACCTCGTACGTGTTTCCTGTATGTTTGATATTATTCCAGCCTTGTATTAGTTTTTTGCATGTAAGATCAGAGGCCTGAAAAAACTATTCTCTTCATATCCCTTTCCATCGCTTTATCGGAATCTATCATGAGTGGGGTTAATCAGGCTCCCTCTTGTATTAGGTTCTGACCTTTGTCTGGAGCCGGATTTCTATTCAGTATATTGGGCACTATATTTTCTTTTCCTGAGCAATTTACTACCCGGTAATTGAACCTTTAAAGATATAAAGCCACCTTATAAGTCTATCATTTGTTAAATAACACTTGTTAATACACTCCAAACTCTTATGATCTGTAATAATGATAATCTCCGATCCTAGTAGTAAATGTTTGAGTTTGTTTAATGCCCAAATTATGGCCAGCACCTCCCTTTCAGTAGCTGTATAATTTCTTTCTGCTTGATTTAGAGTTTTACTTAAAAAATATAGAACTTCCGGCTTTTTTACTTCATCTTCTTGAAATAGAATGGCCCCCAACCTGACTTTACTGCTGTCCATTTGTAGCATAAAAGGTTTTTTAAAATCAGGATAAGCGAGAGTAACAACTTTTAGAAAGTTTTCTTTAATCGTTTTGAATGCTTCACATTGTTTTCACCCCACTCCCATTGACTTCCTTTTCTAAGCAGTTGTATAAGTGCTTCCATGTCTCCAGAAAAATTCTCATAGAATCTCTGATAAAAGTTACATATGCTGAGAAATGATCTTATTTGTTTCCTATTCTTAGGTTGAGGAAAATTGTTTATTGCTTCTATTTTATCAGGATGTGGATTTACACCTTGCGCGCAAACAAGATGACCTAAAAAAAAAATTTCTTTTTGTAAAATGTTACTTTTTTTTAAATTGATTGTAATGTTTTTCTTTTGACACTCCTGTAAAATTACAGATAAATTCTCTAAATGCTCTTGAGATGAACGTGAAGCTATTACAATGTTGTCCATATAATATATGATAAACTGTTCCACCCTGTCCTATAATACCCAATCTAAACAGCGTAACAAACTGGATCCATTATTTACCAGCCCCAACGGCACATGTTGAAACACATACATATATCCCTCATATCTAAATGCGGTGTACTTTTGATCTTCTCTATGCAGTGGCGTCTGCTAATAACTCGAGGTTAAGTCAAAAGACGAGAGTATTTTTTTTCAAGAAATTCTAACAATAAATCTGTTATACAAGGTGGTACATCTCTGTCTGGTATAGTAATAGCATTTAACTGTCGTGCGTCTAAACATACCCTCATGGAGCCATCTTTTTTTTTTACAATTACCAGAGGGTTTATATAAGGAGACTGCAGTTTTCTTATGATTCCCCACTGTTCCATCTGTTGTATTTGACTGTCTACTTCAGTTTTATATTTAACTGGAATAGGGTATGATCCCCCCTGAAACTGAGTCTCCTCTTTTACTCTTATCCGGTGTACATATCCCTTTATAATGCCAGGGTTCATAGCAAATACTCGTTCGTGCTGCTGTAATATTTCTCTTAGTCAGTTTTCCCAGTTGTTATTATTTTTCTCTAACTTGCAGACTTTGTTCTCTATTTCCTCGTAAATGTCCTCTACTATCATATGTGCTACTTTATTACTTTGACTACTTCGTTTACTAAATGGAATTATTTCATTTTCTATTATTGCTATTTTTTATAGTAATTAATTTTGGTGCAATTTCGATGCATAAAGTCTGATCCCAGTATCATATCTTCTATTAAATTTGTCATCGATACTAGCATGTGTTGTATCCTTTGTTTTCCCACCTGTATTTCTCCATATACCAGCATGGGGTCGAGCCTAACTCTTTTACCATTTACCATCGTTATTTCTGATTTTTTTTAAGAGGTAATATGTGTAATTTCCCTTCCTGATTCTTAATTTGGTTGAGTATTTCATTCGAGATTATAGAGACTTGGCTACCTGAATCCAACAACACTTGCACTTGAATTCCTGCATTTTTACTGTGATACCAGGCATGTTTAGTCAGCCAATGTCTCCACTCTTTCTTTTTCTTCTATTACCGCATTTAACACTTTGGGTTTTGTTTCTTCTCGATCACCTTGTTCCTCTATGCTTTCCTCTATTTGAAGTGTTTCCAATACCTCCTCCAATCCTTTATGGATACAGGTCGTTAGCCTATCCTGTATCTTTTTTGGCATGTTTCTCTTTATTAAACTCATCATCTGATATTCCAAGATCGGGTATTCGGTTACCTTTTTTAACTTCATTATTTGTTTTAAAAAAAAACTGTCTATACATCATCCCCTCCTCTTTCGTATATTTTTTCTTTCTACATCCCTTTGCAGTTTTTCTTGCCTTTCTATGCTCCAAAATCTACACATTAACACTTTAACATATGTTTTTAAATTGTCCGGCCACTTATATATAGCTTTCTACCATTCTCGTGCTACACCTACCAAATGGTTACTTGCTATTATTATTTTTTTCTTTCTCACCTACTTTGTATATTTTGAAACACTCTTCTAGGTTCTCTATGTGTTCAAATAAAGTCTCCTCTTCTTTTCCTTTGAAAATTTTTATTTCTATTTTATCTCACTTTTTTTTTTCCAGTTATTTATTATCTAAACGAAATTACTTCTTAGATCATAAAACCCTCCCTCAACCAAAACACCAACTATGATCTCATCTAAAAAACAAACCACTCCGTCTATCTCACAACTCTTATCTCTGGCCGTTTATTATTCTCGTAGGCCCCAAAACATTGGGTACACCAAGTTCTTAAAAGAAATTATAAAATAGAAATTGCAAAATAAGAAAATAAACTTATTAAAATAAAAAATAATTCTAATTTTGTACTTTAGAAAATAAATTAAAGATAGATTTGAAGTGAGCGTAGGACTTTCGTTTAATAATTGATATATATAATTAAAAACATTGCCAATAAGTCCCAGATTATATTTCAACCAACCAAATATTATAAATTTGATTGAATTCATATAAATGTCTCAATAAAACACACCATTCTTAGAGAGGTATTGTTTTTTTAATCTAATAAAGAATAATTAGTAATCATTTACGTATTTGTTAAAAGATTATTACTACGAATGTACTGGTTAAAAAAAAATTATAAAATAATAAATGTAATATATATATATAACAATTGAGATGATGCTGAAAATATATATATATAGCATCGATTTAAGACTTAGAAAAGTTCAAATAATATAAAAATTAGACATTTGACTTCTATATTTTTATTCATTAGGCAATAAATTCTTGAGATGCTTTAAGAACTAGTCACGTGTCTTGATTTTCAAGTTCTTCAACACTGAAGCTACTCGTTATTTACCCACCTACATGTTTTTTCTTTTCAATTTTTTTTATCTTTAGCAGATAAATAAATCAAAAATTTAAAATAGTCTAGAGAATGTTTAAAGTAAATAAATTCAATTATTTCTAAAAGATTAAATTAAATTATGTCCATTTCTTTTTTTAGCAAGCACATTTTAAATTTTAATTAATGATTTAATAATGAATTGGATTTCTAGAAAAATTATGTCAATGACAATAAACTGTTAAGAATATTGCTCTTTCAAATAATAACCACAATCGAAAATATAATTTGTCAAAAATTCTATATGTATTATTAAAATTATTTAAAAAGTTAGACATATATATATATGATAACAAATATATTTACGTGCTTAGTAATAATAAGTGATTTGTTATTCAGGAGTTTATATAAAAAAGTTTGAGTACCAGAAAGAACAATACTGACCCATTACTAATGAACTTTCTAGAGATTACCATTTGCCGCTGCATTAAACAAGATAGAACACATATATAGCAATAATTTATATGTAGAAAATTTTGCATCTCAAGTCTGCATTGTTTATTTCATCTTATACTTAACAAATTATAATATATCAAAGATCACTATTATCAACATCATGAATATTCAATGGTTACTATTACTAGATGTATCTGCACATATATTTAGATATTTACAAAACTTCCGCTTTTCCAGGTACACATAAATAACTACATCTGGAAACAGATAAATGATTTTATGTGTTTGAAGTATGTATAATGAAGTAGAAATTTTAAATATATTTCAAATAATATATATGGAAAAAGAGAAATGGGAATGGATTAAAAATATCATGTAGTTATATTTAATAAAAATAAACATTAATTTTCAAATAAAGTTTAAAGTTTATAAATTGATAAAAATTATATGATAATCTCTAGTTTTATACGTAATTAATAATAATCATTAATGCATTTATTTAAAAAGAATATTCTAAAATGAATGAACGTAACAATTTTGTCATGTATAAATTAACTTATAGTAATACATATCTCACTATTGAAGAGAAGTATTTATTGGGTATTTGCAATACATAGAACATTAGATAGTCTTGTATATTAGTTTGTCTCAGAAGTCAAAAATAATGTGTAGTTTTTGTAAATACTTTTAAATGAAATTGATATTAAGTTACAAGATATTTTGCAAAATCAATAAGTTAAAAAAAAACATTTTTTGTAGAAAGATCTTAACATGATGATTACTTATGAAAAATTGTTTTTCAAATTCATGTTTCAAAGTAAAATTATTTGCATTAAAGCTTCTACCTTAATATTTTAAAAAATTATCATTAGTAATGTTATATAATTAAATCATTCACTTTGACTGTCAATGTTTTGCTGTTGTTTCTATTTCAATAGTCTTAATTTATAATACTTAAATTCTTACATCTAATTTCCAATTTTAATCTTTTTACTTCCATTGTCCAATCCCAAGAAAATATTTTAATTGTTTTTTCACTCTATCTCTCCTTTCTTTTCTAAGGTTTTATACTTTTTTCAAAACTTTTTATTATTAAATCTTCATATTCTGTAGGATATGTTTTGGTTTTTATATTTTCTTTCCATTTACACTTAGCTTCAATATCTTTTTATTTAAAATTATTTCTTACAACCTAATATAAAAATTTGAATTTTTAATTATTTTTTTTATTATACATTATTAAACTTTTTTTGGTAATTGTGACTTATGTCTAATGTGGCCACCAGGTGATGCTGCAGTATATTTGTACAAAAGATGGGATGATTGTGTTAGGAGGATTGTTGACTGTTATAGTGGTAAGGAATGGGATAAAAGAATAGATTTATTAATAAAGAATAGGGAGTTAGAGAGATGGAGAACTAGTATGGAGAGTAAAAGAGTTTAAATATATATAGAAATAAACAGAATATTAGGTACAAGTTAATATATGATAATAGTAAGGAAAGTAGTTTATTGTTTAAGGCTCAAACAGGATCTTTAGCAACAAGAAAATATATATGTAAGTGGGAAAATATGGGTAATTTAGTCTGTAAATTATGTAAGGAAAGAATAAAAAATATTAGGCATCTGTTGATTGAATGTAAATGCTTGAAAACAGAAAGAGCACATATAATGAAGTTATGGAAGAATAAATATGAAAAAAGTGATTATACAGAAAGTGGATTATTGGTTTTTATGCTAGGTTTGGTAAAAGATAAGGGGGATTTAGATATAAAGGCCATAGAGTTGACAAAAATTATGATGTGGAAATGGGATGGCACAGAATATGGGAAAACTTAGACTGGGAAATGGAAAATAAAGTGGCTAACAGGTTTCTCTGGTCATAATTGTTGAGAGATTCTTGACTCTATTTAAGGAGAAGCTACAATATATCACATCACATCACCACAAAGCATGCAAGTGATAAATTTCTATCCAAAAAACTCTGAAATCAACAAATTAAAAATGTCTAAGGTAAAAATAAATCTAACAAATCCTTATAAAATACAAATAAAAAAACAAGAAAACACTATAAAATTTCGAATTCCAAAAACAGAAATCAGTGAAAATGCATCATGCACAAACATTCCCCCATGAAGAATTTCTATCCAAATATCACTGAAATAGTCAAATTAAAAATGCCTAAAGCAAAATAAATTGAACAACTCCTTCTAAAGTACAAATTAAAAATAAAAAAACAAGAAAATGCCATGATATTGGAATTACAAAAACAGAAAAACCTTAATGGTAAATGTCATTTGTGGCAGGAGTTACAAAAACAGAATTTCATCAATATTTAGATTTCAACATTTGCAAATATGCAACTGTGTTCAGATTCACATAAATCCTTCTAAAATACAAATTTTTGAAAAAAGAAGAAAATGCTATGATATTTGAATTACAAAAACAGAATTTAACTAAGTTTCATCAATGGCAGATGAGTGTCCATTAATTAAAGGCGGGAATTACAAAAACAGAATTTCAACATTTGCAAATATGCATCTTCATGGTGGTTGTTGATAGGTACTGCAACATCACCTAGTGGCCACATTGGGTGTCAGTCACAACTACCCTTTTTTGATTTTACTTTTTCATTTTTTTTTTTTTTTTTATGCTACACTCATCATTTTCAGAATGTTGTTTAACTCTTATTATAGCTTTTTATTCACTTTCTTTAAACATTTTGTAACATTTTAAATGCACTTTGATATATTTAATTATGCTATTAAGATTGATTTCTAATTTTATTTTATATGAAAAATGTTTCTTGAAATTTTTTTGCTTCGTTATATAAATTATTCAATAAGTTCCAACTATTTTTGAATTCATTAATTATGCTAAATAATTGAAAATCCATATCTTGCAAAAGGTCATAAAATTCTAACAATGGGAAAAGTTATTTTAAATTTTCTTTTTATTGTTTATGAGACAGAAATAACATGTTTAATAAAGCATAAAAAGTTACATGTGTTCATTATCCTAACATTCTGCAATATGAGCAGTCAATTAGTAATGCATAAATTTAGCACTATAGAATTAATGGCATATGACACTCTTCATCACAGTGCTTTTGATTCTATAAATCAAATATCAGAGTATATTACTCAGCTTTATCACTAATGATATTAGTAATGAAAATTGAGATTCTAAGTATTTTTGAGCAGCTATTTACAAAATTTCATTTAATAATCAGAAGCATTTTTATTAAATTTTATTTATTTTGGGTGCAATTTTGAAATTTATAATTGCAGTTTATAATATTATAATTGACTATTTATTAATCTACATTCAGAATAGGTTCTATTTACCTATTTAAAGAAGTTTATTTAAACTTTTTTTATATATCAACAATTTCAATTTCTATGGTCAAGTTGCAATCTTTAGTGTCTATATATATATATTAGATCGTTAATAAATGTGGTATTCCACCTTTATTGCTAAAAATAGGTTACCTTGACAACAGTTTGAAATTGTTGATTATTACTAATATTGGGATTGTCTAAGTATTGACTGGTTTTTAATAATATATATTAAGTAGCTTATAGTTAAATATAATATATTAAATTTTGCAGTGATTTTTATTTTATTTTATGTATTTTTGTGAGTAGGATTGTTTGAATTCAATATAACTTATTCAGATATATTATGAATTTGTAAAAAATTATATTAACTCTAATGATGATTAATTTATTAATCATTCTATTTAATAATTGTTAGATTAATATTTAAATAAAGTACAATACAATGTCCATTCTATACATTCGTGTCATTGCAGCTGTTATTATTATGTGATTATTCATATATTATACAAACCTGGATGGGCTGCTCACCAACATGCATTAGCCTGAGTGGTGAGTTTATTGGCTTTGTACCTCTGAATTTAAGATCAGGAAACACCATGATCTTTTTTCTCCATTGCCTGATAAGGAAGAATGAATGTATGTGTAAATGATAAATATTCTTTCCAATAGATATATTCAATCATGACAGACAAAAATAAATCAAGGCCCTTATTCCCAGGAGACTGTAAAATCACCAACTAAGGCAGCATTTAGTAGCTGAAAGTGGAGACTGCTAAGAATCCCCTGATTGTGGACCCAGGCTGCCATTTCATGACCACTTTTTATTTAGGGATTTACAACTGCCAATAACTTTCAAGTGAAGGAAAATTACAACAATTAGAAGAACTGTCTTATATTAAATGGAACATTATTTGACTTTGTAAAGTTAGAAGAAAAGGTGAAGAGACAATTGATTTAGAAAGTGGACATGTATTCTACTATAAAGGCACAAATATTGGAAATATAAAGGGAGTAGTATTCATTATAAATAAAAAGTAAAAGAACAACATTGTGGAGATTGATGGTGTATTGGACAGAGTGGCAAGATTAATTATACAATTAATAGCAGATACCAAATGCAGATAATTCAGATTTATGTGCCAACAAGTTCTCATAGTGATGAAGTAGGAGATGGTTTTTATATGGATGTACCAAAGGCTTTTGATCAGAGTAAACAACATTTTAAAATTGTTATGAGAGACTTTAATGCTAGAATTGGTAAACAAATAAAAGATTAAAGTGCTGTAAGTAATTTGGTTATGGTAATAGAAATGAGAGAGGTCATAGATTTGTGGAATTTGAAAAAAAAAAAAACTTTATATAATAAATTCTTTTTTTTTTTTAGAAAAATGTTAAAAGGAAATGGATATGAAAACATCCAAATGAAGGTACAGCAGAATTGGATTATATTTTGACTAACAGAAAATACATATTTTAAGATTGTGATTTTCTTAATAAATTTAACGCAGGAAGTGATCATCAATTAGTAAGGTGTAAGATACATATTAATGCAAAACTAGAGAGAAAAATTATTAAGGAAAACAATATTTACAGTTTATATTCGTAATCTTCAGAAACACTTAATGAATTTAAATTAGAACTTACAAATTGGTTTCAACTATTAGTAGATTTTGAATATGATTCAGATTTGAATGAAATTAATACAAAAATAACTGATACACTTTTAAAAACTGCAACAAGGATAGCTGGTAGATAAAAGCAGCAATTGACCAATAAAATTTCTACTGAGACTAGAGAATTTATAAAGAAAAGAAGAAGGAATATGAAGATATACAAAAATGATGCATTAAAAAGGATTGAAAACCTTGAATTCTGTAAAATGGTGCAGAAAGGAGTTGAAGATGATATAAGAAAGTATAACTGTGAACTAGCAAGAAAATCTGTAGAAGAGAATAAAAGTCCCAAGAGTGTAAAACAACATTTTGGTATTGGTAAGAAATTTATATCTGCAATAAGGAAAAAATGGAACTATTACTAATAAGAGAGATGATATCATGAAATGGATAGAAGACTTATATCAAGAATTATATAATAATAAAGAACAAGTGCCTCCTATATCTATTATATCTTCCAAATTGCCCAGAATTTTAAATGAAGAAGTGAGACATGCAATTAAATTTATGAAGAAAGGGAAGGCTCCATGTAATGATGGAATTATAATTGATATATTAAATGAAACAGGTGAAGAAATAGAAATTTTTTTAGCAAAGTTATATATCAAATGTCTAAATGATAAAAATATACCAGTTGATTGGAAGAATGCACTATTAATATTTAAAAAAGGTGATAAAGAAGATATTCCCAGTTGATTGGAAGAATGCACTATTAATATTTAAAAAAGGTGATAAAGAAGATATTAAAAATTACAGACCTATTAGTCTTTTATCAGTGTTATACAAAATTTTTACCAAGATAATTACGACTTATCTACAGAGAACATAAGATTTTTACTAGCCAAGAGAACAAGCTGGATTTAAAAGTGGTTTTAGTACAGTAGATCATGTCCAGGTATTGAGAGAAGTTATAGAAAGGACAAATAAATATGAGTTTCCATTGTGCTTTGGATTTGTAGACTATGAAAAGACATTTGATTCTATAAACATTTCTTCAGTTATTAAAGCATTGGATCATCAAGGTATAGATTCAGCATATTGTCATATTTTAAAGATTATTTATAAAAATGCTACAGCAATAATTAGATTATATAATGATACTAGGAAAATCCACATAAAGAAAGGTGTAAGACAGGGTAACTTCATATCTCCAAAACATTTTGCAGCAGTACTGCAAGAAATATTTTGTGGATTAAAATAGGAAACTAAAGGAGTGAAAGTAAATGGAGATTATTTAAATCATTTAAATTTTTCAGATGATGTAGTTGTTTTTTCAAATAATGCTTTAGAACTGCAAGAAATGTTGCAGGAGTTATCATATGAAAGTAAAAAAGTAGGACTAAAGATAAATGTTAAAAAGACTAAAGTAATGTTCAATGGATTTTTTCAAAATATGAAAATAAAGATTGATTATGATGAGTTAGAAGAAGTTAACAGCTACAAATATCTTGGTCAGATTATTAATACAGATGGAAATATAATTGATATAGATGATTTAAATTTGGAGAGACCTTTATACTGCAGTGGATTGATAATGGTTGATGGTGATGATGATGACGATGATTATACAAATTTTAAACAAACAAAGATAACACTTTTTATTTACGTTTCTTCTAACGATTTTAACATTTGTTTTCAACAAGCATTTAGTATAATGTTATATTTTTTTCTCAATTTTTATTTAATTTTTACAAAATAAATAAGTTAAAAATGTTAGAGACTTGATAACATTTTTTTAAATAAAAACAAGTGCTTAAAAAAATAACATTTGTTTTTAATTACATCTTTTGATTTTCAAAAGGAAAATAATATAAAATAAGAAAGGATTATTACAGTCAGTCTGTTTTTCATTAATAATATCATAAATTTACAAAAAAAATAGATAATAGAATGTTACAGCATTACTTCTTATGTGAGAATTTTTTATAGAAGTCATTATCAATTTATAAACAAACAACTGCTACAGAGATGTTTATAAATATAATCAGCTTTTAAAATAATGGGCATTTTGTAAACCTTCTGATATCATGAAAGCAATATTTTCTTTAGAAGATAAAATGATGAAATTCACACTAATGTAAATATAACCTTTATAATATACAGTAATAAAATGCAATTATAGTAAGTAGAAAATAAATTTATTTACTTAATTTTTATTAAATATTCTTGTACACCAATTGGTAATATAAATAGTATGTTACATATCCAAGGCAATCAAAGCTCTCATCACAACATAAGTGCTGTACATAAATATAGTAAAATAAGTTATTAAAATTCAAATTTTATTCAATATATAATTAAAAGCAAAAACTATAATGATATACAATAATAAAATGCAATTAAAATAAATTAAAATATGATTTACTTACTAATTTTTATTTAATATCTTGTAGTCTAAACAAAATCGTATTATACACAAGGCAAAGAAGAAATCCAAGACAAATAAAATATTTGCAGCAAAAAAATGTACCAGTTTTATTTAATAAATAATTAAAGATATAAAGTAATAAAATGCAATTAAAATATTGTGAAAATAAAAATTGATTTATTTAATTTTAATATAATATTCTAATGCCAATAAAAATACTAATTCTCTATAAAGCAAAACCCCAATCATTGAAATGTAAACCAGTTAAAAAAAATTAAGAATATTTTCAAAAAACATTGATCAATTTACATCATTCAAGCTACTATAATGAACTTTATGGTACATTTATTAATCTAATTTTTAATAATAATGGTCATAAGGGAATCACTTCAACACATGCTCTGTAAGAATTTATAAAACATGTGTCAAGATGATTCTCTTATGGTTATTACAATAAAACATGATGCTAAATAAATAAATGATTAGTTAATCTAATTTTTATATAATTAGATTCATTTTTATGAAAAAAATTAAATTGTTGACTTGAAAAATTTGACAAAATAGTGAAAGGAAATTAAGTTTTATTCATTAAATAATAATAAAAATTTGTAACATAAGATAAATGGCACAAAAACATTTACAAATGTATTTTAACTTTATATATATATATGTGTGTGTGTGTGTGTGTGTGTAAAATAACAAATTAGCAGGTAAAAATATACTAACATAAAAAAGTACATAAAGAAGTATTTTTATATTTTTTTTATATGGACTATACATAAAATATAATAGTGGTAGATAATAACAATATATTGTAACCATATATTTGTTCCTGTGGGTTAAATATATTCTATAATGTATTTAAAATAATTTTGGACTCTATTTAATAAATTTTTTTTTTAATGTCAAATTATAAAATCTTAACTTAATGTTTTAAATATTACTGATTAAAATAATTTACTTAGCATATCTAAATATTAGTTGCTTAAGAAATATTAATTAGATTATTTAATGTTTGATTAAAAATCCCAAATGACAGTTTAGATCTAAATAAGAATTAGATTAAATCCAGTTATATGCAGTTAATAAAATTGTTTTACTCTGTACAAAATATGGTTATTTAATTAGGATCTCTATGCGTTAGTTTTAAAATAAATGGTTTTAAAATAATAATTTATAAAATGTTAATTAATATAAGAGTTATTTAAAGCCCAACTTTAGAGATGTTGAGTTAAAATATGATTAATTTGGATAAATTTCAATTTAGATAAGCTTTAAATTAAGTAAGTTTTAAACAGGTAAAAACTTAAGCATCACATGATCACATTTCCTATACTAGCACATTAATTGTTGATAAACAGAGCAAAACTCTCCATACAGTATTGCCACCTGGCATCCATTGATTACTCTGTTTAGCACAGGTGGCAATACTGTATGGAGAGTTTTGCTCTGTTTAGGTAAAAACTTATTGCTTTAAATAATTGCTATATCTCATATATATGTGTGTGAATGTTGTTACATGTGTTTGAATGAATAAAACATTTGAAAAGGATTTATTAAAAGCTATATTTTATCAACAGGATACATTTAATAATTACAATATTAAAAGATTTTAAATAAAGTAAAATAAAGAGTATATTTTGAGTGGAAAGGGTGTTATTTAAAAATATAAGTATATAATTTTAATAGAATTCAATGTCATTTATTTAATAATTAATTGAAATTAAAAAAAATTGTTATCAGTCTAGACATCACATGAACAGATAGTCTGGATTAAAAAGTTGAAGATCAGATTAATTAATTATGAAAGTTTAAAACTACATTAGTAATTTAAATATCCCATCTCCATGTTTAATTCAGTTGATTGAACTTGATCATCTTATATGAACTGCAGAGAACAGTTACACATAGGTGTCTTTGATGTAAAAAGGAAAAACCAGGAAATAATTATTGGTGAGTATTGAAATTCTTACTAAAATTATTTTAAATAACTAACTTTTGTTTTGTTATATTAAATCAGTTTAAAAAATTTTAATTGATTTTTATTTTATCACTTCAAATGCCTAAATAAAAGAGTTAAATGTTATTCATTGCAGTACTACTCTAAAGTATTGCTTGATCAGCTTATTAAGCAGTAAATCATGAGAATTAACTACATATTCTAAAATCATGAATTAACTTGAACTTTGTCTGTAACACTAAATAATATTTTTAATCATTAGTCACATTAATTTTATTTATTAATGTTGTACTTATTACATATTTGTTAAAACTCTGACTGTACCAAAGTCATATTTTTGTCAAATTAAAAGTATAATAATGACAAATTACAGTAGAAGCATTGACTGTATTAAAAATAGAAGAAATTGCAATGATTTGGAATTGTATTATATAATTTTAAAGAAAGAAAGTCATAAGAATCAGCTTCTTCAATATTTTGAAGAAAATATTTTATCCATTTGATTTGATAAATTAAAATTAAATTGTTATAATTATCCATTCTGAATTTATTTGCCTATACATTTAGAATATTTTCTAAATTTCTTATTTGTTTTTGAGAAGTATATTACTTTACTTTAAAGAAAGAATAAATGATTTAAACTTATGTTATACTGAATATTATTAATATTTGTAAATTTTATAATATAGAACTTTACAAAAAAAACTATTATTACTTAGCATCCTCTATTTTCTCATATTTCTTTGAATCTGCGTTTAATTATGAACTTCATTCAAAAAAGAATTTTCTGGTCTTAATTATGATATGTGTATTTTTTATCTGATGAAGGACAGACTTTATTGCAGTATTTTTTTACAGAAGATACAAAAGAAACTTGAATGGAAGAAAATTAATTTTATTATAAGATAAAAAGAACTTAAATCCTTAATCTAAAATTGTAGAGCAGAATACTTAATATATATATATATATATTAAGTATTCTGCTCTATATATATATATTCACTATCACTAGATATATATATATATATATATATATATATATATATATAATCTAGTGAGTTTTCCAATAGCTCTTAACAAGCTTCTCAGAATATCTCTAACTCCAGATCATTTTCTGCTTCTAGCTTTTTCAGTGAGGTGCTAGGATATTTACGCATTAAATTTAAAATACTAGGTCAAGTCCAGCACTTTATCTAATGCTTAACTATTAA
This sequence comes from Epiperipatus broadwayi, assembly GCA_028023455.1. NCBI lineage: Eukaryota > Metazoa > Onychophora > Udeonychophora > Euonychophora > Peripatidae > Epiperipatus > Epiperipatus broadwayi. Next base: position 903,218 of record JAQFVV010000297.1, read on the forward strand.
GAAGAAAATCTGAAATTTTAAGATATCATATGTTTTCAAATCCAACTATCTAACTTAAGTAGCATATGGGACTGAATTAAGTTCAGATACACCATATATTAATAGCTTTAATAATATAAACTCACTAAGCCTTAATAGCAAAAAATATAATTGCAAAGAATTCAAGTCATACATCACATGACCTAATTTAACAAGCTTGTATTACAAATTTTATTAAATTTGAAGGCATATGAATGTTGGAAAACCATTAAATAAAGTTTTAGACTTGATATGGTATTTTAAAGCTAATGCTTAAATATCCTAGCACCTCATTGAGGAAGCCATAAGCAAAACTGGTCTAGGGTTAAAAGCTATTGGCAAGCTCATTAGATAACATTTGTAATACAAGCTTGTTAAATTAGTCATGTGATATATGACTTGATTTCTTTGCATATATATATATATATATATATAGTATATTTAAAACTTATTAATATCATATAGTTATAATTTATACCTTATATTTAATTGCTATTATTATTTATGGTGTAAAATATATCTGTAATGATATATATTTATACATGAACCAAGTTGGTAAGAAATATTAGGTAAAAAAGTTTATAAGTTATTTTGTTATTATTTGGAATTCTCATGTTTGTTATTTCAGCCTAAATGAATTAATGCACCCAGGTTATAACAGCTTTTTCTATATATCCAATAGAAATGATTATGAATGAAAGCAGTATATGTGATAACTGAAATAGAATATAAAATTGAATGTTACTATCATTATGCAGTTATGATTTGTCAGCATATACAGAGTATTAAGCAGAATAGGTGCACTGCATGCCTTTGTATGTATGTGGATGACATGTTTAATTAATTAATTAATTTATTATTATTATTATTATTATTATTATTATTATTATTATTATTATTATTATTATTATTATTATTATTATTATTATTATTATTATTATTATTATTATTATTATTATTATTATTATTATTATTATTATTATTATATCCTTACCTTATACTATTAGTGGTATCCATTTGGGCAATTTTATGTGGATAGTATATTACTTGAGTATGTACTCAGCTCCTCCATGAATGAGAAGATGGCTTGTTTATTTATTGGCATTGTCTGAAATAATTACCAGATGCCTATTTGTGATATTGTATTTTTCAGCTCCTCCATGAGAGAAAGAGTGTAGCTTTCTCATTTTCAGCACTGCCAGATCAAGTTAATACCTATTCATATTTTTTGCTTATTCATATTTTTCATTAACCACTTTGCCTGGAATTTCAAAAGTAATGTGTACTTTGGTTATTTCTATTTTTATTAAATATTATTACTCTGCTACAACTTAAATTTTAAAATAAATTGTGAGCATTGTGTTAGTAATATATTCATGTTACTATTTTGCATATTTTTGTAAATCTACAAATGGTGTCTCTATTCTTTTCAAACCTAGTTTTATTGTGTAAAGTATATAATATCTTACTGGTATCCTGAATATAGGCATATAGTTGTATTATTGTATGGCATATATAATATTTAAAGAAAGACCAGATTAGATAAAAGTGTGATTTTGGATGATGATAATTGTTTGTATTCTAAATTCTTTAGGAATGTTTTATGGAAAGAGTTATTTCTTTATATAGTTTATTAATATTTTGTTAATCTAATTTATTAAATTTAAAAATGTTGCTTACTGTAAATAAATATTTTATTGTATAAGTATTATCTCATAGTGTAAATAAATATTTTTATTATTTATTAAATACGGTTCTGTTTCATTGCCATTATTACATTATCATCTTCGTTATTCAGACAGTCTTAATTTAATTTAATTTTACTATTAATTATTTTATAAAAAATACATTTTAAATGGTCACATAGAATGTATTTATTTGTTTTATTTCTTATTTAGTTAACTGCATTATAAAAAGATAAATACTATGTTTATTTGCTTTTTATTTTCAAATGCTCTTGTAATGTAGTTGGTAACATAAAATAGACCTTTCCTACCTGCTGCATTATCCCATGTTAGTAGTTATTGAAAGTTTTACCAGAAGATATAAAATTCAGAAATGTTTAGGGGTGGTAGAAATGAAATAGTTACACTTAAAGAACTTTAAAATATTTAGAACTGTCTTAATTTGCTAGCCATATGTTATTAAGTATTTAAAAACTTCATTATTGTGCATTCACATTTCTGCTTGTTTTAAACACAAATAATTAATGATAAGACTAAGAGAAAAATATTAAAATGTTTAAAGTATAACTTGAATAACGGACACATTTTACAGATTTCAAGTATATCATTATTATCATTTTTCTTGTTCCAAGTGCATTTTAATTGTGAACCCTGAGATATAGACATTTTTGAATCTGATATGAGATTTTAAAAATTGTAAGTAGAACCTAAATTTTAAATTTTTAAATAAAATAAAATTTCACATGATCACCATTTCTTGCATTAGATCCTAAAATCTAGGTGCAGTGCTCTCAGATCCAAGGTTCGTTGCTGATGAAGGCCACAAGTCAGAAACTAGTCTAGGGATATTGGATGAGCAGGCACTAGATAGGGATTTTATGCACAAGCCTTCTGGCATCCATTGATTACTCTGGTTGACACAGTATGGCACTACTGTATGCAGAGTTTTGCCTTGTAAAATAAAACTTGAGAAAAGATTGAAGTTGATGTAAGAACCTGATATTTTAATAATTATAATCAGATGTTATGTTGTATAACTCATACTCTGAGGAAAATCTGTAGGCATTATAGTGCTTGCTAAGTGACTTTAGTTCTAGCATTTGTTCCAGCACCTCTTGTAAGATTACATACTTGGTTTATGGTAACCAATGTGATAGGCCTGATTGTAAGGTTTTGTTTGTTTCCACACCCATTAGTCAGTTTTCAGAGCACTATATATATATTAAACAGAGGTACTTTTGACCTTGTAATTAGTCAGTTTTCAGAGCACTATATATATATTAAACAGAGGTACTTTTGACCTTGTAATTATTGTCAACTGATTTTCCAAAAACTGTATATATCGATTTTAGCAGATTATCTTTTATTATATTATGTTAAAATTGATTTATAAAGAAAGCTTTCTTAATTTTCTCTATGATATTTTTTTTTTCATTTAATATTCTTGTATGATTTCAGCTAAACGTGAATTAAAAATTGCAAGGTTTTTCATGGTCAAAAAAAAAAACAACAGAATAATCAGTCCAATACTACCTTGCTTTCTTTGACAATGAAACTCATGCAATTTTTAATTTATTTTAGTCAAATCATATAAGAATATTAATTAAATGAAGAAAGACATTATGGAAATAGAACATGTAAAGCAATTTTTTATTAGTGAAGTTAAAACTTGTATAATAAATAGATAATCTGCTAATATTGATATATATAATTCTTGAAATGTCATATATATATTTGTCTTTTTTGTTTTGCCTACATTTCTTCATCTGATCATTATTACAACATAATCAAAGGTACTTCTGTTTATATATACTATATTTTAAAGTTTTTACATATACACTTCAACTTGTCAAATAGTGATTCAGCAGACTATTAATCTCATCCAATGTGATTTCTAAATGGTAACTAACATTTTTATAATTTAAAAAAATCACAACAATTGTAATTTTCATATTATACATTATATTTACTCATAAGTTTGTGTTACTTTTTTATTAATTTATTTAGTAAAATGGTTATTAAACCACTGAGCATTACATGATCACTATTTCTTATGTTAGCGCATAACTGTTATTAAAACAGGCAAAACTCTCCATACAGTATTTGGCATCCATTGATTACTCTGATTGATACTGATTGGCACTACTGTATGGAGAGTTTTGCCTGTTTTAAAATGTGTATTCATGAGTCATCTTTTTATTCCAAGTTAAGCTTCTAATGTCCATTCCATACACTCTACAAAAATGGACTTTGTAATCCACTATTAACATATACTTAAATATTTGTCAGCTATATATCACATCTTTTTGAGAAGACCTTTTCACTATAATTGCAAAAAAATAAACTCAAAAGTGCTCATCAACAAAATATTAAAAATCGAACCTTAGCTTCACCATTAACTGCATTCTGATGCATTTACACAGAATATCCATATAGTATGCAAACACAGATGGGTTACTCATCAATGTGAATCTGTAAGACTAGTGACACCATTATCATTTTTCTCATTTATCTTTACAGTTCTTAAATAATACATCACAATATATATTGAAACCAGAAAGAATGTATGTGTGAATCAGAATTTTTTAAAATATATATTTATAATCATGACAGACAAAACTTAATTATGGTCTTTATTCTCAGGAAGATGTAAAGTTGCAAAACAAGACAGCAGTCGATGACCAAAACAAAGAGTTCTAAGAATCATCTGCTTGCAGAACCAGGCCACCATTTGACAATAAACTTTTATTTAGATATACACAACTTCAGATTACTTTCAAATGAAATAATTGCAAAAAATAGGAAGAAGTCTAATATTAGATGGAACAATATTGAACTTTGTCAAGTTAAAAAACAATGTAAAGAGACAATTGATTTAAATAGTAAACATATATAAGCAGACACATTGGAAGCACATGTGAAATATTCATCATCCTAACTAAATAAAAAATGGAGGAACAACATTGTGAAGATTTATGGTGTATCTGACAGAGTGGCAAGATTAGTTATTCATCTTAATGGTAAATACCAAATGCAGAAAATTCTAGATTATGCCCTAAGAAATTTTCATTGAATCTTTATATGGTTATACAAAATTCTTTAGATCAGACCTAAAAACATTTTAAAATTATTATGGGAGATTTTTAATGCTATAATTGTTAAACAATTGAAAGATGAAAGTTTTGTAAATATATTTGATTGTGGTGATACAAATGACTTATGGAGTATGAATTCAATATCTGATAAGAAAGCTAACTAGAAATGGACATGGAAGCATCAAAATGAAGATACAGCAGAATTGGATTAGATTTTGATTAATGGAAAATAGGTATTTCAAGATTCTAATGTTCTTAATAAATTTATCGATTAGTGAAATTAAGATACATATTAATGCAAAATTAAAGACACAAAAATTATTAAGAAAGACAATATTCAAAATTGACATTCTTAACCTTCAGAAACATTTCAATGAAGATAAATTAGAACTGGCAAATCATTTTCACTATTAACAGATTTTGAACATGATTTGGTTTGAACAAAACCAAGAAGAAAATAACAGATACACTTTTAAAAACTGTAATAAAGTTAGCTAGTAAAAAAAAGTGCAATTGGTCAGTAAAATTTCTAATGATATAATTTATAATTAAAAAAAAGAATATAAAAATAGTGTGCTAAAAAGAATTGACTATCTAGAATTTTGTAAAATGATGCAAAAAATAGTTAATAACAATATAAGAAAATATTGTTATGAGTTAGCAAAAAAAGTTATAGAAGAAAATAAAAGTCTCAAAAGTGCAAATTTACTTCTGTAATATAAAAAAATATTGGCACTATTATTTAATAGAAAAATGGCATAATAAAATATGCAGAAGAGTTCTATCAAGTTTTGGAAAGCAGTTAAGAACAAGAAAAAGTGTCTCCTACAACTATTTTATTTTCTGAATTGTACAAGATTTTGAATAAAGAAGTGAGACATAAAGAAGATAAAAGCTTCAGGTAATGATGGAATTATAATCAATATCTTAAAAAAAGTAGGTGAACAAATAGAATTTTTTGTCAAAGTTATATACCAAATATCTAAATAATAAAAATGTACCAGTTGATTGGAAGAATGCAGTATTAATATTACTATTTTTAAAAGAAGATATAAAAAATTACAGATATATCAGTATTTTATCAATACTATACAAAATTTTGATCATGATAATTACGACTTGACTACAGTGAATTTTACATTTTAATCAAACAAAACAATAAGCTGGATTTAAAAGTGGTTTTAGAACAATGGATTATATCCTAGTATTGAGAGTAGTTATAAACAAACTAATAAATAAGAGTTGCCATTATTCTTTGGATTTATAGATTATAAATGGCATTTGATTTTAAAAACATTTCTTCAATGATTAAAGCATAGAATTAAGAAGGTATAAACCCAGGATATTGCTACATTTTGAAGAAATACTTATAAAAAAGTAGCATCAGTGATTAGATTGCATAATGATACAAGGAAGATTAACAATTAGAAGGGTGTACGACAGAGAGACTCAAATTTTTAAAACTTTATACAAGTTTTGCAACTAGTATTTTGAGAATTAAAAATAGTAAACTAAAAGATTAAAAGTAAATTGAGATTTTTTTAAGTCATCTAGATTTGCAGATAATGGAAATGTTTTTGCAAATAATGCTTTAAAACTTTAGGAAATGTTATAAGAGTTTCAGATGAGAGTAAAAAGAAGATCTAAAAGTATATGTTAAAAAGTCTAAAATAATTTTCAGTGAATTTTTTCAAAAAAAGAAATAAAGATTGATAATGATGATTTATAAGATGTTAACAACTACAAATATAATGAATAATAGAATTAAACTTGTTTGGAGTGTTTCTGATAGAAATAAATTGATATTAAAGTGAAATAGGTTTATATGTTTATAAAGAAAGTTTTTTAATGAATATTTTACCAGTTTTTACTTATGGATCTGAGACTTGCACACTTAACAGAAAAACAATACAAAGACTTTGGACCACTCAATGGAATATGGTGTGTTAGGAGTAACAAGAAGAGATCAAAAATGAAATACATAGATAAGAGAATAAATACACACTGCTGACATCATTGAAAGAATTAAGAGACTGAAACGGAGTTGGACTGGACATATTTCTAGAAGAAATGATAATAGGTGGATAGTTGAAATCTTAAACGGGATTCCAGAAGATTGTAAAAAGGTAGAAAGAGACCATATATGAATTGGATGGATAAAATAAGGAAATATACTGGGGTGATGTGGTGAAGAGAGGCTGGAGATTGGAGAAACTGCATTGAACTTGGAGAGCTTCATACTGCAATGGATCTACAATGTTGAAAATGATGATGATTTAATGTTTGCATATTTTGAATTATATAGTGATAAATAATAAGATTAACTGAAAATTTTTTATAACTAGTACATCATCTGGATTTCCCAACATTTTAAATGAATAAGTGAAACATGCAAGTTGAATGCGTAAAGAAAGAAACTTTTTTAGACAAGATGAAATTATAATTAATATCTTAAAACAAGCAGGTAACAAAATAAAGAAATTTTGGCCAAATTATATAACAAATATCTTAGTGATAATGGTCTATCAGATAATTAGAAAATCATCAAAGATATTAGAAATTACAGACTTGTCAATCTTTGATCAGTTCTAATCAAAAATTTTATCAAGATAATTACAACTCATAATAAATTTGAGATTTTTCTCAACTAAAATAACAAGCTGGATTTAAATGAGTTTTGACACAGTGGATCATATGTATTGAGAGAATTTATAGGAAAAAAAGACATCACATGATCACCATTTTTATGCTTGTTCAAGCTGTTAAAACAGACAAAACTTTACATACAGTAGTATTACTCAGTACAATCCAGAGTAATCAATGGATGCAAGAAGGCTGGTACATAAAATCCCTATCTAGTGCCTACTCATTCAATATCCCCAGACTAGTTTCTAGCTTGTGGTTTTCATCAATGAGAAGCAGAGTTTTGCCTGTTTTAATAGCTTGAGCAAGCATAAAAAATGGTGATCGTGCCTAATAGGATAGTGGTGGCTATGGTTATTAAAGAACCAATAACCCCAAAATGTATGGGTACTGAACTGAGTTCAGACCTATATGACTATAAGGTTATGAGCTTGGATTGAAAATATTATTGGGTTTTCAACTTTAGATTCATAGTTTTGTTGTTAAGTAAAGATAAAAGGTGGATTCTGGAAGGTTGCATTAGATCCTAAGATCTAGGTGCAGTGCTCTCAGATCCAAGGTTTCTCACTGATGGAATCCACAAGCTAAAAACTAATCTGGGGATACTGGATGAATAGGCACTAAATAGGGATTTTATGCACAAACTTTCTTGTATCCATTGATTACTCTGGCTTACACTGAGTGGCACTACTGTATGGAGAGTTTTGCCTGTTCTAAAAAAACAAAGAATAGAAATTGTCATTATACTTTGATTTGTAGATTTGAAAAGGCATTTGATTCTGTAAGCATTTTTACAGTGATTAAAGCATTAGACCATCAAAATAAAAATCTGAGACACTGACGTATTTTAAAGAATATTTATGAAAATGCAATAGTAATGGTTAGATTACATAATGGTATTAAGAAGATTAACTTTAAGAAAGGTGTGTGACAGAATGATGCCACATCTCTAATACTTTTTATATCAGTTTTACTAAGACTTTGTGGGTAAAGTGGAAGCAAATGAAAAATTATTTAATTTATCTAAATGTTTCAGATGATATAACTGCTTTTTCAAATAATGCTTCTGAACTTTGGGAAATGTTGCAAGAGTTATCAGATGAAAGGAAAAAAGTAGTATTAAAAGTAAATGCCAAAAGAGTAATGTTCAATGGATTTTTTCTAAAGAAAAAAATAAAGACTGATAATGATGAATCAAAAGAAGTTAAGAACTTCAAATATCTTACACATATTATTAATATAGATGAAAACATAATGAAATTAATCACAGAATTAAACTTGGTAGGAATTGACAAAAATAACTATATAATTTATTGATTGAAAGTGATATGAAAACTATCAGCACAAGAAGGCATTAGCAAAGTTTTATTCAAGGACATTCCATAAAACTTAAATTAAAATGGCAAGACCATACAATTAGTCAATATATTTTTTAGGTTGCTAGATGTGATACTATTCAGTCCACTATTGTAAAATCACATCTTCTTGGGATTGAACATAATGAATGAACAAGTAGATTCCATTTACATTATAAAGTTTGCCTCCAAAGAAATTCTAGAGATATAAAATGTTAATTGTTTTCATTGGGAAAGTATGACAGTTAATAAGTGTACCAAAAAAAAGTATTCTGTTGAGGCAATTAAAAGAATGTCACATAAATAGAAAAATGGACCAGCATATTTTATATGAAGACAATATGTAGTTCACAAATTGGTTAGCTAAGTCATCACAAAATGCATATCTAGAATAGTTTTTCTCTTTCTTTCCATGGGTTGTAGTGGTCATACACATTTATGAAGGACTGTTTATTATTTTATTGATATTTAGAATCTTTTACCATTACATAACTTACTAGAAATTTTACCAAAATAAATAATGAAAAAATAACTGAAATATAAGACCAAATATATGATTACAACATGTTTATTGTGCAAATGCATACTAACTGCGGTTGTTTTATTTTATATAATTGACCATTTTCTTCCACTGGGAATATCAAACAGTTATTGCATTATCTCACCTTAATTCTAAACAGTTAAATGTTTAATTCTAATAATATCAAAACCTAATGCTCTTTAACAACTGATCTGTTTCTCAAATTCCTTCATATTTATTCTATATTGACTTATCGATTACAGCTCATTAAATTGTATTAGTATGTTTGGTTTTTTATTTTTTCTAAATTAATGTTAATCCTTTTTGTATGGTATAAAATATGTATTGCCTCATATAGATAATATATTACTTGGTATATTCTAACAGTGATGTGGGCACACATTGCATATCATATAACATTGGTTCTTTAATTAATCAAACACTATTTGTAAGTGAACACCTTTAGAAAAATGTAGAGACACTTAAGAAATAATATAGATTGCATTAAATAATAAAAAAATTATTTACTATAATTAAAATAAAAGTAATTGAACCTTCATAAATTCAAGCATTATCATAATTTCAATTCATGAGTATATATTAATCTTGACTTAGATACTAACTAGTTTGCATAACTTAAAACTTTAACCAATTGTATAATGTTAGAATTTATTCTTTCATTGGTGCTCATAATGCAGAATATGTTAACTGAACACAGTAAAATATAATCTAGTATGTTTTTATTATAAGGTCATCACATTGATAGAGCTACATTAAATGCAATATATAAAGCAATGTAAAGAGACACATATAAACTTAATTAATGTTAACAATTTGACATATGCTAAATATCTATTGTATTTAAACATTAATTTAAATTGGATATAAATATTGGATTAAGAAAACAACAAGAAAAGTGGATGAAGGAAGTTGTTTTTATTCATGAAGCATTGGGGAAAAGAGAATAACATAAAATAGTGCATTATGAAGTTAAATTATCCATTTTATAAATAAAATTTAATGTAAATTAAACCAAATATTTTAATATTATATAAATAAGTGTAAGAATTCATAATTGAAAAATTGAAAAAGAGATTGTTTTTGAACAACGTGGTCTGTTGGCACACTCCAGAAATGTATCCAGCAAGGTATTAATAATGCTAAATTAAAATTTAATTTTTTAAATATGCATGTTATTTTTTTTTCTCATGTGTCATAGCATCAACCGGGAAGTGAACCCACTAACCTGGGACAACTGCTTGTAAAGCAGCTGTAACTGACCTCTTGGCGATAGCAGTACAGACAACTATATATAATATTATTTACAAGAGCACCCTCTGAGTAAAACAAATTCAGAGGGTTCTTCAGTAAAGGCATTACAGATAAACATACATTCTTATGGATTAGCTACATATGAGCGCAACATTTTTAATAATAAGTAATCATGAAAACTACTAATGTTTTCCTGCACTGCTCACATTAATACAACATCATCTGATGTTTTATTTTAACTTAAAATTACAAAATGAGTCAATTTCTATTTTTGATCTTATAAGAATAGTGAATATGACAAATAATATACATAAATACAGAAAGAGAGTGAAATTTAAACAACTACTTAATAAAGCACTGAAGAACAAGGTGATATCCAATATCTTTCATGGAAGCAGGCTTGTCAAATGCTAAGTATTGAGTGTTTAAAATAGTTTTCCATTAATATTTTTTTGTGCTGATACAAATAGCAAAACTCTCATTTACTACAATATTGGATGGTTTTCTAAAGTAACTAGGAGCCAATTATTTAAAATACAGTATATACTAAGTTCGAGTGAAATCTAAAAAAATTTTAATTCAGTATGAATTTGAACTCAAATCACAAGCCTAACAGGCACAGAGCTCTTTATAATTATATACATACAACAGTACTATGATTGATTACGCAATGTGACAGTTCTATGATAGATTAACTTAATAATCTTTCATATGTGTTATACTATACAGCCTACTGTTTCCTAGACGTTTCTTCTAATGCCATCTTATGTTTGCAAACAAACATTTTCAATTGCAAATTTTAGAATTACATATAATAAATTTATATATAATTTCCATCGCAACTCTGAGATTTAAAGTGGCAATCGTTTTCAAATATTAATATAAAGCAAAACACTGAAATAATTTGATTTTATTTTTTCCCAAAAATATTTCGAACACTATTTTAGATAAACATTAAAATTCACTATTTTACTCTCTTTCTATCCTTTCTAATTAAACTATTTTTAATTAAACTATATAGAGTTTAAATTCCAAGTTAATGAAAAACAGCTTACTTTTTTAAAAAAAAACTGATTAGATTTTAATTTTGATGATATCTCAAGTGAAGCATAATTCAAACAATAAAAAAAAAAATGAAAAAAAATTAATTATTAAAAGAAATGTTTATAAACAAATAACTTCAATATTTTAATTAAAATTTATAATTAAAATATTAGAAATATGTTTGAATTCTTTTGAATTTGAAAATAACTGTTTATTGAAAGTAAAATACTAGTTAAAAGCCATTATTTCCTCCAGCATTAAAGGTTATTAAGACTCTGGTCAACTTAATCAAAGGCTGCTTAACTTAATACAGCAATAAGGCAATAATGTGTATAATAAACATGCCTGCTTAATATAAAACTAACAAACAGTAACTTCAAATAATACAAAAATCCCTCTGTACTTTCTTGTAAATTTAGATATAAAACTTCAGTTTATTAACGAGATACAACTCAATTTCAAGTGCAAATTTTAGAATTACATATAATAAATTTATATATAATTTCCATTGCAACATTAAGATTTAAAATGGCAATTGTTTTCAAATATTAATATAAATCAAAACACTGAAATAATTTGATTTTATTTTTTCCCAAAATAAATAAATATAATAGTTATTACAATTGTCAAAATTATAAAACATGCATGTATGTGCGTTTGCAAGAAACTTGTGCATATATGTATTTATATGTTATAGGAAGTATATAATGTTTAAAACAAACAATATTTTATATTTTTGTTGAGCTTAATGAACTTTAGATGCCTAACATCATAGTCATAGCTGTACTTGTTGAATCCGGAGACAGCTTTATATACCGCTACTCTTATTATGTAAAATGCCCTGATCTAAATGCCCTGATCTACTTATTCAAATAATTTGAGAGTTGGATGCTATTTGCTTTTTTTTGTTGATGGCATTATTGTTATTCAAGATATTCCAGCACCTCTGTGCTTTAGCTTTATGCAGATCAGCTTAATCCTTTGTGGCTTGAAACAGTGACTATGTTCCCTTTTATGGTCTCGAATACAGACATGTGCAGTGATTTTTGTCCTTTTATATAAATATTTATGCTTCTTTATTCTTATTATTATATTGGTTATGATTCATTGTAATATATAGTAGTGGACAGCATGTGCTTTTTATGAAAATGCTTGATTTTGTCTTTGGAGTTATTACTGAATCTGTTTAGTCTGCATTAAACATATGACTATATATTTTTAATTTTTGTTGTAATATCTGGATGTAATGCATTGTTAACCATGTCTTCTTGTGTTTGTGCTTGTGATATTTCATTTTGTTTTTATATTAAAATTTATCTAGTATAAGATTTTTCTCTGTATCCAATGTTCATTAGATCTTTTCTATATGTTACAATGTTACATTTTCTATCTGCTTCACATCTACGCAATCCATGATTCCAATTTAGAAAGCTTTTAAAGCATACGAGTTGGTATGTCATCAAGTTGTGTAATCAGAAAGTTTTCATTCCTACTAAAAATCAGAGGTATTTAAGACCCACAATCTTAAATCCTGATTCATGTAAACTTGCAGACTTCAAAGGATTCCTGAAGAAAAATTTTAAATTACATAGATACAAAGAATATATAAAAAACAACACTAAAACAGATATGAATGGTCTAGTGAATATTGGATACAAGAAAAAAACCTGTACAAGGTAATTATAAATTTTAACATAAAAACAAAGAGTCACAACAGCAAGAAACTGTGGGTGACAATGCTTTATATATCTGCTATTACAACAAAAATAAGAAAAGAATGTGATCATATGTTTAATCTGAATAGATTAACTAATAGCTTCCAGGACAAAATCAAGAAAAAAAATTCCCTAAATAGTGCATACTGTCCAATGCAACAGTACATTGTGTTCTGCTATATACTATGATGAATTGCAAACCAATATAGAAACAATAATAAAGCAGTATGATTATGTTTATTAAAAGGCAAAGACAATTGTATATATATATAGAAGCAGTCAGATCTGAGTTCAATCCTAGATTCATGACATCTAGCCATAAGCCACTTCAAACCCTAGTACTAGCCTTAAATTTCCGATGCAATGGGGCTTTATATGTTCAATTCACACTAATTTCCATAAAGAAAAACTATTACATAAATGTGTGTTAAAATTAACTCATTTGAGATTTAAATTAATCATTTCTATTAATAAATTCATGATAGAATTATTCATGAATTTATATATATTATAACTGCATGGATTGTGCATATATATTTATAAATATTTAAATTTACATATTCGTTCTAAAGTTTTATTACGTCGGGAATGTTTTATTTTACTTTAAATAGTTTGTTCAAATTTTTAGTGATTAAAAGCTACATTCTTTCGATAAGCTTTCAGATTGTCCCTTTCCAAAAACAATGGGTAAAGTTTTTATTAATTAAAAAAAAAAGATAAGTATTTAAAATGTAAGGATGGTCGCTAATTAAAATCATTTTTCTGATTTTAAAAATTCATTTTCTAATTAGAAAATGAATTCAATTTAATGAGTTTGAAAGCCTTATCGAAGGAATGTATCTAAAAACAACTAGTAAATTTTTGTAAGATTGATAATGAAAGAAGTGCTTGCCTGAAGGTATCAGAGAACAGTATAAATAGCCCAGAAAAAGTTTCCAAGCAGCTATTTATTCCTCATTAAGAGAAGCCATATATATTTTGTTAGAGAAGAAGCTGCCTAGTTAAATTATGAAATTTCAATAGTGTCTCCATCATGGTGAGGAACTAAACTTCGGCAGTCTGATTACTGGGCCCAAAGTCCCCTGAAAATCTTCAATGTGGCTGCTAAATTAAACTTTTTCCATGCCAATCATACTGCCAAAATCAAAAGAATCAAGATGCTACTCACATAATTTTCAAAATGCATGCCTACATTTCATCCAACTGGACTCTGCCCTGTGGAAACTCAGGAACCAGCCAAGGAAGAAATGGTAATATCTTTCCTTTTAAACCTGGCCAATTCTGAACTTTAAGTTAAAACATCTTTAAGTTATCTACTGTAAAATTGTCTTTTTATTAATGCTATTTTAAATTATGTAGTAATTCTCTAACTTTCTCTAGTCTTTAAACTTAATATCTGTTAACTTTCCTATCTTACAATGGCAGTTTATTTATTTAACCTTATTATATGTTTAAGATGATTATTAATGTCATTTATTTTTATTATATGCCAGTAAAACTTTGACTGGATAATAATTTCCTTCATTACATTTACCTTTTAAAATAATATATTAAGTTTTATTGTAATTCTTGCCCATTAGAACTAATTTAATACAGTTCTATTAATTAACGAATCAAAGAATTTATACAATTTTTGCTATTTTTATTAATGGCTAATAATAATAAATTATTAGCTCAGTTTTTAACATATGCCCCCGGCTACTTTATTTATTTTACACATATTCATAATGTTAAAATATTTTGCAAAAAGGTCGATAAAGAAATGAATGTCAATATATTCTTATTTAAACATTATACTTTATATTAGTACTCAGGGAGAGCATGATGTTTGGGGCATAGTGATATAATTGCATTAGTACTTTTAGTTAAAGCATGTTTGACTTTAATTTAACTTGATCAGGTCATCACATAGAGCATTCTTTATATAAATGGGTTTTATTCATTAACCATGATGATTACAAAGTCATCATTTCTCCGAATGTTGCTGACGCGAGCCATCTCCTGTTTCATAGGCTTGTTCTTGGTGATATTATTATTAATTTAATTCCATAGGAAGAAAGCACTTGCTCATATTATAATTGGAACACCAAAGGTTTATGGCTATGACCCGGCCTGGTTTTCCTTGTATTCCTCGTCTCCTTCATAGGGCATTAAAGACTTGTAAAACACAAGCCGCCCTCCTTCTTAAATCACTGGCAAGCCATTATTTTTCATATTCATTTTTTTTATAGCTCATAAGATGTCAGTACAGTAAAGCCCACTCTAATGCTCGTAAATCATGATGAATTGATTTTATTAAAGTCGAACAAATTCATATTCATTTATAATTAAGTTTCCTGTTAAATATTAAAGATGCCCTAAACACGTATCTTGCTCTTTGTGAATTGATTTATGAATGTGAAAATAAACCTCACATTATTTCCTTTAGAATTTGAATCATAATTTCTGTCACAGCCAAATACCTTTATCTACTTTTACTTCCTCGTCGGGGCATAGATATATATAATTCTCCATAGAATTGCGTAATAGTATTGGCATATAATAAGGACTGCCATTCTTATTGTAATTATAAACTCCGTTTAAAACTAGAGATAATCTATATCATAATCTAAAAGTTGAACAAAATTATTATTATTATTAAACACTTTATTAACACATTTGGTTTTTAACTTTCTTTCTTATTCAACAATTATTTTTAATATTAATGCTTGCTGTCTGTATTGGCAATATGAACATATATATATGAGTTGACTTAGAAATATCATTAGTTATTTTGTTATACTTTGTTAGAGTCAGATCAGGAGTCTCATTAATCATCATCATCCGTTGAGCTAGTTTCTTGGCACATAGTCATGTACCGTCGACTTATGTCATCCATTGATTTGATCTGATATCATGAGTTGGGTTTGAATTCAGTTTGGTCTGACTGAGTTTAAATCCGACTTTGGGTTGGGTCTTGTTATATTGTGTTGGCATCTCTTGAACAATACAATATATATATATATATATATATATATATTGTATTGTTCAAGAGATGCCTAAGACTATATATATATATATATATATATTATAGTCTTAGACCATAAAAGGAAACCTAATTACTATTTTTATCCACAGAGAATTAAAGTGCTCTGCATGGGGAGAAAAAGGAGAAAAAGAAAAAACAAAGAAGTATGGTATATTATGAAACAACAATAACATCATTAAGCAAAAGTGCAAACAACATTCAACTTTGAAATTAATCCAATATATAAATCAGGGCATTTTGCGTTATAATAACAGTGGCTATATTTAAAGCTATCTCCAGAGTCAATAAAAATAACTATGATTACACTGCTAGGCACCAAAATGTATTAAACTTAGTAAAAAATGGAAAGTGTGGTTTATTTTCAACATTATATATATATATGCAGATTCACAAATTTTTTATGAATAATTTAACAAAGTTTATCATATATATATATATAACTCAATTAATATTTAACTAATTGTGCCTGTCAATGTTTTACATATTATTTCTGCAAATGAATGTTTAATTATTCTCTGTGATCACATGATCATCATTCCTTAAGCTTGCTTATAACTGTTATTAAAACAGGCAAAACTCTCTATACGTATTACCAATCAGTGCAAGTCAGAATAATCAATGGATGCCAGAAGGCTTGTGCTACTGCCTACTCATCCAATACCCCCAGAATAGTTTCTGGTTTGTGGCCTTTGTCAGTGAGAAGCCTTGGATCTGAAAGCACTGGATCTAGATCTTAGGATCTAATGCAACCCTCCAGCAGCCCCCTTTTATCTCTAATTATCTACAAACCATGAGTTTTAAATTGAAAACACTTTAATATTGTCAATCCAAGCTCATTCACTTATATAATCATATAGGTCTGAACTCAGTTCAGTATCTCTATATTTTGGTGTCCTTGGTTTTTTAATAAACATAGGCACCACTATCCTATTAGGCAGGATTGGTTTTAAGCCAATAAACATTGCATGATCACCATTTCTTATGCTTGCTTACAACTGTTATTAAAACAGGCAAAACTGTTTGGTGATCATGTGAAGTTTATTGGCTTAAAACCAATCCTGCCTAATAGGATAGTGGTGGCTATGGTTATTAAAAAATCAAAGACACCAAAATGTATACATACTAAACTGAGTTCAGACCTATAGGACTACATAAGCTAATGAGCTTGGATTGAAAATATTAAAGTGTTTTCAATTTAAGACTCATGGTTTTATAGTTAAGTAGAGATAAAAGGTGGCTGCTGGAGGGTTGCATTAGATTCTAAAATCTAGGTGCAGTGCTCTCAGATCCAAGGCTTTTCACTGATAAAGGCCACAAGCCAGAAACTAGTCTGGGGATATTGGATGAGTAGCACTAGATGGTGATATTATGCACAAGCCTTCTGGCATCAATTGATTACTCTGGCTTGCACTGACTGGCAATATGTATAGAGAGTTTTGCATGTTTATTCTCTGTGATATTGGAAGACATTGACATGTATATATTAAATGTAAATTGGTTTTCTGTTTTTTGTAATAAATTTGTGGGTATTTTTGATGTATTCATAAATTCTAAAGAAAAATGAATTAATTTTATGGAGCTCCCTGTTAATGACAACAAATTTTATCGAATAGAAAGTTCTATGAATTATGTGCGTTCATCTCCAATAAAAAATTATGTAAAAGTTTAATGAGTACTATATGCATTTAAAACAATTCATAGATCTAAATAAATTTTGGACCATATTGATTGGCTGATTTGACTTAACATAAAACATATAAATGATCCAGTTTATGCATCAGTTGTCATGTCTTCACAAATATTCTGATAATATAAATATATTTAATTTCAAACAGTCATTTCCTTAACTATAAAACTTATTCACTCTTGACTAGATAACATATCCCAAAAACAAACACTATATAAATTCAGCATTTAAAGTAAAAAATGCTACTATGATCTAGTTTTAATAAAACATAAATAAGTATATTTAAATTTATTAAAATATAACCTGCAGTTAATAATTTTTATTTTCACAACTGAGTAGATCATGAGCACAGTTGTCAAAAAAATTAACTATACATTTACACACATCCTCTCCTATCTACTAACTTCTTATTCATTGAACCAAATATAAAAGAATAAAGCTAAATATTAAAACTAATTCAAAGATGGCAAAAAGATTGCTAACAGCAAAATAAACAGAATAAATAAACAAAACTAAATCATAACAGTAGTAATCAAAACTAAAAAATTATTAAAAATAGTTTTACTTCATACTATTAAAAGATTTAAGTGATTATTAATTATTAAAAAAATTTAAGTAAAATACTGACTTATCCACTTAACTTTATAGTTGGATAAATGAATGCCCAAGATCTTCCAAATATTATATAAGTGAATGACATCCATCACCTTTTTTCATCATTTAAGCATATGAATACATTATTTCTCTCTCTTTCCCCTGTGCAAAAATATAGGTTTGTTTTGTATTATGAGAACTCATCTACAATATATGACAGTGCTGAGATTATTTAATTGTCTAGAGAATTGTAGAAAGACTTTATCACTTTGCTGCATATACTAATACAGTAAATTAACTTTGAAGTGCAGAATAAAGGCCAGTGTTCTTGAAGATAATCCATCTCAAAAATGCACTGAGATACTAACAAAACAATTTATAAGAGATTAGTATTATTCATCAGTAATATTTACTATGCTCTTTTAAAATGTTTTATCAATATATAATAAAGTAACACTCAGTCATCATCATATATTTCAGCAGATCCACATTTTTTAAGAATCTTCTGTGGACTAACAATTTTTTTATATATATAAAAAAAACCTCTGACTTCATCTTCCGAGTATTGTGCATAGAATACTTATTGGTAGCAATGAACTTGGGTATCTGTGTTTAATTTTATTTAATAATTATTTAACACAGCAATTTGATGAAATGAGACAATGTTGGAATAACTAGTCAATAAATTTAAAATTCTTTTAATTTGGAGAAGTAATTTTTCATAAAACCACTACACAATACTGACTTAAAATTAATTTATTATAAATTGAATGTGTAATTTAAAACCTCTTATTACTTGTCATTGATAGATTTGTTTAAAACTTTTAATGTTATTTGTCTTTTCAATTCCTTATTTGATTTTGAGAGAAATGGGGATGGGAAAATATAGGCAGTTATAAGTTGTTGTTGTTGTTTTTTTTGAAAATTGATTCCTTAAAAAAAAAATTTTTTTAATGAAAAATTCAAATTTTAGTATTTATATATTTTTTTTAAATAAAAACATTTTAACAATAAAAAAGAGGAATATAAAATTTACTTTTTTACATAAATTTATAAAAACGTTTAAAAAGAATTGATTATAGCGTGTGAAAATATTTATTTCACTTTTATCTTTTCTATTCTATTTTTTAAAACTATTTACTACCTATACATATGTAAATTAAGCTGAATCTTAAATTTATCAATTAATTATCTCAGTATTGTTTCATACAGTTGGCCTGCAGTACTTTAAAGGACCAATTAAATGAAAAATGAATGCAGATACCCAAGTCCATCTGTACTGACATTTTACAATCATTTAGATATTATTACTTATCAAAAAAAAATAAAATAAAATACTAAGCCATAATTAACAACCAAAAATAATTAAAATATACATATAACATTAAATTTAACAATATAACTTTAAATTATTCATCTTCTTATAAAAAATCTGTTCTTTTATTTAATCGTATATGTAGTATTTTCTAAATACATGCATGTGTGTAGTTCAGTAATAATATTCTTTTATAATGTAACTATAAAGTAAAACAGAGATGAAAATCATCAATAAAATCAAACTTATTCTTGACCAATGTCGACTTATCAGTTGTGTGTGTGTATATATATATATTGCTCACATATCCATTTACTGCAGTTTTAACAAATACAAACATTGTATGTACGAGTTTAACCATAATAGCTTTTATAATTTAATAAAAAATAAAATCTTAATCATAAAAATATACAATTGGAATTATTATAGACATTCACACAAAATTAGATAAATATATATCGAAGTAATAAATATAGAAAGATAAAATAAAATTAAAACTCCATTTTCCGTTTTTGCAATTTGAAATAATTAAGTTACTTATTTAGTAATTGCCCTTATGGAAGTTCCAAGAAAAGAAATAAATTAAAATAGGCTTTTTTTTTCCTCCCTCCCTCCCTCCCTCCCCCTCCCTCTCTCCCTCTCTCCCTCTCTCTCTCTCTCTCTCTCTCTCTCTCTCTCTCTCTCTCTCTCTCTCTCTCTCTCTCTCTCTCCCTCTCTCTCTCTCTCTCTCTCTCTCTCTCTCTCTCTCTCTCTCTCTCTCTCTCTCTCTCTCTCTCTCTCTCTCTCTCTCTCTCTCTCTCTCTCTCTCTCTCTCTCTCTCTCTCTCTCTCTCTCTCTCTCTCTCTCTCTCTCTCTCTCTCTCTCTCTCTCTCTCTCTCTCTCTCTCTCTCTCTCTCTCTCTCTCTCTCTCTCTCTCTCTCTCTCTCTCTCTCTCTCTCTCTCTCTCTCTCTCTCTCTCTCTCTCTCTCTCTCTCTCTCTCTCTCTCTCTCTCTCTCTCTCTCTCTCTCTCTCTCTCTCTCTCTCTCTCTCTCTCTCTCTCTCTCTCTCTCTCTCTCTCTCTCTCTCTCTCTCTCTCTCTCTCTCTCTCTCTCTCTCTCTCTCTCTCTCTCTCTCTCTCTCTCTCTCTCTCTCTCTCTCTCTCTCTCTCTCTCTCTCTCTCTCTCTCTCTCTCTCTCTCTCTCTCTCTCTCTCTCTCTCTCTCTCTCTCTCTCTCTCTCTCTCTCTCTCTCTCTCTCTCTCTCTCTCTCTCTCTCTCTCTCTCTCTCTCTCTCTCTCTCTCTCTCTCTCTCTCTCTCTCTCTCTCTCTCTCTCTCTCTCTCTCTCTCTCTCTCTCTCTCTCTCTCTCTCTCTCTCTCTCTCTCTCTCTCTCTCTCTCTCTCTCTCTCTCTCTCTCTCTCTCTCTCTCTCTCTCTCTCTCTCTCTCTCTCTCTCTCTCTCTCTCTCTCTCTCTCTCTCTCTCTCTCTCTCTCTCTCTCTCTCTCTCTCTCTCTCTCTCTCTCTCTCTCTCTCTCTCTCTCTCTCTCTCTCTCTCTCTCTCTCTCTCTCTCTCTCTCTCTCTCTCTCTCTCTCTCTCTCTCTCTCTCTCTCTCTCTCTCTCTCTCTCTCTCTCTCTCTCTCTCTCTCTCTCTCTCTCTCTCTCTCTCTCTCTCTCTCTCTCTCTCTCTCTCTCTCTCTCTCTCTCTCTCTCTCTCTCTCTCTCTCTCTCTCTCTCTCTCTCTCTCTCTCTCTCTCTCTCTCTCTCTCTCTCTCTCTCTCTCTCTCTCTCTCTCTCTCTCTCTCTCTCTCTCTCTCTCTCTCTCTCTCTCTCTCTCTCTCTCTCTCTCTCTCTCTCTCTCTCTCTCTCTCTCTTTTTTCCCCCCC
Organism: Epiperipatus broadwayi; assembly: GCA_028023455.1. Taxonomy (NCBI): domain Eukaryota; kingdom Metazoa; phylum Onychophora; class Udeonychophora; order Euonychophora; family Peripatidae; genus Epiperipatus; species Epiperipatus broadwayi. The sequence goes on from JAQFVV010000297.1 coordinate 925,050, forward strand.
CCCCCCCCCCCCCCCCCCCCCCCCCCCCCCCCCCCCATCTATCTATCTATCTATCTATCTGTCTGTCTATCTATCTATCTATCTATATGAAAATTTTATTTTTAAGACAAGGGTAACAAATGTTAAAAACGAAGCTTCAAGATATTTGTAAACAAAGAAAAAGTGTACAGTATATTTTACATGAAAATTTTAATAACAAAAGTTATACATTCAATATGAATATGGACTAGTTATAAAAATTTAAATGGAAAATATGTGTCTGTATTATTAATATTAGGGTAGATTTTTATGTATTGTGAATAGAATATATCTTTGCAAAATTTTATTAAGGTTCAAACCTATAATTTTGAATAATCGGTTTTTTAGGTTTTAATGAGTCATTATTAAAAACATCGAATTATTTTTTTAATATTATGTTCCTGATAAATGATTACCTGATTTTATTATCAACACTTTACTACACTTATTATCAATTAGTAATTCTTCTTTTAGTGTCTTTAAAATTCTATTCCTTCATTTAATAATGATTAGAAAATAAATATGATCTTTTAGCATCTTCACAAAACAGATCGTAAGAAATTAACACAATTTTTCTCTTTATAATATAATTCTATATTTTCTTAGAAATTTTCCAATGGATTGTGTTGTTCCATGCACTCACACAGGCATGTTTTGCAAGCTAATAAGTGGCAAATGTTATTTAATAGATTATAACAGAAAATAATTATTTTGATTTGATATTACAACAATTCTATATTTGAAGGATTTTAAGTGTATTGTTTTAATGTGACAGATTTATTTATCTATGCATACACATACATATATTTATATACATTCCATATATTCATTATAAAATGTCAGTAAAAAAACTACGCAATAAACAAAAAAACTTAATACAGATTTTTAAGAAAGAAAATAATGTAAGAGTGTGATGGAACTGCATAATAAATTTAAGAAATGCATTCTGTACTAAATAATTAAAAAAAAACAATATGTAATATCCAGATATATTTTCTGTACCAAACCTTATCACTACATCTGACTATTTATCACATTATATATAAGTAAATAAATCAATAATTCTATTAATAATGTAAATTATACATACATGTATATGCATGTGTTATACAGAGTCGAACCCTAAATATTCATGTGTGTATAATTTGTAATATGTATAAGGATATGAACAAAGATTTAACATGTGTGAAAGAGATAAATTTGTACTTCAAATTTATCCTTGGATATTATGTCATGTTAATATTTATATTGATCTTTTAGCCAATCATATCTGCCATCATGTGTTGATGGAACTCATTCAAACTAATGTTTTTTTTTATTTTCAGTAACTCTGCAATGACTTCTTAAATGACTTCTAGCAGAATAATTGAAATATGATCAGCCAAAATGTCAAAGAATTGTTGATATTAATAATAAATTATATACATAGATGACTGATATATGTATATATATATATATATATATATATATATATATATATATGGGATTTGGATTTGAACACAGACTTTCAAACTTCTTTTAGATAACCACACTATCTCATACAACCAATACACATGACCAAATACATGTGAAAAAGATAAATGATCTCCAATATACATACTTTATGTAAAACTAGCACTCATCAGTTGGTCCAGATCAAATCCCATATAATACATCTAGATTCCAGGTATGTAAAATATATTTGTATTTAAAATATTACAATTTCAGCCTTTATCCTAACCATTCCTCTTATATGTATTTAAATGGACATGATCCAATCCACGAGGGGTCAGACTGATTTAAAGTCAACATAGGCATGACAATAATATTGGAATTAACAAAGGATTTTGGCATTACATCATCAGATTTATCAATGGTATGGATACCTGAAGAGTTGGGGGTAGAGTAGATTGAAGTCTGTCCATTAAAGTGTGAAGATTTGCTATCTTCATATAAACCAAGCACTGAATATATATATATGTATATGTGGGTATGTGTGTGTATGAGAGAGGTGCTGATCTGTACCAATTGATGAATGCTGGTTCTGCATGAAATACATATATTGGAGATCATTTATCTTTTTCACATGTGTGTGATCATGTTGTATGAGATAATGTGGATGACTGAAGGGAACTTGAAGATCTGTGCTCAAATCCCATATATTACATCTAGACAAGTATGTAATGTATTTAATATATATGTATATATATATGTTTGTGTGTGTGTGTTGGTGTAATTTTCACCGACACCAATCCATTGTAGGATGAAAGTCTCTCCAAGTTTAATTCAGCTTCTCTAATCCCTTAGCCTTATTTATTCACAGCATAACAACAAACTTGCTTATTTCACTTGTTCATATCATATGTAACTTTCTTGTTCATATCATATATAGCTTTCTTTTAATTCATTTACAATCTCTTGGGATACAATTATAAACTTCAACTGTTCATCTATTATTTTCAGAAATACATTTAATCCAAATGCACTTCAGCCTCTTAAGACTCACTCATGTCATAATATCTATTTGTTCTCTTACATGTATTTGTTTTTGATCTCTTCTTGTTACTTTTGATATATATTTCTTCATACTTCATTAATGGTGTGAAGTCTTTGAATTTCATTTTTGTTAAGTGTCTAAGTCTTAGCAAAATAAATCAAATAAAATGCATCTATTAAAAACCTTTCCAACCATAGAGGCCTATTTCTTTTAATATTAAATTATTTCTACCAAAAGCACTCTATTCAATGATTGATTTTATCCATTATATTGACATAATATTATGAATTTAAGAAGGATATTTATAGTTGTTACTTTTTTTAATTCGTGATTATTAATCTTCATTTTCTTTGTCTAAAAAAATTAATATTTACCTTTTGCCCTACTTACTTACTTTCATCTGATATAACTCTTGCAACATTTTCTGAAGCTCCAAAATATTACTTGCAAAAGTAATAACATTTTCAAAATTTAGATGACCAAAATAATCTCTATCTATTTTAAGTTTATTAATTTCAAATTTTAATCAAAATATTTTTTTGTAAAACAGCTGTAAAAAGGTTTGGAAAAATGAAATCACACTGTCTTATACTTTCTCAATCTTAATTTTTTTAGTGTCAGAATATAATCTACTCACTGGTTTTGCATTTTGTAAATATTCTTTCAAATATGAATATCCTGAGTTTATATCTTGATCTAATACTTTATAATCATTGTGGAAATGTTTATAAAATCAAATGTCTTTTCTAATTTACAAATCCAAAGCATAATGGCAGTTCATATTGATTGATCCTTGCAATAACTTCTTTCATTTAAATCTATTTTTTTTTTAATTGGTTAAAATTTAAAGTTTGCAATAGATATATGTAGAACTGATAAAAGATGAATAAGTCTTTAATTTTTAATATATTATTTATCATCTTCCTTAAATAACAGATTTACTACTGTATTCTATTAATTATTGAATACAAGCCAACAATTTCTATTGCTTCATTTGTTCCTTTATAATTACATTAATTGTTGGAGGTTTTTCCTTCTTTATAGATTTAATTGTATGTTTCATTTCTTCATTTAAAATGCTGGGTAATTCAGAAAATGTAATAACATATTTTTTCTTGTTCTCTATTGCTATATAATTCTTTATAGAACTCTTTGATACATTTTCATGTCGTCATCTCTCTTTTCAGGAATATTTTAATATTTTTATTGCAAAAAAAAAAATCTTTCTTTCCAATACCAAGATGTTTTGTATTTTTGAGCCTTTTATTCTCTTCTATAGCTTTCATTGACAATCACATTATATTTTTTATATTCTAAATATTCCTAATCTTCTTAACAGGTCATTTTAAAATATTTCAATATTCCTTCTTCATATACTTTCATTATATTAAAAATTCACCTAGTTAATTTCTGCATTTTTACATGGAGCTATCTTTTTTGCACTTTTTAATAGGAATCAATTATTTTATTGATTGCATTCAAGTCTGTATAATCTTTAAATTTGTTAGTACTTTAAAGCAGTTTGAAAAGTCTACTTTAAATTTATTGAAGTGTTTCTGAATATTAGGAAGATTACATGTTTAAAATGTTTTTCTTAATACTTTTATCTCTATAGTTTTGCATTAACTTGTATATTACATCTCTTTAATTTTGATTATTTCCTTGTTGAATCTATTATCAGCATTACAATCTGAAGTTCATATTTTCTGTTAATCAAAATATAATCTAATTCTGCTATATTTTTAACTGAAAATTTCCATTTTTATTCCCATTTAGATAAAGAAAGAATTGATAATATGCAGGCTTTTTTTCTTTTGAGTACTCTGCAAATTTGTATTTTCTTTTATTTTTATTATCAAAATCAGATTTATTCACAGCACTTTCATATTTCAATAATTTATCTGTTGGAGAATTAAAATTGTCCATGATAATTTTAAAATGTTGTTTGGTTTAATCAAAAGAATTAATGTTTAAAAATCTTCTACATCTTTATCACAAACAGAACTTGTTGAGGTATGAATCTAATTATCTGTATTTGGATTAATTTGATTAACTAATTTGATCTCTGTCTGAAATATCAACAATCTTCATGTTCTTATTCTTCCCTTTCTTATTTATAATAATCTCACTTCCCTTCCTCCATCAATATTTGTGAATTTCTATCTAATTACACATTCACATTTTAAATCAATTGTCTTAGTTTTTTTCTACCATCACAAAGTCCAACAATATTAACTGTTCTTCTATAAATTTGTGTAATCTTCCTTCACTTTAAAGTGATCTGAAGTTATAGATGCTTAAGCCTAGGTCCACAATCAGCAAATTCTCCTCCTTTTCATATGTCATAGCATCAGTCAGGAGGCAAACCTGCAACAACTGTCTGCAACCAATTGCTTGCTTGCAAGGTGGCTGTGCTGACCTCTCAGATAACAATGCTTGACCATTCTTGAGCTATCAAACTTCTATCATGATTGGTAATTTTACAGCCTCCTGTAATTTGCATTTAAAGATTTCCAAAATCTCATTCACATAAATTAAAAAAACTTTTAAAATATGTATATAACAAATGTTAAACTTAAGAATGATTTTAAAAATAAGAGAAATTATTTTTCAAAAATATTTACAACTTTAAACAGCATTAAATGCTATCATATTATGGGATTTTAATTTTATAAAATATTGCTTTAACAAAAAAGTCAAAAATTGATCATAATTAAAAATATCTTATATTTTTATTTATAATTGTTAGAAAGATTAATTTTTAAATGATATTGTTTTTTTATACTCCAGGGTTTTTTTAAGAGAATGAGAGGAGCAGACGATCGAGGTACAGATTTATAAAAAAAAAATAAAGCAGGAAGCTGTTTCAATATTATTTCTCAGTAAAAATTATAAATGCTTTAAAAATATTTAAAATTTTAAATGGCAAAAATAATATTTAAGAACTATTTAAGAATATAAAATATATTCTATTAATCATTAATATCATGGAGTATAAACCAGTTTCTTTATTGTGACCTAATTACAGACCTGATCATATACTTATAACTAAAATGATATCTAAAAGAAGTCAAAAAGAAAATTAAAGTTATTATTCTTATTTGAGATAATCATGAAAAAGACAACTATATTTCTTCAAAGAAAGATATATCTGCATTTATATAAGAAAACATTCATTTATTTATGCCAATTAGTCATATATTTAAAACAAGTCTAAAATCCCTAGAAATATATTTTTAAAAATTGTAAATGCATTTTATCAGCCTTTAAAAATAGTGACTTAATTGAGAGTGATAACTCTAATGAAAATTAATATTCTCTTTGAATTGAATAAATGACATGTGATAAATAGCATGAAAAATGTTGAAGAAGAAAATATGGTAGTATATATTTAATAATAAATAAAATAGAGGACAGATAAAAGATTAATTAATATTTCTCATGTTTTAATAGAAAGTAAAATCTTATTATATTATTATAAGGAACGGTGAAAAGGGAAAGGATAACTGAAAAAGTCAGTTTACTTTTAATAGTAGATGACAATCACAAAGATATGACACTATAATACAGAAAGTTAAATGAATATATTCATATGTGCTTAAATTTTATGAGATTAATATGTAAGAGGAAAGTAAAGAAATAAGTTGAAGTAAACTTATTGATGAATTAATTAAACTTATTTTAAAGTTTTGTAATCTGGAAACATAACATGAAAATGTATTGAAAAGATTTGTCAAACTTTTTTTATATATATAAATATAGAAATTTTATTACAGAACAGTGAATACAAGTAAACGAATGATACAATCAGAAAGTGAGATCAATAAATTTGGATTACAATACTTTACAATGAAAAACAGAAATTACACTCTCTGTAAAAACCCAAACAAGGTTTGTGGATGATACAATCAGAAAATGAGGATCAATAAATTTGGATTTTAGTACTTTACAATGAAAAACAGGAATTATACTCTCTGTGATTCGATAAAACCCAAACAAGGTTTGAATGTTCTATTACAAAGAAAAAGGAAAACATTTTTGATAACAGAACATTGGGCTATACTATAGTGATTTACAAGAAGAGAAATTCTAATGTCCTTGTCCCTGGAGGAACAGAGTTTACTTAGGCAACACAAGTTCCACAGGAGATATTTCTCTCAATGAGATAGGTTGGATTTTAAAAGTAATTTGGGGAAGAAATGGAAAGCCACTGTGAATCCCAGGTAAAAGCAAACCCATTATAGATTGGTTATTTTTGGATGTAAGAAAAGCCACAATGCATAAAAGTAGTGGAAATTTAAAGAGGTATGGGAATTGATTGCCGTGTGACTTCAAATATGTAGGGAGGGGCCAGGTTTTGGTCCATCTGATGATTTTTTTTTAGTTTATTAATGAATATGTCCAGTGAAATCTCTAGAGCTGGATTAAAAATGAGATAAACAATGGGTAAACCATTGTAAAAAAAGATGAAAATTGTTGATTGGATCGTGGAGAAGGTGCCATGAATGATGCTATCAGTGAGAATTGGGTAGGAATTTATTTATTGATATAGAGGCTGCAAAATCTCTGTATGGTTGTAGGGAGAGGAAATGACAAAGAATGTGGATAGAGATTTCATCCTCTCTGAGACACAAAGAGCAAACTGAATCAATGCCTGAGAAACCTTGACAGTGTACAAGGAAATGATTTGTGGGAAGTGCTTTAAGATTGATTTTAACACAAAATCAAAGAATTTGGGCTAAAAGAACCACCATTTGAATTTTTTGAATATAATATAGTTGTTAATCTTTAGGAGGCTGGATCAAGGAGAAATATCAGGGTTTGTAATATGGTAGGCTTCCCAGAAAATAATTTTCTGCAAGAAAGATTTATTAGGGATGATTGTAAACTTTTTGATATGGAATATAAGAGATGATAACCAGCAGGAGCTTGAGGGAAGGGATTTTTTTATAGGGAGAGTCTGAATAAAAGGTAAGGAAATAAGATATTGTAAGAAAAATTCTATAGATGGTGTTGTATGTACATTGGAAGTGAAAGGTATCTATGAAATGAAGGGAAAAACCATTAAATTTGGTATTTTTTTTTTTTGGGGGGGGGTTCTCAGACTAATTGTTGTGTTCATCTCTTACAAAATCAGATTGGTACAGCTTCTATGAATTTTTCTAATGAATGTTTTGATGAAATCAATAATGGGGGTAAAGTATAATATTTCAGGGAAAACTAAGATATTGATGAGGGAGGAATTAGCAAACATGGACATATACACGTTGGAAAGGGTGGAGGTAATTTTGTGTGAGGATTGTAGTAGTTTATCTTGGATTGTCCTCCTCATGGCAGTGAATGACTTAAATATTGGATAGCCTAAGAAATTTTGAGGCTTTTCTGAGAATGGAGAGGCAATGATGTTACCTGAGCTAATTCCCAGGCAGACAACTTGCTTATATTAAATTGCAGACTAGATTGATCCAAAAAAATTTTTTTGGTATTAGAAGGAACAGGGGTATTAGATTTCTTGAAGAAAGAAACATGGCCAAGTTGTCCATGAAGGTGATGTAGGATATAGATGTTTTTAATATTGGGATGTAGATGCCAGGAAAAGACTTCTTGACTTGAAGAAGCAAGGGATGAAGGTAAGTAATAAAAAACAGAATGTTGAGTGAGAAGCCTTCAGGGATGGAGGCCATAGTAGTAAATGAAGAAGATAATTTCTCAGTGAGGAAAATGAAGATTTCTACTGAAATGGTAAATCTGATTCAGATTTGCCATTTCACAGTCTGACCCACCTAATTATTTATTTTACTAACATTTACTTTTTTTTTATTATTCTAAAAAAATATTTTAACATTTTTTAACTATCCTGAAAAAATCCTAAAATTTATTTTGGACCATATATATATAATTGTACTAACACACTGTTATTCTATTTTTATTATTAAAAGAAGAAAAAAATTCAAATAATTGACTTTAAATTTTTTTTATATAGTTTATATATATATGTTTAAAATGTTTTATTTTTTCAGTATAAGAATTCAAGATGACCTTTTTGAAAAGATTTGTACCTTGATAAAAAGTTTAAAATAAATGTTTAAATTAAAAGCATTGATAAATTACCAAAATCCATTCACTGTGGAATCTCTATTCATTAATTAGTAAAGATTCTACATTTGTTATCTAAATTAAAAACTAACATAAAATGATATTGAAATATATTGATCCTTGTAGAGGTACAAACTTTCTAAAATTAGAATAAAAGAATAATTTCAATTGTTTTTAAAATTGAAAATCACCTGAGGCAACAGGAAGTAATAAATAGTGGCTCTTTTTGAGAAAGAGAGAGACGAGAGACCAGAAGAGAACAGACAGAAAGTTGTAGAAGGCTTCACACCACAATGATCAAGGAGTAAAAAGGGTAAATCACTGCCCTTTCCTTCCTGAGATCTGAAATCTTCCGTGATGCTGCTTCAAATTCCCCCAGACATCAACAATCGCCTCTGCACTCATACCAGGGAATTCCAGGTAAAATGCCAAAGAGCTTAAATCCTGTCATCAAGATTTTAAAAATTATCATTAGAATATAAATGTAGTTTCGTAAAGCTTAAAAAAAAGATGTCAAAAGTTAATGTTATTAAGAATCTTTTTTACTGTCTCTTTGACCTTTTCTTTTAAATTATTTATAATGTTTTTCTTTTTAATAACTCAAACTCACCATAATTTTAATATTTTGATTAATTGACTATGAATTTATTTATTTGTCTTATATTAATCTTAGCATGAGATTTCATGCTTTGATTTTTTTTATTTTTATTTCAACTGGCTTCACTCGTGGGGATTCAAAGAGAGTAATTTGCTAAAAGAGCAAATTATGTTTATTAGTGGATGGGAATGTTAACAAAGAATGATTTAATTTTAAAATAAAATAATCTTGATCTATTTGATTTCGCAAGTGAAGTTATGTCGAATATATATGTATTTCAAAATCAAGCTTATCCTATTTTTTTAAAACAGTTTTATTATAGATTTCCCAGAATGGGATTCTATTATTTGATATTTCTGTAATTCAAAACAAAATAAAATATGCTAAAGATTTTTGACCTAGTAACAGTGCCGCTGGATAGCATCAGTTAATTATCTTGCCTTTTTTTTAAGTTAGGAAAGAGGGAAGGAGGGATTTTTTCAAGAATTAAATTTCCTTATTTCTATATGCATGTTTTTTTTTTGTAGGTTAAATATTTATATAACGTAGTTGTTTACGCAGGTTGTTCTCTATGCAGTATTGGATCATTTTAAGGCTATTTAATTATAAGGCTATTTAATTATAAGTCGTTCGTAATTTAATGATTATAAGATCTTGGGTTAATAAAGAATGCTTAGAGTATCATGAACAGACCTAAAACGGTCATTGATTTGGTGGTTCAGAGTTAGCTTCCACTTTTGCATGCATCTGTAAATTGGATAGCATGGTTTGAGATAGAGTGAGTTAGCTAGCATGATAATCATAGAGGTGGGCATGTTGGTTCTCCATAAATCCTATCTCCTATTGGTATATGGACATGACAGGTGGACATATCGATTTCCCTTTTTATTCTTTGGTGGAATAGGCATACGAGTGTTTGTAATCCAGCCCATATGTTTTTACTTACATTTCTTCTCTCCTTTTGCATTCGTATATTTATTAACCGGACATTATTTTGTTTTTCTTTTGCCTATCAAATACGTAAGCCATAGGGAATTGATTCCTTGAAAGGATCTTTCAATCTGAGTAATCAACTCTTTTATTTGTTTCCATAATTAGTTAAAATCATTTGGTTTTGGCTAATTCACATTATTATTCTTATAGGTTTGATTTTAGTTGTAAGTCTAATTAAAGTGACTTGTTTGCTTGATAATTAACTGATCTATTTTTTTTATTATAACCACTTACAGTTTTAAAGTTATTTATAATCTATACCAGCAGGTCCACTAATGTCATAAAACATTAGTTATTGAAAATCTAAATTATTTTTTATAAAGAGAAATGAAATCAATTTTTTTTATCTATTAGTGGAATAAGACATCAAATTAGTCTTCTTATAATCATCTATTTAATCATTTTTTCAATAGAAATGTTTTTTTTTAAATGTTGTATAAAGAATTCATTAAAATAGTCATTCTTATATAGGTGCGTTAGGCAGATGTTTAAACCTACCACCATATTACAAACTTGTACTAAATGTGCACGGGGAATTTTAAAATCTGTGATCATTTAATTATAAAAATCATTTTTGTTATTTTAAACAAAGAATAAATGTAAACCAAAGTAAAGGTGTATAACCTTCACAAAATAAATTGTACAAACTCAATAATGTCAATGTTAACTGCAAATATAAATAAAATCGTCATGAACTCATATAATTATAAAGTTAATTCAAAGATTGTATTTTTTGTTTTTAGAGCTTGAGTTAAACTCATGTAAAATACCTAATGATTTTAAATATATATATAACTAAAACAAACTTCCAGTGTACCTCAATCATTTTATTTACTTTTATTTTAAATAAATTTGATATTTAAATATACCTTGTTAATGTCGATAATAAATCGTCATGTCTCTATTAGTAATTCAAAGATTGTATTTTTTGTTTTTAGAGCTTGAGTTAAACTCATGTAAAATACCTAATGATTTTAAATATATATATATAACTAAAACAAACTTCCAGTGTACCTCGAATCATTTTATTTACTTTTATTTTAAATAAATTCTGATATTTAAATATACCTGTCAACCAATCACCCAAGTTCTCATTTAAATATAATAAAAATTGAATCTCATGCTTTAAGACCCAGCTGCCGGCACAGTGAAAGTAAAGGAATTCGATTGTATCATCGAGAAAGGCTAATGATTAGATCTTTGACATGGGGGTATAGGTAAATAGGGCAGAATCCATGATGTACCTGATTTATATATCTTGTATGTGGTCCAACTCAAGGTACTTTACTTGTATTCAGGGGTTTGTTGGATCGATGTGTTTTTCGACCGGTACTTCTTTTTTTTCTCTGGGTTTTGGATGCCCATCCATGGTGCTATTAGATATTCCCACACCCTGTATAATGTTAAGCATATATATATAAGGTTTTTTTGAACAACACTAAATAATAAATATATGTAAAAAAAAATTTTTACTTCAAGTTTGTATGATGTTTTGCACACACTGCAAAATCCAGAATAATGTTCATTGTATATAATGCTTTTTTGTTATGCTTTTTGACACAGTAATGAATAATGTATACATGTAAAAAAAAAAAAAAAAATCCGAGTTTTGGATGCTCGAAAATGGTGGGGATTTTAGATAAATACCTACACCATGATAAATATGTGATAAAATGAAATGTGTGAAATACACATGTATTTTTTGGCTGTATTTTGTGGTAGAGAATAAGAATAATGGGTCCACAAATAGCTGGTACTCAGAATTAAAAGTGATATATGTACACAGACTCAAAATAGAAAGGAAAATATATGAGATTTTTTTTTCTATCTGTGATTTTTCTTCATGTGTAAAATGTAAAAAAAAAATAAACCAAATACTGTATGTTTTGGTATATAAATAAATCCTCAGTCTATAAAATATTGTGATATAAAAAAAATAACTACATGAAAAATGTGTAATAGCAACAAATGTTGTTAATAGAGACTTGGGTGAATAAATTGTTAATAATAAAGTATATATATTCTATTGGCTGGCGACCTTACAAAAAAATTTGCCAATAGTTTAATTAAATATTTTCATACCCAAAATAGTGTTATTTAAGATTTGAACCTGGAAGAATGAAATGGTTAAAGAGTCAGTACAACTTAAAGGTAAATTAAATCATGTGAACCATGTCAAATCTGTCCAGGCACAGGAGAACAACCAAAGGTAAAAAGAATAAATTTGTTTTGTTTCTTATGAAAAAAATAGCTAAATTTTGCTCTCTTTTTTTTAGATAATAGCTTGAGTGGCAAATAATTTTTTTTAACTAAAGGCAACAAACAGAGCAGAAGATGAATTAAAGGGAGAACAAGTAGTAGTAGGATGGGGGATGTTTTAGGAGGGAAGGGTGGTGTAACCCATTAAAGTCAGACAAATATATAGAGTTTTGTTTATCCCACAATAAATTAAGAAAAAAGAGCAGTCTTGGAATAAAATTTCAATTTTTTTTAAGTGAAGTATACCAAAAAATAATAATAATAAATTTTTTTAAATAAAATGATTTTCTGTTTTAGATGGAGTGCACAAAAGATGAGCAGGTGGGTGAGCAACAGGAAAATGCAGAAGAGAAGATGATGTCTGAGATGATGTCCATAATGATGGAAAATTCAAAGATGATGATGAACAACATTATGGCAACAATGAGATATGAGATTAAGAGAACAATGCAAAAGCATCAAGAAGCCGTAGATTAAAAAATAGCCATCATAAAAACAGAGGCTAATGAGAAGACCACCAACAATAAAATTCAAACCCCCTCAAGCAGCTCACAGGGACCATCATTGATATCCCAACTGATCCATATCCAGGTGTTCCAAGGCGAACCTGGAGGCAATCCAATGGAGCACATGGAAAACCTGAGGGAACTGTTCCATGTTCACACAATGGATGAGGCTGAGAAAGTGGCTGTTGTGAGCCATTATTTAAAAAACACTGTGAAGGATTGGTGGAGGTCATTAGCACAGAAACCCAAAAACTTCAAAGAATATTAACAAGCCATGATAAGGCAATTTTGGAGTGATGAGCACCAAGAAGATATGATCCAGATTTTGACTGCTGAAAAGTATCAAGGTAGCCAGCAAGGAACTTTCGCCCAATTTTTTTTTAAACAAGTGGCGAAGTTTCGAACCCTAACCACCTTCATGTACTCTGATGCAGGCCTTATATGCATTATAAAGAACAATATGTCTATATAGGTCCAAAGGATGATGTTAAGCTGCCAAATTGACACCAACCCCGAGATGGGAAGATTTTTAGTCTCTATTAGTGATAAAGGCACAGGAGTGGAACAAAAGGGTCAAAGTAACCAAAAAAATAGAAATAACTGAGAAAAATCCAAGAACCACAATCATCCATGAAGGAGATAGATCCAGAAACAATAGCATGGTAAATCTTTTCCCAATTGTGCAGATAACAGTTGAGACTGAGAGAGTACAAGCATTAATGGATTCGGGAAGACAAGTATCCCTGATATTAAAAGCTTGGTTTGAAAACATGAATAGATTAAAAGAATTCATGAAGCTCCCAACATGAACCATTGGCCTAACTCTGTCAAATGAATGCAAATCAATGAGTGAAAATTACCAAATATGGTTGGAGGTGAGAATAAATCAAATATCTTTAGGACATGCCTTTTTAGTCATGGATGGACTCATTTATGACTTGGTGTTGGGATCAGATTTTTAATATAATATGAAGGCATCATTGATTACTCCTGAAGGACCTGTTACATAAAGCAAGAGGCCATGAAATTTCAGGATACCCAGAAAAATCAGATGGATAACCGCAGCTGTGTCATTCAACCGGTTGACCTGGCATTGATCTTGACAAAGGTACAAGAAGCGGTGGTTGCCAATCCCAGAGTCAGGGACCAAATTAAAGAAATGTTGGTAAACTATTCCAAGGTATTTTCCCCAAATCCCAGATCAAATCAAAGGTTATATCCACCATATTACATTAAAAGAGGAATCATATGCCCAGTCCAATACCTACACAATCCCCTTCCAATACAAAGAAGAGGTGGAGAGTCAAATTAAACAGATGATGGAATGGGGAATCATCGAACAGGGACCATCCCCTTACAATAATCCTTTAGTGGTCACAAGGAAAAGGAGTGGTGACCTTCATTTGTGCCTTGATGCTTGTAAATTGAACAGCATGACTATACCAGAGAGAGACATCCCCCACCTATCCAAGAAGTTTTTGTCCATTTGGCAAGAAAGAATATTTTTTCCACTTTGGATTTAACTGCAAGTTATTGGCAGATGGCCCTAGATCCAAGAGATCGAAAATGTACTGCTTTTCAGTATAACAGTCAAAGCCATGTATTCAAGAGGGTACCTTTCAGCCTTATAAACAGTGGTACAGGATTGATGTGCTGTCTCAAACAAGTACTCTCAGAGGAATTGGCAAGACCATATGGTCTGCTACATTGATGATATTGTAATAGCATCAAAGGACATGGAAGAACACATCAAGTACTTAGACCTATTTTTCAAGGAGTGTGAGCATGAAAACATCACCATTAATTTGGAAAAGAGCTGCTTTGCCCTGAAAGAAATCTCATTCTTGGGTCACATCATTAGCACAGATGGAATAAAACCTCACCCTGAAAAAATCAAAGCTATTGAGAAATTCCCAACCCCAACTACCCACAAGCAAGTCCGTTCTTTCCTGGGGTTATGTAATTTCTATCATAAATTCTACCCTGGGTTTGCATTGGAAACCAACTCATTTGATTGATCTTTTACATAAAAATAAGAGGTGGGTGTGGACCACCACTCATGATCAGGACCTTCAAGTAATCAAAAATAAGTTATTACAGGCTGTAATGCTCTACCACCCAGATTTTAACCGCCCCTTCTATGTCCAAACTGACAGTAGTAAGAGGGGTCTAGGTACTGTGTTATTTCAAGTGGGAGAAAGAGGACAACACCAAGTTCTCTATTTTATCAGGTGAGCTTTAAAAGGGGCTGAGGTAAACTATACCACAATGGAACAGGAAACACTCGCTATTTTGTGGGCTTGTTAAAAATTCAAGCAATTCCTCCTGGGGTCTGAAGTAATCATAATTACTGACCATAGGCACATGGAATTTTTAAACAAGAGTTTCCTCACAAATGACCAGCTCATTCATTGGAGTTTGACCCTACAGAAATTTAGTTATAGTGTAGTCTACTGCCCAGGACCAGAAAATGTGGTGGCTGACATTTTAAGCTGTCACCCAATACCTATGAACCCTCATAACCTTGAACTGCATGATCAAACTGACCAAATTATGGTATCCCAGAAGGAAACTATTATTGAGGATGAACTGCAGGACTTAGGATATTGGCAACAAGCTGAAAAACAATATGGACAAATAATCACTGAGCTGAAAAAAGATCCGCATGAGAGAAGTAAACATTTTCAGAAAAGACATTCACAGTACCAGCTTAGGGATGAGATACTACAAATTAAAATGAAGGAACAAGATAGCCCATGGAAAATAAATAATTCCCACAGAATTGAGGACAAAAATCATACAACATATGCATGAGAGTATTGGGCACTACGGGCCCTGGAAAACTGAAGAAGCTATTAGGCAACGGTTCTATTGGCCCAGTCTATATGCTCAAATCCTTCTCATCCTCAGGAGGTGCACCAAATGTGCTCAGAATAAACACCCAACAGGTCCTATGCAGAACCCCTTCATCCCATTCCTGTAACAAAACCAAATGAACTGCTTGCCGTGGGCCATTGCTGTCATTTCAACAGTCTCAGTACTTGCTCATTACATATGATGTATTTTCAAAGTATGTATGGGCATACCCTGTAAGAGCTGCAGATTTGGGAAATGCTAGTCACATGCTATCAACAAAAGCAATTTCCAGAAGTAGGAATGCCAGAAGTAATCCTATCAGACCACGGGACTGCATTTTCTTCAAAGGAGTGGGCTAGATGGATCGAGAAACAAGGACTACATCACTGGCTAACATCAGTTAGAAACCTTCAATCTAATCCGTGTGAAAGGGTCATGAGAGAAATGAACAGGCTCTTCTGCACGTACATGTCTCATGATCACTGGGGATGGGTAAGAAGAACTGATGAAATTGTGGGGTACATCAATTATACCTTGAATGAATCTACAGGATTCACCTCAAAAAGGCTTTACTATGGAAAAACCGTGCCCCGAAATATTTGGTAAAATTTAGTCAAAAGAGGATCTGGTTATCCACCCTGAAGAGGACCAAAGGGAGGCCTGTGCCTATATGGAAAGGATGGCCCAGGTAAAAATGAAAAGATATCACAATTCACCCCAGAAATTTCAAGAAGGGGATATGGTGTGGCTTAGAGCACCAAAACCAAGTAATGCAACCAAGAAGGAATTCAAAAAATTCTTCCCGCTTTACCATGGTCCTTACAAGATCCAAAGAAATTGTCAGAATGCATATTTATTAGGGGAACAAGGAATTAGAGGAACTTTTAATGCCAGTCAGTTAAAGCCTTATGTCATGCCAGATCTAGGGAGATAGGAAAAAGTATTTAATCCAATTTGATATTTTGTTAATAACAGGAATTTGTAAATGGACTAAGAGATGGAAAAAAATTTTTAGATTTAGAAGACATTTCAGATTGTAACCAAAGACTAGGTAGTGTGAGAAATAGCTGGTTGGGACTCTGTGACCTGGAAAGTTTTAAAAATTTTTGTATGTGTTTTTTTTTTTTTATATATATATATATATATATATATATATATATATATATATATATATATATATATATATATGTATAGATGATTTTTTTCATGAAGTGGAGGAGTGTGAAATGGTAAATCTGATTCAGATTTGCCGTTTCACAGTCTGAACCACCTAATTATTTATTTTACTAACATTTTCTTTTTTTATTATTATTCTAAAAAAATATTTTAACATTTTTTAACCATCCTGAATAAATCCTAAAATTTATTTTGGATCATATATATATAATTGTACTAACACACTGTTATTCTATTTTTATTATGAAAAGAAAAAAAAATTCAAATAATTGACTTTGAAGTTTTTTTATATAGTTTACATATATATGTTTAAAATGTTTTATTTTTTCAGTATAAGAATCCAAGATGGCCTTTTTGAAAAGGTTTGTACCTCGATAAGAAGTTTAAAATAAATGTTTAAATTAAAAGCATTGATAAATTACCAAAATCCATTCACTGTGGAATCTCTATTCATTAATTAGTAGAGATTCTACATTGTTATCTAAATTAAAAACTAACATAAAATGATATTGAAATATATTGATCCTTGTCGAGGTACAAACTTTCTAAAATTAGAATAAAAGAATAATTTCAATTGTTTTTAAAATTGAAAATCACCTGAGGCAGCAGGAAGTAATAAATAGAGGCCCTTTTTGAGAAAGAGAGAGACGAGAAGAGAGCAGACAGAAAATTGTAGAAGGCTTCACACCATGATGATCGAGGAGTAAAAAGGGTAAATCACTGCCCTTTCCTTCCTGAGACCTGAAATCTTCTGTGATGCTGCTGCCAGAACCTACCTTCAAATGTCACCAGCCATCAATGTTCACCCGTGCACTCATCCAGATAAAATGCCAAAGAGCTTAAATCATGTCGTCAAGATTTTAAAAATTAAAAATTATCATTAGAATATAAATGTAGTTTCATAAAGCTTAAAAAAAAGATGTCAAAAGTTAATGTTATTAAAAATCTTTTTTACTGTCTCTTTGACCTTTTCTTTTAAATTATTTATAATGTTTTTCTTTTTAATAACTCAAACTCACCATAATTTTAATATTTTGATTAATTGACTATGAATTTATTTATTTGTCTTATATTAATCTTAGCATGAGATTTCATGCTTTGATTTTTTTTTTTTTTTATTTCGACTGGCTTCACTCGTGGGGATTCAAAGAGAGTAATTTGCTAAAACAGCAAATTATGTTTATTAGTGGATGGGAATGTTAACAAAGAACAATTTAATTTTAAAATAAAATAATCTTGATCTATTTGATTTCGCAAGTGAAGTTATGTCGAATATATATGTATTTCAAAATCAAGCTTACCATATTTTCTTTAAACAGTTTTATTATAGATTTCCCAGAATGGGATTCTATTATTTGGTATTTCTGTAATTCAAAACAGAATAAAATATGCTATAGATTTTTGATCTAGTAACAGCACCGCTGGATAGCATCAGTTAATTATCTTGCCTTTTTTTTAAGTTAGGAAAGAGGAAAGGGGGATTTTTTCAAGAATTAAATTTCTTATTTCTATATGTATGTTTTTTTTTTTTTGTAGGTTAAATATTTATATAAAGTAGTTGTTTACGCAGGTTGTTCTCTATGCAGTATTGGATCATTTTAAGGCTATTTAATTATAAGTCATTTGTATTTAATGATTATAAGATCTTGGGTTAATAAAGAATGCTTAGAGTATCATGAACAGACCTAAAATGGTCATTGATTTGGTGGTTCGGAGTTAGCTTCGGAGTTAGCTTCCACTTTTGCATACATCTGTAAATCGGATAGCATGGTTTGAGATAGAGTGGGTTAGCTAACATGATAATCATATAGGCGAGCATGTTAGTTCTCCGTAAATCCTATCTCCTATTGGTATATGGACATGCCAGGTGGACATATCGATTTCCCTTTTTATTCTTTGGTGGAATAGGATTACAAGTATTCGTAATCCGGCCCATATGTTTTTACTTATGTTTCTTTTCTCCTTTTGCATTCGTATATTTATTAACTCGACATTATTTTGTTTTTCTTTTGCCTATCTAATATGTAAGCCATAGGGAATTGATTTCATGAAAGGATCTTCGATCTGAGTAATCAACTCTTTTATTTGTTTTTGTAATTAGTTAAAATCGTTTGGTTTTGGCTAATTCACATTATAATTCTTTTAGGTTTGATTTTAGTTGTAAGTCCAATTAAAGTGACTTGTTTGCTTGATAATTAACTGATCTATTTTTTTTATTATAACCACTTACAGTTTTAAAGTTATTTATAAGCTATGAAAGCAAGGTCCACTAATATCATAAAACATTAGTTATTGAAAATCTAAATTATTATTTTTTTATAAAGAGAAATAAAATCAATTTTTTTTATCTGTTAGTGGAGTAAGACGTCAAATTAGTCTTTTTATAATCGTCTATTAAATCATCTTTTTCAATAGAAATGTTTTTTTTAAAATCTTGTATAAAGAATTCATTAAAATATTCATTCTTATATATGTGTGTTAGGCAGATGTTTAAACCTACTGCCATATTACAAACTTGTACTAAATGTGCATGGGGAATTTTAAAATCCATGATCATTTAATTATAAAAATCATTTTTGTTATTTTAAAAGGAGAATAAATGTAAACCAAAGTAAAGGTGTATAACCTTCATAAAATAAATTGTACAAACTCAATAATGTCAATGTTAACTGCAAATATAAATAAAATTGTCATGAACTCATATAATTATAAAGTTAATTTAAAGATTGTATTTTTTGTTTTTAGAGCTTGAGTTAAACTAATGTAAAATACCTAATGATTTTAAATATATATATATATATATATATATATTTAAAATCATTATATATATATATATATATATATATATATATATATATATATATATATATAACTAAAACAAACTTTTAATGTACCTTGAATCATTTTATTTACTTTTATTTTAAATAAATTCTAATATTTAAATATAGCTATCAACCAATCACCCAAGTTCTCATTTAAATATAATAAAAATTGAATCTCATGCTTTAAGACCCAGCTGCCAGCACAGTGAAAGTAAAGGAATTCGATCGTATCATCGAGAAAGGCTATTGATTAGATCTTTGACATGGGGATATAGGTAAATAGGGCAGAATCCATGATGTACCTGATTTATATATCTTGTACGTCATCAGACTGGAGGTACTTTACCTGTATTCAGGGGTTTGTTGGATCGATGTGTGTTTTTCGACCGGTACACTAGATTATATAGGTTTTTTAATGATATTGATGATTCCTAGAGAAATGTCATACTCACCAAATAAGGACATGAGATGATTAAACTGAATGGAAGTGAAGGCTGCAGTTATGTCGAGTTGGATTACCACCGCTCTCCATTGCCTGACTCCCTGATATGATCAATGGTAATTTTAAAATGATTAATAGCATCTGCCGTGGATTTGCCCTTTTTTACAAATTGATATTGGAGAAATATTGGGCAGAATTTTGCCTTGAATCTTATCTTTAATGACTGATTTGATAACTTTGACCATCAGTGGGGTTATAGAGATAGGTCTAAGGTTCTCCAGCAATGAAACAATGATGTGCTTGAGGAAAGGCACCATTTCTATGGGATAGAGCCCACTGAAGTCTCAGATACCAGAATGTTAATTAGATTTATATATGATTGTTTTGAAGAAGTTTGATAAATGCAATAGAAGGAAGCAGGGAATCAAATATTAAGTCTACTTAGAATAGAAGTCTTTTTACAGACCAACATAATGACTTTTATATATGTTATCAGATGACCTGATCTGAACTGTATTTAACCCATGTTTATATATAGCATTTGATACATGCTTAATTATCTAGTGCTTATATATATATATATATATATATATATATATATATACATTTATATATATATATATATATATATATATATATATACATTTAGCAAGAATTATGTTTACATATTCATATATACAATCTATTATTGTATTTTTTATTTCATTACATATGTAACAGTTTTGCTTATATATATATATTTAGCAAGAATTATGTTTATATATTCATACATACAATCTATTATTGTATTTTTTATTTCATTACATATGTAACAAAACTGATTGCATTATTTACATTTATCTGTATTATATAATTATTATTTACATTCCGTTACAATATATTGGATAAAACAACTTTTTTTGTTTACTTTCTGCTACATGAGTGTGTATGTGCATGTATAGAAAAAAATACGTAACCAATAATAAAAATAAATGTAAAACTAACGGATCGCTAATGGTGTTTTGTAAATAATTAAATGATATATTAGCGCTAAACTATAAAGTAATTTATCAAGAAGGATTGGATAATGTAAACAAAGCCATTGCTTAGAATAGACAATGTTAAAGGCGTGACATTATCTAATCAGGGATCCTATAAGAACTAAAGAGATGACCACCACGTGGACAGCGGATGGCCAATGAAGGGAGGCTACTCCAAAATAAAGGCGTGACAAGTAATGGATCTAATATTGAACTAAGAAAGGACACTTGCTAAGTGAAGCACTTGAAAGGTAGATGTGCCATTTCCTCAGGTGCTCCAGTCAGCTCCTTTGCTTCACCTAGCCTTGCGGAGAGGTTTACCTCCGGATGTGCCAAAGTAAACCTAGGGAACTATAACAGGTCGTACCGATCTCTTTATTATTTTACTCTGCCTTCGGGCCCCTTATTTATATATAATAATATTAGCGTGTATATATTATTCATACTTTGTATATATTAATAGTGATTAACATATATATAAACCTTTAAATAAATCTTCGTTATTTAAACCTACTTGCCGGGCTGCCTCATTAATTATTTTATATTGTGTTATTGATAGTTGCGATCCAGCGAGCAATAGAGTGCCGCTGGACACCGAATTGGCACAGTTACAGTTGATTACGAACCTCAACGGTGTAATTCTCAGTAATAACAATCAACGCATCGACAGCCGAATACATTGGCATCTAATTATTTGATTTCGTGAGGAGATAAAACTACTAAGAAAAATATTTTTATATTTCGTTAAATTGACTAAGTTATCGTAAAATTTTTATATTTTTGTTAAATTGACTAAGTACCATAATGCAGCCAGCAATATCCGAATTTGACGTCAGAGAGGCAAGTGAGTGGCCCCTGTACGTCCAACAAATTGAAAAACTGTTAATTATTAACAGAGTAAAAGACGATAAAAGCAAAACAGCGACCTTATTGTGTTTTGCTGGAAAAGGAGTAATCCAGATCGCAAATAGGCTCTGTGAACCTAAAACCCCGGAAGAATTAACATTTGAACAGGTCAAAGATTGTTTGACCGACTATTTTAATCCTCGTGAGTCTAGACACATTGCCAGACTCTACTTTAGAAATCGCCGCCAAGGCAAGAATGAGCGGACACAAGATTATGATACTGCCCTGCGAGAACTCACAAAAACTGCATCTACGATTCATACCTGGAGGAAGCCCTCCTCGAACAATTTTTATGTGGAATGAGCAGTGATAGTCTGAGACAGCAGTTATTGGCAGATATGGATATTAACTATAAAGTAGCTATCAAACGTGGTATAGCTCATGAACTCGTGTTGCAGCAATCAAAGGAATTTGCGGCCATGAAAATAGCGGACAACGATCCTTATGAAGTCCACAAAGTAGACAAACCAGATAGAAGGGTGCCTGATCAAAGTGGAACAACAGACATTAAGAAAAGTCGAATTAAGTGTTTTTGCTGCGGAAAACTAGGTCACATGGCACGTGACTGTTTTTTTAAAGACCAATGCTGTAAACACTGCAATAAATTCGGCCACTGGGAAAAAATGTGCAGAAATAAGAAATACGATAATTATACAAAGAATAACAGCCAAGAGAGCGTTACGAGAAAATATAAACAAGAGGAAATTTCGGCAATTAATAATGTGTCTTTGGACCAATCACAGAAATTTGAAATAACTGTCAAAATTTACGGAAAACCCCTATCGATGGAAATTGACAGCGGTAGTGGGGTGTCGTTACTTTCCATTAAAGATTGGAAAACCATTGTGGCAGATATGAGACAGCCACCTAGACTGATGCGTATGAATCTGAAGGCTCGAGACGTCAATGGTAATGCTATAAAAATTAAAGGAGTAATTGAGGCTCCAATTACTTCAAACAATGCGAAAAAAATAGTTACATTGCCGTTATATATAGTACACGCCCCTATAAATCCTCTAATTGGCCGTGATTGGTTTCAGCAACTGGGAATAAAAATTGCTTGGGTCAAAAATATTGACATTGAAAAAAACATCAGACAGTGTTTTCCTAAACTTTTTGATGGAGAACCGGGAAGGATAAAAACAAAACCAGTTTCATTAGAATTATCACCCGAAGCAGTGCCTATAATTTGTAGACCACGAAAGATTCCGTACGCTCAGAAAGAAAAAATAGCGGAGGAAATAAAGCAATTGGTTAAAGATGGCATGCTTGAAGCAACAGAAGAAGCTGAGTGGGCTACCCCACTGGTTGTAATAACCAAGCCAAATGGACTAATACGTTTGTGCGGCGATTACCGTGTATCAGTCAATAAAGCACTAAACAAACACGCATATCCTGTTCCTAACTCAAGAGAAATCATAGCGTCGCTCCAAAAGTCTAAATATTTTTCAAAATTAGACCTCAACTCGGCCTTCCACCAAATCCCAGTGACCAACAAAGCTGCGAACATTCTAACACTTACTACACACATAGGTTTATTTAGATGCAAACATCTACCATTCGGAATAGCTTCAGCACCAAGTATATTCCAAGCAAAAGTGGAGACTCTTCTAAACGGACTCGAAGGCATCATCCCCTACTTTGACGATATATTGGTCACTGCTAATTCAGAAAATGAATTGAGCACTCGTATCTCAAAAGTTTGCCAAAGACTGGAGGAATTTGGAGCAAAATTAAATGCGAAAAAATGTATTTGGAAGGCTACTGAAATAAAATTCCTGGGTCACATAGTGTCAAACTCAGAGATAAGCCCCTCCCCTGAAAAAGTCAAAGCAGTATCTAACGCCAGAAGACCGAATAACGTAAAACAACTACAGGCCTTTTTGGGCCTGGTGAACTATTTTGAAAACTTCCTGAATGGCAAAGCACACATAGCGACGCCGCTGTACGAATTATTAAAAAAAACCAGAAATGGAATTGGGAAGCAGCACAAGAGCAAGCATTTCTCCACACCAAAGCCCTTCTCACATCAAATAAACTACTGGTCCATTATGACAGCGAGCGTGAGGTAACCGTGACAACTGATGCATCAGAAAATGGCATGGGGGCAGTGATATGCCATCCATCCCACTCTGGAGAATGTCCTATAGCATACGCGTTGCGCACCTTGTCCAAGGCGGAAAAGAACTACAGCCAGCTAGACAAGGAAGCCCTCGCCATAGTGTTCGGAATTCGTAAATTCCACCAATATCTATATGGACGTCCTTTCCAATTAATAACCGACCATAAGCCACTCTTGGGAATTCTAGGCACGAAACAGATGCCTGAACATTTAAGCCCTCATATGTTGAGATGGCTTAACATACTAGCAGGTTACAATTATAACCTCGAATACAAAAAAGGCATGAAAATCGGTCATGCCGACGCGTTATCGCGAATGCCAGATCAGCTCGAGAAAGAAGTAAACGAAGTAGAAATGTTTATATCGACGCACTAAACAGCCAGACACTTAACAGCGCAAAGGTAGCCGCTTGGACCAGAGAAGACGCTGGCTACAGATGGATCATGGAAAGAATCAGCAAAGGTTGGCCAAAACAAAGACCATCTTTCTTGCATATAGAGCTATGGAAAGCTCGAGAACAACTGTCCATTTGCAAAGACTGTATACTCAGAGGCGACCAAGTACTAATCCCCATAAGCGGCAGGTCGCAAATACTTAATTTATTGCACGAAGGTCATCCGGGCATTGTAAGGGCAAAAGCGTTAGCTCGTAGTTATGTCTGGTGGCCGAAAATTAACAGTGACATAGAACAGTGCATAAAAAACTGCACAAACTGCCAGTCGTGTGCAAATGCACCCTCAGCCAAATTCGAGTCCTGGCAAGAAGCAGACAAGCCATGGCAGAGAATTCATATAGATCACTGCGGTCCTATTCAAGGACAATTATTTCTAGTAGCAGTGGATGCCTATTCAGGATGGGCCGAATATAAAATAGTTAAAAACACAGGTTCGGATGAAGCCATCGACAAACTGTTGGAAATGTTCGCACACCACGGTCTCCCAGAAACCCTAGTATCTGACAACGGCACAGGTTTTACATCAGAAAAGTTCGCTTACTCGATGCACGAATGGGGAATTAACCACATATTTACTCCACCTTACCACCCCCAATCAAATGGACTGGCTGAAAAAACTGTACAGAATTTAAAATCCGCCATCAATAAAATGGGAAAACAAAGTCTGCATGAAGCCGTCTTTAATGCGCTTCTTTACCAACACTCTATGCCTACAGCTAAGTCGGGTAAATCACCCACAGAGAAATATCTAGGTCGTAGACTGCGAACAAAGCTTGACAAAATTATACCAACGAAGGACACCGAAGTACCTTCAGGCAGAAATTATAAATTCTCACCACAAGACCGCATATGGGTTAGAAATAATCAGGATAGATTCTGGATTAAAGCGGAAATTGTGTGACATTTAAGTAAGCAAGTGGTTGCTGTACGAATGGAGAACGGAAGAGAGTTATGCAAACACATAAATCAATTGCGTAAAGACGAAAGTATACAACAAATGCCGCAGCCATTTCTGAGAAAAGATGATGCTCCAGACGCAAAATTGGACATCCCCCAACGTTCTAAGAGGGAAAGTAAAATTCCTCCCACCTCAGTGATTATGTGCTAAGTTCAGAAAAAAAAATCAACAAACTAAAACGCTATCTCTGAACTTGGGGGAGGTATGCTACATGTGTGTGTATGTGCATGTATAGAAAAAAATACGTAACCAATAATAAAAATAAATGTAAAACTAACGGATCGCTAATTGTGTTTTGTAAATAATTAAATGATATATTAGCGCTAAACTATAAAGTAATTTATCAAGAAGGATTGGATAATGTAAACAAAGCCATTGCTTAGAATAGACAATGTTAAAGGCGTGACATTATCTAATCAGGGATCCTATAAGAACTAAAGAGATGACCACCACGTGGACAGCGGATGGCCAATGAAGGGAGGCTACTCCAAAATAAAGGTGTGACAAGTAATGGATCTAATATTGAACTGAGAGAGGACACTTGCTAAGTGAAGCGCTTGAAAGGTAGATGTGCCATTTCCTCGGGTGCTCCAGTCAGCTCCTTTGCTTCACCTAGCCTTGCGGAGAGGTTTACCTCCGGACGTGCCAAAGTAAACCTAGGGAACTATAACAGGTCGTACTGATCTCTTTATTATTTTACTCTGCCTTCGGGCCCCTTATTTATATATAATAATATTAGCGTGTATATATTATTCGTACTTTGTATATATTAATAGTGATTAACATATATATAAACCTTTAAATAAATCTTCGTTATTTAAACCTACTTGCCGGGCTGCCTCATTAATTATTTTATATTGTGTTATTGATAGTTGCGATCCAGCGAGCAATAGAGTGCCGCTGGACACCAAACTTTCCCATGGTTTTTTCAGAAAAATAGATAACATTTTTAAATAAATATTTTAGTACATTTTACATTTGGAAAAATATTTGATACTTTTAATCTTTCAATACTGAATAAAAAATAATATTTTTAAGCAATTGTCTAAGGCTTGCACTTGTAATGCATCGCTATTGAGCAGTCAAATGACATATTTTTATTCATTCCTCTTTTTTATCCTTGATAAAAATATTATTTAACAGATCTTACACCTTTGTTGTTAAAAGGTTGCTATGACAACAGATTGAAATTGTTGACTGTTATTGATATTGGTATTGTTTAAGTAGGACTGCTTTTATGTATTTATAAAAATAATTTATAAGTATTATTAGTGTGATTAATAAGTTGTTGTTTTTTCAAATGTAAAATAATAATAAACACAATATTTTTGCTAAATATTCACACACATATAAATATATATCACAATTATAAAAAAAAAAACTCTCCATGAATTCATAATTATATTTGTAACTGAAAACTATAAGTTAGTTAATTTATTGACTTAGTGAGCATTATATCATTGCTACTTTTTTCCAATGTTGGTAAACTGATTAGAAAATCACTTATTTGATTAACTGGCCAAAGTTATATTTTATTATTCTGTTGAGACAAATAGTTTTCTTAAGATAGAGAGATTACAAAGAGAGAATAAAAGGCTTCTCCCACAAAATAATTCAATTAAATTGCAAAAATACAAAGATCAACTCTCATTTTGATTGATAGATATCAATCTATCAATTTACATAGATTTTTATTAAAATTATTCCGTTTTTTTTTATTATAGCTTGGGAAATATGTAGCTACTTAGATAATTAGTTAGTGAGAATTAATTAATTATTATTGTTTTATGAATTTACTTATCTATGTTTTTTATATTCATTGGCTCAATTTGATGATAATAATATTTGAGTTTTATTATTGTCAGCAGAAATTTTAAAAAATTAAATCTATAAAAGTAATTGAAAACCACTAATTATAGAATTAACTGAAATCAATTCAAACTCACTATTATATATCCTTAATATAAAATTCATAATTTATTTTCGAAAACTGAAAATTTTTGAGATGTTTTTTTGCCATAAATCAATATTCAAACTTTTAATTTAATATATAAAAATGTACCTTATTTTTGAAATTACGAATATAATTATGAATCTCATTATCATAAAAATAACATACCCAATGATAATTTATTTACTATACCAGATGTACCCAGTCTATGTAAAGTCTGTCCTTTTTTTTAATTGGTTGATTTAACAATTTTTTTAAGATTTAATGTAAATTAAACAACAGATTTTAATATTACAGAAATAAATGTGAGAAATGTAGCCAACTTGAAAGGCCATCATAATTGGTTGCTTTAACAATTTTTTTTTTTTTTCAGAATTCCTTGTTTGAATAAAATTCTCATAATCAAATTAAACCTTTAAAGTAGACAACCCAACTATAAATGGCAGAATTAGCATGAATTATATGATATCAAACTACATGACTTCAATTATATGCTAACCAAAACTAAATGCAAATATGGTACTCTAGCATCTATTTTACCCCCTTACTATAATCACATTTTTTTTGTGATTTAAATACTATATCTAGTTAAAAGCACATGTACTGATTTTTTTTTTTTTTTAGTGTTTTTTTTTCTTCAAAAAGTTTTATTCCAATACCACATTTCTTTGGAATCCAGAATTGTAGCTGTCATTTGTGTAATATATATTTTTATCAGTTGCTTTAATAAATTACTTCCTTTGCATAAAATGGTGTGAAAAAAAATATTAGTCTTTAATGGTGGAACAAATAATAATTTTTTTCATTGAAAAATACTCCTAGTTGTGAATTTGATATGTGACAGCCTTAGAAAGAAACATTCATACATTCATCAATCAGACAAGAGAGAAAATAGGGATTTTATATATAAAATCAATGGTCTGTAATGCAATCTACATAATCAGAGTGTCTTAAGAAATTTCTATATAATGTTTGAAATCTATAAAACATTTATCAGGTAATTCAAATAATATTTAATAATACATTTTTATACATTTTTACCATATTCTCTTAATTACATTATTTCTAATAACTAGTGTTTACATTGCAATTATTATTGTACTAATATTTTATTTATTAATAATTGTTGTTGTGTATGTGTTTTTATTGTTTTTAGTTTATTCTAATCAAATCATATTGACTTTCTTTATTTTTACTTACTTAAACTATGTTTTCCATTTACTAAGTTTTTAGCTGATCAGCTTTAATTACTATATAAACTTCATGTTTTCAAAGCACATTATATTGCTGTCTGGAGGAAACTGTTCAACTTTTGCAACGTCTTCTTTATTTGCTTTATAGCTACATCTGTTAGACATATTTATGGAACTCATAGTTCATTGGTTGCATCACACTAAATAATATATTTATATATTTGATACACTATAATATTTTATAGATTATATATAGATATATTGTACCGGGTTCGATCCATAGTGAGCCAAATTACTCTTCATGCTGGGTTTAAACCTTATTTATAATAAATTTATAATCTTATATTATAAATATTACATGAACAAATCGGCATGTTCGAGCAGAGTGGAGAATATTATTGATAGCAGAGCTGTCAACAATACCCATTATCAGACTAAGCTATGCAATGCATAACACGATCACATTTCCAGATCGTGACCCACATCGACTGCTAGATTCAAATTCCCACTATCCAAACACTTTATTTGTTTCAGAGTAAACCCTGGGTTCCAGATAGTTATCTAAAACTAACATGTTTGGACAGTAGGCTCATAATCCAGCACTCAAAAAATCCCTTAACTAGCTCAGTCTATTTTTAATTCAATAACAAATTATTTCAATTAATGGTAAAAAGGAATTGACCAACAAAATTAAGTTTTAAGTTTAAAAGACAATTTATTTTAATTAACATTTAATATACTAATTTTAAATACTTTTATAAATCTTATTTAACTAATATAACACTGGTATAATGATCACACACATTTTAGTTCACACACTACAGTATCATATAACAAAGCATTAAATATTATTTGAAATTTAAAAACACACACATTAATAGTTCATCTATGTTTGCTATAGAGTTCATATTATTTGACTCTCAGAGGCTTTAACTAATGTGATGGCTACTTTAGAAATGAGAATAAGAAAATGTTATTATCTAGGATTTTAACATGGATTTAAAACTTTGTTTTCTTCTGGTTGCTGCTTCTAGTACAAATATTTCCAGCCAGTGGGATGTTTTCTTGAGGAGTTTTATTATTATTCATTGGCACTATTCTTGGAGACAGTTAAATATTGACGGCGGATTTCAAGTTGTTATGCAAGCATTATTTTCACTGGAAGGTTTTGCTGTTTTACTGGACTCAGGCTAGAGACAGTCATATGTTTCCAATATTTTTTTAACACTGCATTATTGACTGATTTAATCTCAACTGCACAATCTCAATTGTAATCTCAACTGCAAATCTAAATTATAATCTCAACTGTTTGTCCAATAAAAAACTGGACTATTTATACTTAATGCCTGTTGTCATTTTGATGTCTGCTGGCAATACCTGTTGTCGAAATTCCTTTCTTGTTTTTAATTGCATTCCTTTAGATAAGCTTTTAATCCTGTTGTTGGAGATGTTAATTAGCAGCCATCGCGAATGTAATGTTGTTGTTTTTTGTTTAACTTAATAGCCATTGCTATGTTTTTTAATGATAATTTTCAATATCATTTTTTTAATATTTAATACACATACATTTATTACATTTACATTGCACATATATATTTTACTAACAAACTCCTATTAATTTGTCATTTATGCACATATATAATTTAAGATCAATTCACTATTTAGTTTTTAAGATGACTTTTTTTTTCTTTGACTTAAATAAAAAGAGATTTATATTTTTAAACTTTAAGTTATTTGAAATCAACTTCTTTTAATTTTCCCCATCAAACTATGAATTAATAGTTTTTAGCAAAAACTCTTTAAACTTAACACGTTTAGTTTGACATTTTTAAAGCAAATCTCCTCCCCCCTCTTAATTAATTAATTGTAATTTTTATTTCAAAAAACTCTTTGACTTTTAATTTTACATTTTTCGAAAACAAACCGCAATAAAAAAACTGTTAAGCTTTTACATACTATTTTCTTTTAACGAATAATTTTATTTTAATAATTTTTAGACAAAATTATTTTATGTATTAACCACGATATTGGTACAATATGTATATTATGTTTACATTTTAACTTATATTTTAAAATTCTCATTTTAAGACTGTTCTTGTATGGAGTTTATATTTCTTTATAATTTACTTGTTTTTACTAATTTCATTCCAATATCAGCCTTTCAATATAATTGAGCATGCGCCTTTTGAGAGTGTTAAATAAATGAATACTCTCCTCTTCAATCCAAGATATAGTATTTATGTAAAAATAAAAAGAATCCCTCTTATTCCTACGACTCAAATTCTTTTATATGAGCAAATCTGAAGAACTGTTGAAGAGAGTGTGAGTAGATATTCACTTTAAATTACTATTTATGATGTTTTTTGACTGAATGACGTCAGTGTAATTACTTAGAATTTACTAAACGTTATTCTTACTGAAACTTAATTATGAGTAAATAAGCAAATATTTTATCTAGCGCCATGCTTGCAATTATATTTCATTCCAATATCAGCCTTTCAAGCTAATTGAGCACGTGCCTTTTGAGATATTGGAATGAAATATAATTGCAAGCATGGCGCTAGATAAAATATTTGCTTGTTTTTACTAAGTAAATGAATGAATAAAAATGTTTGTTGCATTCTAGACATCATAGTAATCTGTTTATTTATAAAATATTGAAGGTAGCTTATGATGGTAATTTGTGTTGATTTCCTGACATTTTATTGTGTTCATCATATCACATATTTCATGACATATTCATATCATCATGTGTTCCTTTTCATTACAGTTTAAAATTAGTATTCAGTATGTTAATATATGTTATGTATATAAACATTTATTTAATAAATATTTTTTTACAAAGAACAGATTTTTTTTATTTACTAAGTAATTTTTCCCCATAATTAATAAATAACTTTTGCAAGTAAACTCTGGATGTAATTAGTAATTCACATATATATTCATAGTATTATTTCAGGGAGATTTTGTGTAATAAAAATGTAATAACTAAATGGCTGATGCTTCAATATAATAAAAAGTACTTTACTTAGAATTACTTTTTTCTCAAATCATAAGAATGTGTGTGGTGAGATTTAAAATTGTTATTTTTTCTTTTATTATATTCTCCTCATACTTAAATTATTATATTTTTATTACACTGAATCTCCCAGAAATAATACTATGAATTCATTTATCCATTAGAATATTAGAATTAATGTATATATTATAAGTAAAGAAAACAAAATGTTCTATTTTAAAATCTGTTCATTTCTTTTTCATATATGTTTCATTGTCAAAAAATTTCCAAGTTCAAGTTAGTGATTGGGAGTGCATAAATATTTTTTTAATTACTGTGATAAAAACGTACATATAATTTAAGTGAAAAAAAAATATATGTACAGCAAATAAATCATTTTTCTGATTATATTGCTGATCATTAAGTATTTAGACTTTTCATTTCTAATTCATTATTTTATTCAATTTATGTTATTTATTTGAAAACAAAAATCACTTATTACTCAAAGAAAAAAAATTACTTATTAAGCAAATGTTTTTACTTTAAAATATTGTAGGATAATTTTGACCTATGATGAAAATGATTTGTATATGTAATAAAATGTCATGTGACATATTGTTTGTAATAAAATATCACAGAATGTTTTGTCATAAAGAAATATCAAACCACAGTTTTCTTCCAAGTCATTTTGGCATTTTGATCTTGACATAAAATTGTTAACTGTTGCTGATAACATTTTATATTAGTGCTTTTTAATATAAATATTAAGTCATTAAGAATAAACAATGGTTGATAGTTATGAATTAAAAGAATTTTGCAACTATAAATACCTTGAACAAATAATTAATATAAATGGAAAAATTTGAGTAAGATGTTTTTGATAAAAATAACTGAACATTAAAAAGAAATCCATCTATGTGTTTGAAAACAAAAGTTTTGTGTATCTAAAATTTAAATATTTAACACAAAAGAAATACAAATACTTAGATCAATAAATTAAGCAGATATTTATATTGAAAGCAAGTAAGATTTGATTAAAAGTAAATATTTGGATAAGAGAATAAATAGATAGTACTGATATGATTGGAAGAAATTAAGAGTTTGAAATGAAGCTATTATTAAAAGATATAATGATAGGTGAAAGTCTTAAACTGAATTTCAAAAAATCATAAAAGATCTAATTATTAATTATTTAATTTTGATATACTGAGCTTTATCTTCAGAAAGTAATTAATGTTTATTGAAAGATTTTTAAGATTAGTCTCTTTTTTTGCACATGAATATGAACCATTCCACCCTAATGTTATAAAACATTCATTTTTATAAAAGACAAAAATCTAAAAGTGAGGCATATTATGTAAATTAAAATTCTTTGAAAGAATAGCCATATCCAATTTGGCTCTTCTATTTTATCTTTAAAATAAGCAAAAAAAAATTAGAAGTCACTACAAAAAAAAAAAAACAATAATGGCTAAATCCTTATAAAATATACTATTTCGTGATATTTTCTAAATAATTTGTTTAAATATCAAATAAAACAGAGAATCTTATCATACTTTGTTCAGTGAAGTCCCTCCCTTAGTTAAAGCATCAATTATCTGCAATGAATTAATAAATATTAGTAAAATGCCTCAAATCTGAAATACATCTGGACAGATTGATGGCTTGCATTTAAAACCCAAATTCTAGTACTTTAGCTTTTAGGCTTCAGCATGTGGATAATACAAGTTTAAGAACACCTGATGGGATAAAAACCACATATCATACATGAAAGGAGTGATGCTGATAACATGGGAATAGAGATTCCAGTACTTCAATAACTCTAGTTCAATTGAGGAATGAAAGTTTCTTATAAAATGCATTATACTGATTTCTGGTGGATGTGGTGGAGTTTCAATGAAAAATGCACTGATAAAACTAAAAATCACATATATGTATTCTATTTACAGTAGCTAAATATTTACATGTAGCATGTTAAGATTAAATTTTGCTGTGACTGTTGTCATAAATAATTGTACTATTATCTAGCCAAAATATGACAACTGTATTGTTAAAAGGACTGACACTCATTCTTAAATCTCTCTTTTCTATATATAAAGCAATGTTTTAAACACACAGCTTTAGAAGGATTGAATTTTTAAATCAATCAAGAAATTTCCTTTTTAAATATTTTATATTGATTGTTTTTAATTGACAAATATGAAATTATTTTCATTTTTAATTTTGATAATAATTAATTAAATGATGAAAATGTATATTATATTTACAATGCTAAGAATGTATATGTAGCTGTCATTAAAATTAACTTCTGCTGTCACTATTATTATAGATTAGAAATCAACAAACTGCAGCTCTCAGTCTATTGTGGCTTTAATCTCAATCTTATGGCTCTAAAAATCATGATGAATGTAAACACATCTTTAATTTCCTCTTGACTCTCGAAGAAGCAAAATGTGCAATACAATGTTGTTTCTTGAATTCATCCTTATTATAGATTAGTAATTATATAGAATGAATATTTAAATATTACAGATTTGTGAATAAATTAAGTATTTTTTTATTTTTGTTTATTTTTTAAAAGAATTTTTTATTTTCATTAGGATATATACAGATTGTATTATATTCTGTTACAAAACGTTTAGATATATCCACAGACATTCAGAAATTTGTATTTCTCATGAACATATTTTTCACCTCTTTTTTTGTGGTGCTTTAATGAAGGTAAGGGGGAGATTCTTGCAGCTTTTTAATGGGGGTGGGGAGAGAGATTTAAACAAAATGGCTCTTTGGAATAAAAAGTTTTCTATTAATAGATAATTGAACTATCCTCTAGCCAAAGTATATGGCATTTCTAATATTTATAAAATAAAAGCAATTTCATATTTATCAATTAAAACATCAATCAATACTAAAATATTTAGAATAATTTTTTTGACTGGTTTAAAAATTCATATAGAAAAAGAGAAAGCTTTAAAAATGAGCATTGTTCCTTTTACCAATAGAGTTGTTATGTACATTGGCTAGAGGGTAGTTAAATTATCTATTACAAGAATGGCAAATGTTATCATATAAAAATGTCTAGCACTATAAATAGAATATATGTTTGTAAATAGAATATATGTTATATATTTTCATCATTTAATTCACTATTGATAAGATTTAAAATGAAAGTGATTTCATATTTGTTAATTAAAAACATCAATCAATGTAAAATATTTTGAAAAAAATTCTAATTGGTTTAAAATTTTTTGTTGCTAGGGCATTTAAGATACTTTTCTATATATAGAAAAGAGAAAGGTTCTTCCTCTGATAGAATGCTCATGGTTCAATTGACCTCTACAATAATGACAGCATGGTTGGATGGATGGATGGATGGATGGATGGATAGATAGATAGATAGATAGATAGATAGATAGATAGATAGATAGATAGATAGATAGATAGATAGATAGATAGATAGATGGATAGATGGATGGATGGATGGATAGATAGATAAATAGATAGATAGATAGATAGATAGATAGATAGATAGATAGATGGATGGATGGATGGATGGATGGATGGATAAATGGATGGACGGATGGGTGGATGGACGGACAGATGGACAGATGGGTGGACGGACGGGCGGGTGGGCAGACTGGCCGACCGACAGACAGACAAACAGACAGACAGATAGATAGATACGGACAGACAGACTAGTAGGTAGATAGGTGAGTGGATGCGTTAGGTAGTTAGATAGGTTGATAGATTGATGATTAATTGATGAATAGTCATTTTATAAGTTATTCAGAAAGTCATATGATTTTCAAATATAAAAATGGACTGAGCACAAGAGTTTCATTCAATTGATCAAACTAAGAGCTTTTTATTTTTTCTCAGTGGAAAATTGATTCAGTAATTTTTAGCTTTAAAATCTTCCACAGCTTCATTAAACTAAATCATATATGGCATAGATGTACAGCTAAAGATATAGATTGCAAGAAATAAACAATTATTTTATGTAAATAACATATTTAATATAGAATTTTTTTAAATAATAACCTGGAGATTAAAGTGTTAAATGTTAATTACATCTATTTAGATCACTAAACATCATATGATCATCATTCCCTATAGCATTACTGTAGGGAGAGTTTTGCCTCTGCTATATATATATATGTTTAGATTTTTTTTTTTAAATGTTTTGTTTGGTTAACAAATATAACCTAATTGATGAATATTTATTTAGAAACTATAAACATCTAAGAAATAGTCTTGGTTATAAGGAGCAATCAAATTGACACTAAATTTGATTACCCATGTTGACAAACCACTAAGAAACAAGATAAATTTTCATGCCAAAAAAATGGATAAAAGCAAATATTCACAGATAATTTTAGCTAATTGCTAGTGTGCCTCATGAACTGGTCAGATCTTAGTCATAATTGCTCTTTTCTACCAAGAAAAATAAGTTTTAAAATAGTAACAGTTAACAACACCTACCTCTTTATAAAAATGAGTCTTATAGTTTAAAATTATCACTGGCTTTACATAAATTCAAAAAATACTTTTGTAATATCATTAATAATCAGAACCTAAAAGACCAATTACTATATGAAAACATATAGACTTTTGTATTTTTTATTCCCTACTTTATATAATTGCAATAGAAGAATGGCCACCTCTGAGATTCATAATTCACGAATTATTGCTGCAGTCCTGTCACGAACTTTGCTTGAACTTCTTAGAAAATCCAGAACAATAAACCATTCGATTATTTATTTATTGTTATAAAAATATATAACAGTGAATTAGATGAAAAATATTATACATTTTTCTAATAACTTTCTTCAAATTTTGGTCACTTATCATTCGTGTTTGAAAAATTAATTCGAAGATTTAAAAAAAAAAAAAAATCAATACACATTTCCATTTCAAATTATTGCCAATAAAAAGTTTTTCTATCAGCCAAATATTTTAATTTGAAATTTCTTTTTCGTTTTCTTTTTTTTATTATCTTTTTTAAAATAAAAAATAAGATAAAATTTGAAAAGATGTATTCTGTAAATAATAATAATAAAACACAATTCACAAAAGGATGTCACTGAATGGAAAAAGAAGTTTTAATTACAGATTATAAAAAACAGAATATGTCAAACGAGTGGTTAGCACAGCTGCCGTACAACAGTTGTCCCCGGTTCGCTTCCCGGCCAACGACGCTTTGACATATGAAAAAAAAAACAGAATATCATTATCATGTTTCTATTCTATATTTTATATGCAATAGATGGGTATTTAACCGGAAGCCAGTAATGAGAAACCCTGCGTTGCTATCTAATGTTGATCAGTCACTCAGTACTTAAATAATAGTTATAAATGGGGAAGATAAATCTTCTTTATCTAATGCTACATACATTCATTGTTTTCAGACAGATTAAAACGAGCATTATAACACTGACTAAATATCACTTGGATAATTTGATGCAGCGACAGTGTGGTACATTCTGGAACTTAAGTTCTCTGGATAAACTCAAAGTTCTGTGATTTCTGGTACTCAAATTTCTTATAAACTTCTGAGCAATAAAGCCATTTCATAATTTATTTTTTTACTAATGATCATTAAGCATTATCCTTGGTTACTACAGCAAATTATTCTGATACTTGATTCAGTTTTGTGAAAATAGCATAATCGTCATCAACAGTACTAGCAGCCAATCAAAATGAGTATACCATTCCAGCATGGAGAGAAATCAAATACAAAGGCAAGTAATAGTATTAGAGATGAGTTTTTACAATAACAATATAAAGCATTCTATGAACTATAAATATATTCACATATAGAACATCCTAATTTATTATACCAGTTATTTGATATTTTCCAATGCTGCTTTTTAACTTCTGCAGAAAACTTTCTTTCTTAAAGACTCCAACTTCATGTCTCTAGTTCACTCTTACATTTTATTCTTAAACACAACTTACAAATTAAAAAAAGAAACTTTAAAACTCTAAAATATATTTAAGATAATATTTATAACATAAACAGCATCTACTACTCATGAAAATCCTGTTCAAATTCATTATAAAATATATTTTGGTGAAGTCTTGTATTATCCATTCATTTCATATGTCCATTCCAACAAAGATGTGATTCTATGATAGTAGATTCTGTAATATTACATCACATGATCACTATTTCTTATGCTTGCACATTACTGTTATTAAAACAGGCAAAACTCTCCATACAGTAATGCTACTCAGTGCCAACCAGAGTAATCAATGGATGCCAGAAGGCTTGTGCATAAAATCCCTATCTAGTGCCTACTCATCCAATATCCCCAGACTAGTTTCTGGCTTGTGGCCTTCATCAGTGAGAAGCTTTGGATCTGAGAGCAGATAAAAACATAATTAACCTTTTTGTTGTCTTTGGTTCTTTAATAACTTATGATCTAGGTGCAGTGCTCTCAGATCCAAGGCTCTTCACTTATGAAAACCACAATATAGAAACTAGTCTGGGGATATTGAATGAGTAGGCATTAGATTTGGGATTTTATGTGCAAACCTTTCTGTATCCATTGATTACTCTGGCTTGCACTGAGTGATGCTACTGTATGGTAAGTTTTGCCTCTGTGAAAACAGCTTGTGTAAGCTCAAAGAATAGTGACCATGTAATGTTTAATAGTTTAATATGAAATCTTATGTGACTTTTTTTTGACTTAGAGAAAGCTTTTGACAAAGTGATTGGAAATTGTTGTTTAAAATGAAAAAGAATGTAGGCTTTGATTGAAAAGATAAATGATTAATTTTAAATTTATATAAATGTCAAAATGCTAATTATAAATAGTTGCCAAACTAGTGGTAATAACTATTTTATTTCACCTTTACTTTGTAATTAATAATAAGCTGATGTGTTGCAGTGAAACTTTTCTATATAATAATTTCTGTAGGCTTTCTGTATCATAATTTCTGCAGACTAAGCACTTTCAGAGTTTTGTTACTTCATAATCATAGCCTCTTTAGATTATTAACATCATTATATGCAAATGTATGCAAAACTATCTCCTATATTATCCATTATCTGGAAATGGTAAAACAAGTGTCTTTTCTGTTTGTTGACGTTGATATCACTGGTGATAAAACAAGCTTTCTTGATTTTTCTCTTGATGTCATTCCTTTCTGTGCATAATATATCAGCCTTAGAAATAGATTAGCTCACATACATACACAAGCAATAACCAAAAAAGGCAGTTCTGTATTTGCTGACCATCAGCAAGAGCTCAACCATAGATTTGAACCCTCCAAGGCTGATATATTATGCACAGAAAGGAATGACATCAAGAGAAAAATCAAGTAAGCTTGTTTTATCACCGGTGATATCAACTCAATAAATAGAAAAGACACTTGTTTTGCCATTTTCAGAAAATGGATAATATAGGAGATAGTTTGCATACATTTGCATATAATGATGTTAATAATCTAAAGAGACTATGATTATGGAGTAACAAAACTCTGAAATGCTTAGTCTGCAGAAATTATGATATAGAAAGCCTACAGAAATTATTATATAGAAAAATTTCACCTTAACACATCAGCATATTATTAATTATATAAGATGAAGAATGAGGTAAGGCTGTCTATTATCAACTTATTTATTCAATTTATTTATTGATAACATAATAAAGATTATAAAAGAGGAAAACTAAAGAAATACAAGTCAATGATCAGTATATTCACTATATTCATTATGCAGATGATAAAGCATTATTTGTAGAATCAGAAAAATAATGAATAAAATACTTAAGATATCGAATATGTTTATATGAGCTTTTAAATTAAAGGTAAATGTTAATAAGACTAGGATGATGATGATAGACAGTAAGAAGATTAAAAAAACTAATTGATGAGTGAATAAATAATAAACATTTAGAATAAGTTAATGAATTTTGTTATCTGGAATGTATAATTGGTAATGACAATGGCTGACTTGTTGAAATTAAAAGAACAATAATGTTAACAAAATATGCTTTTCAACATAAAAAAAATCTGTACTACTAAATAAAAATATTGATAGAAAAAATAGAATGAAATTTATTAAATCTTCATGTTTACTTATAGTTGTGAAACATGGTCCTCGAGTAAACAAGAAAAAGATAGGAATGAATTGAAATATGGCTTTGGAGAAGATTAACTAGAACGACTTGGATGAAAAAGATGACTGATGATCAAATATTAATAGAACTTGAATTAAAAAGAGAATTACAGAATATGATAGAAATGAGAAAGGTTTAACAAAATATTTTTGAAGGCAAAATTTAAAAAAAAAAAAAGACTGAGAAACAGACCAAGAATATCCTATTTTTAAAATGTGATCAGTGAAATTGGATGCTTTTTATATGCAGATAAGAATCGAATTGCTAAAGATAGAACGATATCGTTACAACATCAAGGGCATTATCTTGAGAAGCTGTTGCTGATATGTGTTGTATAAACTGTATATAATTCCACTCAGAGAACTTATAATATTAGAATTGTAAATTGTTTGCAAATGTTAAAATTTGTTTTTAAAAAAATAAATTATTGTAAAATAGTAAAACACACACACACAAAGTCTAAAACAGAAAAGGATAATATATGTAGGAATAAAATTATAAACTGAAATTAAGCTCATTTGTATATGCTACAATAAATTAAGAAATTGTTAAGTAATGATTGCAATCGAAGATGAACTGTGTTATTGTCTATCAAAAATTATCGTCTTGCTATTCTGCTTGAATACATCATATATTTTATCACCGGAAGCTATCTTTGTTAGCTGATGAGAAAAGATATTTTTAAAAATAATTATAGAGCAACGATTATTCATTCAACTTTCACAGGGTGATAAAGGTAGATGGAAAATCTTTTATGACAATCATGTAATTGAAAAATATCAAACTGTCTAAGAACATTGGAGATTCAGGTGTTTGATGCGTCTAGCCCGTAGCTCATAAAATGTATTCATAGTAAGAGATGATGATTCGAATTTCTATGTTATTGGAAATAGATGGTTAAAATATAATAGAGTTTAAATGACGGATGCATCAATAAAAAACAATAATTTATATATAAAATTTAAATATATACAATACATAAAAAGATATTAATATATAATTGGGTTTGACCCTCCTTTTCATCATCGATCTTAAGTTCACGAGTCCCACTGCACTAAACCTCACCAGAGCTATCGCAAAACTTCGGAACTTATGGTAAAATAATTAAATACATTCCATAAAATAGAAATTGCTTACCTACTAAATTACATTATTTCTTTTCTTTTTTCCAAAGAAAAATCAAATACGGCACAAATTTAATTTAATTATAAGCATGAAGAACACGTTTTAGTAAACATTTTTAAACATGTAACTGAAAAAAAAAAAAAAATACTGTAACAAAAAAAGATAAAATAGCGTGTTGGTTGAATATATTTTTTTTCTAAATATAAAATCAATTATACTAAAGTAATATAACGCTTTTATAAAAAAAAAAAAAAAACTGACTAATATAGTTATATTAATTATCTCTGACAGCTAAAAGATATGTAAAATTAATTAAGAACTACCTTATTTTTATTTTTAATTCAATTAACGACTGTTTTAATAAATGGAATAGTAGGAGAACAAAATCTAAGAGCCTTTACTGATCAAATCACTTATATCTATTATGTTAATTTAATTAACGATGTTGAGTGTTACAGTGGCAAGGAATGGGATAGAAGAATAGATGCATTAATTAAAAATAGGGAGTTGGAGAGATGGAGAACTAGTATGAGAGTAAAAAGAGTTTAAATATACATAGAAATAAGCAGAATATTGAATGCGAGTTAATTTATGACAATAGCAAGGAAAGTAGTTTACCGTTTTAAGGCTCGAACAGGATCTTTAGCAACAAGAAAATATACATATAAATGGGAAAATATAGGTGATTTAGTCTGCAAGTTATGTAAAGGCATAGAAAATATTAGGCATCTGTTAGTTTAATGCAAAAGTGATTACACAGAAAGTGGGTTCCTGGTTTTTATACTGGGTTTGGGAAAAGATAAGGGAAATTTAGATATAAAGATCATGGAGTTGACAAAGATTATGTTGTGGAAATAGGATGAAGCAGGATAGAGAAGAAAATGGTGGAAACTTAATCTAGGGAATAGAAAGGGAAGGGAAGATGACTGATAGGTTTCTCTGGGCATAGTGGCTAAAGGTTCCTTACTCCGAAAAAGGACAAGTCAAATCGCATCGCATTGTATGGTGGTGATTTGATATTTATTTCAATATATCGTTTATGCACATGCATTATTTTCGTATACTTTAAATATGTATAACCAAAACTGATTTAATCACAAAAATAATAATAAACAAAATCGTGATTTTAAACTTTAAAAAAAAAAAAAGTGTCTTTTTTCTTCCACTTGGTTATTTTAATATTTTTCAAAATAAATCATATCCTATTTTTTAATTGCTACTATTTACATTCAGTGGCTTCTGGTTTATTTTATTTAGACTAATAACAATAATATATATATATTATAAAAATTTGACTGCATCTGGCATAACCTATTTTTTTTGGTTCTCACATAATTTTTTAACAGTGTAGTATTACATAATGTAACTTCAAAAAAAAACTATATTTTGATATCACAGAAACATTCAAGAAGTTACAATATATTTGATCAAAACTTGTATTTAAAAGCAGACAGATATACTTTCATATGTAAGGTAATTTCTCAAATACAAAAGTGAATTTTAAAAAATGCAGTAATAGTAACAAATAGTTACTCATAAATGAGTATGGCCATCCTAATCCCCCCCCCCCCCCCAGAAAGAAAGAAAGAAATATGAACTACTCTAGAAATGATTTTTGCAATCACCAAACAAATCAGTGTGAATCACAAATATGTCTATATGCAGAGCGTGATGGTTGACATTTTTGCTTACTTAATATATTAAGATGTTATTTTTTGATTTCTTCAGCAAAAACATTTCTTTCCGAAATATTTTAACACCATGTCTAATTGTAGTTTTCTAATATTTACTACTTTCTGTCATATTTAGACAAAGAAAACAATTGACATTGCAATTTTTTAGAATATATTTGAGATAATCCTTATAATGTAAATGGCTCTACTTTTCCCATAAAAACTGTGTTCAAGTTACCTTTTAAAAAGTCTTACATTATTTATTCATTTTATAAATCCAATCAATGAAGATGTGATTTTGCAATAATGGACTGAATAGTATCACATTCAACAAATTGAAGAATATATTGGTTAGTTTTATGATCTTGACATTGTATCTTTAACATTTTACATAGTAACCTTAAATGAATTTTTTGTAATATCTTTATATGATACTGATAGGAGTTCAGGTTTCATTTCCATATAATTAAAGACAAAACAGCTCTATATACAGATAACTTAGTTGCAGTAATTATTTATCTGTGATAAAATATTCTATATTTTAACTAATCAAAAGCAGTAGTATCTCACTGGATTATGTATTATACCCCAACATCTAAGTCCATTTTTCTATTTACAAAATTACCAAAGTATTTAAAATTTACTGAGGCTATAACCTCGATAATATGCATATAAAATGCGATAGTAGGGACCTCTACAGGTGTTTTAACCACAAGCTGTGTGGTTAAAACACCTGTAGAGGTCCCTACTATCGCATTTTATATGCATATTATCGAGGTTATAGCCTCAGTAAATATTACTTACGTAATGTGCGTTTAATAAATTTATAATTACAAAGTATTTAAAGTGATTTACATGCTGAAGTTGATAACTATCCAAGATAAAAGTTGCTGGAGATTTCTCTTCCACCATTTGTTTATAAAGAACTTGAATTTTTTTAATATTAATTCATAAATCAGTCTTTCTGTTATATTCAACATATTTAGTACATTTTATTCTGTAAAATGTCTTTTAAAGTAGCAAAAAATGAGCAATCATCAGCATATTTCCTGAATCCAAATAGTTCTTGCTTTCACTTTAATTGATTGATTCACATTGAAAATTCCATTAGCAAACCTTATTGTATCTAAATCCCTGTTCTGAATAAGCCATCTATGAACAATTCCAAGGATCATTATTATAAAAATTGAAAACAATGTTGGAACAAATACATATTCTTGTTTAATACCAGTTTTCTTGCAAAATGCCTCAGATCGTCCATATCTAGTATTAATATTTTCTCTCATTCCATTTTGTAGAAGTTGTGTAATATAAATAAATATCAATGAACAACCAACTAATTTCAAACTGTGCAGTATACTTATCCTATTAACTGAAAAAAATGCCTTGACTAGATCAATAAAAATGATACATAAATCATGGTTATGTTCCCATCACTTTTCTTGCATTTTTCTGATAAAGAAAAAAATCATTTATAGTGTTTCTCTAAAACAACATTGGGTCCCTGATAATCAATCATTTGTAATTGGAAGCAACCTGTTCAACAAAATTCTTGAAAGTATCTTTTCTGTAATATATAATAATGATATTTCACAATAATTATTGTAATCTTGTCTATTTACTTTGCTTTTAAAA
This sequence comes from Epiperipatus broadwayi, assembly GCA_028023455.1. Classification (NCBI taxonomy): domain Eukaryota; kingdom Metazoa; phylum Onychophora; class Udeonychophora; order Euonychophora; family Peripatidae; genus Epiperipatus; species Epiperipatus broadwayi. Next base: position 969,452 of record JAQFVV010000297.1, read on the forward strand.
TTTGAAATAATAAAAATCTTCCTTTAAATAGAGTAGCACAATTTTGTGGATTCATATATTTAAAAAAAAATTCTAATATTTTCAAATTGGCATATTCACCATATATTTTATCAAAACCTGACTTTTCCATTTTTATGATTGCAAAGAGCTGTTTTAAACTTCAATAAGCTGGATGTCTTTGTCAAAACTTAAATGAATATATCATTAAAAGTCATCATCTTAATTCTTGTACTATTACTCTGGATTTAATAGGATTGTCAGTCTATATATTACTTTCAATGCATAAAAAAAGATCTAGAATGACCACAATCACTAATGTCTATCTTGTTTGCTGTTTAATTCCTCAATCATTTTAGGCCATCTTGTTAGTCAGTGAACTATGGCCTTCAGATCTTTGCATTAATTATGAAGTTCCATAATTAGTCTATTATTCTGCCAAACAGAAATGCTACATTTCTTTTTAATCAAATCTCTAATAATAAGATCATTATTAGACACCTTCTTTTTAGTCAATCATAATTCATTCATTAAGAGAATTCCATTCTTTAATAATTTGACAAACCTAATTAGCAATTTTAGTATTTAATAGCTATTGAAATTTTTTGTAAATATGTTTGGAATAATCTCTGGTTTTTATGGTGGTGCCATCTTTCGGGATACTCGGTTATTTTCCGATAACTTTCACTTTCTGGCAAATTGCAATCACGGGTTTTGTGCCCAATTTTTTCACATCAGAAACATTTAATTTGTTTATCTGTTTTGGATTTAACTCCAAATGTTTTAAAAATTGTAGTTTGAAGTGGTTCTGGTCTCGTGAAACTTCAGAACTCTCTCGCTTGGTCAAGCAGCAGTTCGTAAGCTGCTCCACATCTGATAACTTCCTCATAAGTTAGATTTTTTATTGCTAATAAGATCTGCCTAAACTGGTCATCTATTATTCCATATAATAACTGTTCTAGAAGATCTTCCTCTAAATATTTACGATAAAGGCGTGGTTTTACCATCTCTCTTAAACCAATGTCATATTCTTTTATTTTCTCATTTTTTCTTTGTCTTCTGCCTCTAAAGTGCAATCGAGCAATAAACTTGGATGGCTGGGAATTAAAATATTCATTTAGCTGTGTTATGAGCTCATCATATTTTTGTGTCTCTGGCGAATTTCCACACAGTTTGTTAGTTATTTCGATTACTCTCTGGCCTGCGAAGCAAAGTAATGAGGCTACTTTTACAGTATTCTCAGTAATACTATTTAGTGTAAAGTAGTTTTTGATCCTCTGAACATACAGTGGCCAATCACTCGGATTCTCTACATTAAACTCACATATAGCAACTTGTGATATGCTCACAATTTCTCTGTTGATTCAAATCCACTTACGATTTGTCTCAGCTCACTGTTTAGGCAATTATTTCCAGATTCTATCCTCTGATGACCGAGTCAATTTTTCATGTAGTTCCATTCCTGTATTGACTGCAACTTTGTTTCAGATTTGATGCCTGTTTCGACTGCGCCAATTAGCTGTGTCTTACGACCAGCAAGTAAATAAATGGACAAAGGCAGAATTGAGATGGTAAGATTATATAGTTTAATACGAATAATTTTAACTATATACATTGTCTGTTATAAGGCATAATGAAATAATAAAAGGTTGTGGTGACCTGCATGTAATAACCCTAGTCCTGCTTTTTGACTTACAGAGGCAGGAGTCTCTGACTTATAATTAATGCTCAGAACAATTAGATCAGATTATGGGGTTTATATATCCCTCAAGACTTCTGGATTCTTTTACATACCTAACCATATATGGTGTTTTCACATACGTTTTTACATACACCCAGTATTTTTACATTTCTCACCATATATGGTATTTTATAGTTTTCTGACCCTATAAGGTCAGCTGGGCTTTCTATGATTTAACAGCATTGGAATTTTACACAATCGTTATACATAATTACTATACAGTTATTCTTATTTTACATATTCATTATATTTTACAGTTATTAGTTTTATTCTACATTTATTATTGTACTCTTATTATTATACAATTATTATTCTTAATTTACAAATTCATTATACATTACAGTTATTAGTTTTATTCTACATTATTGTACTCTTATTATTATACAATTATTATTATTATTTTTACATACTCTTATTATTATACAATTATTATTTTACATATTCATTATACATTAGATATGCATATACCTTGAACACTGCACACAACTATTACTTTAAACTTGAAGCATACTAATCTATGATTTGTTTAACAATCTGCAACTTTTATAAATTTTCTTGCATTTTGATTTCTAGCTATAATATTAATCTATAAAGTATCATTGTTTTATTATTGATGCAACAGTTCTTTATAGGGTTTTTCTGACTAGCCAAGGTGTTTGTGATAGTTACTCCATCTGTTGTGCAAAAAAATCATTTGAATTTGCAGCACAAATACTATTATTTTTAATAACTTTAGTCCAAAATCTGCTATTTATACTAATGTGTGCATTAAAGTCTCTAATACAGAAAAAGTGATATTTTACTGGTATTGCTGCACTAATGCTGTCCAAACAGGATATAAAAGCTTTCCTTATCTAAATTATCTGAATATGAGGTTAGAATATATTAAAAATGGAAATGGAAAAAAACCCACAAACATTTCTCAATCATTAATAAAATAACCATATAGTCAGCTGTTCATGAAGTTACATGACAGATGTAATAAGGTTGAGTGCAACAATTGCATTCAATTTATCAAATATTGTAGAAAGTCCAAGAATTTCCAATTCTTGAATCAATACTATTACTGATCATTATGTTAGATTGTTTATTTGTCATGCTCTACATAGTTTAAAACGGGGATATAAGACCATAGATGTCAGTTTGACTATCACATTCAATGCTTAAACCGTATATGACCTCCTGAGAAACAAACTATTTGATTTTTTTTTTTTTTGTAATCATTTGTAATGTCATTAAATATAAAATGTTTCAAATTAAAGTTATGGATGGCCAAAAAAAAGACTATAACATATCTAGCATCTTTGCATTTCACTAGATATAAAAGTAAGTTCTCAAATAGTGCAAAATGAAATGAAAGAAGAAATAAATGATACGAAGTTGATTTGTTTATAAGTTACAATTTCCAGATATAGAACTATATCAGGTTATAAATAAATTGTTTACTCTACATACAATATAAAGTTAGTTGTACTTTAATTTTTTACTTTTTAAATAATGCTTTAATAACTTTTTTTTAAAAATTAAAATAATATATAATTTTAAAAATGATTGTAATTACTATATGATTTTAACAATAAGTTCATTAAACAGAGTGGCTATAATGAAGATACATTCTCATTGCAAATGCAGTTAAATTAAAATGACTATTTTGACCGATAACATAAAAAAACTTAAATAAATTTTAACATTTCTAAATTTCATTTTATTAATAGCTATTGGAATATTGTTAAAAAAAATTTTTTTTTTTTTAATTTCTCGATTCTAAAGAATAGAACGCAATTATTATTACTATAATTTTCTCCCTCCCTAGATTCTTTGAAAACATTATCATTAGTTTTATAATTTAGATGTTATATTAACACGAAACAATTAAAATGATCACATGATTAAAATCCAATTAATAAAAAGTATAACTAAAAAATGACAATTGCAAATTATTTTTATTGATAAATTATAAATTAATTTAATTAAAATACAGAACTTTAGCAATTTATTTCTCAGTTAATTATCAAAAGAAAAGCTATTGTTTCTTTTATTGCTGCAAATTATCTTTTTTAACTCTTCACTGTCAGAATCCGGTGGTAATTGAGAATAAGCTTTTGTTTAGTGATGCTTGAAATCGGAGGAAACAAACTCACTTTTAGATTAATTTTATGTTAATAATAATAATAACAATACAATTCAGACTACTTAATTTGTTATTACAATATCTTTCCATTACTGCATTACTGATAATTTTAGTATTGCAAATAATAAGCATACATATCCTGGATTAAAATATGAGAGCAAACAAGCACTATTTTTTTAAAGGATCAGCCCCTTCACCTCCCAAAGAAAAAGCAAGTTGCTTTTTTTTAAAAAAATCAAGTATGCTTACACTCACACATAATAAATATTACTATAAAACAATGCATGCTTATCAGCTATAGCACAATTCCTTAATGCAAACAGAAATTTTCTTAAATCATTACAATTTGATTTACAAGTATCAATTTTTTTGTATTCACAACGTTGACATTAATCACTTTAAGTAAATACATTAATAATTATTATTAATCATTTATCAAACTAGTGATTATTTTTAACGCAAATACTTATTTTAAACCTCAATTTCAGATCATTTTATTTATTTATTTATTTCAGAAATATGTGGCTGAATGAAGGTTTTAAAAATATCTTTAAAAATATTGCAAAAAAAATATGAAAATGAGTTAATCTAGTGATATATTAATTTTTAACTGAGGTTTAAAATTTATATCTGGATTAGAGATAATATTCCCTGTAATCAATTTTTACAAATTAAAATAATTTGCAGTGATAAAAAATTTCTTCGGTAAAATAATAGTTTTATACAATAAATTTATAAATATGAAATAGCCTAAAACATTGGTAAATATCATAATGCATAACGCTAGCTGAAATAGATAGAAAACATTCAAATCACTCTTCACTATGTGATGTGATGCACTATGGCTTCTTTCTTGGAGTCAAGAATATCTCAGTCACTATGCCCAGAAAAACCTGTTAATCACTTATCTTCCCTATCCATTCCCCACCCTAAGTTTTTCCCATATTCTTTTCTATCCTGCTCTATACCATTTTCACAATATTAGCTTTGTCCATTCTATGGCCTTTATATCAAAATCCCCCTTATCTTTTAAAATCAAGCATAAAAACCAAGAATTCACTTTCTGTATAATCACTTTGTTTATATTTATTCTCCCGCAACTTCATTATTTACATTTTTTCTGCTTTTAAGCATTTACATTCAATTAACAAATGCCTAATATTTTCTATGTCTTCCTTACATAACTTGCAGACTAAATCACCCACATTTCTCCATTTATGTGCATATTCTCTTATTGCTAATGATCCTGTTCAAACCTTAAACAGTAAACTACTTTCCTTACCATTATCATAAATTAACTCCCACCCAATATTCTGCTTACTTCTATATATATTTAAATTCTTTTTACTCTCCTTACTAGTTCTCCGTCTCTCCAACTCCTCATTTTTTATTAATGCAACTATTCTACTATCCTATTCTTTGTCACTATAACACTAAACAATTCTCCTAACACAATCATCCCACCTTTTGTATAAGTATACTGACATAATCTTTATCCAAATCTTCTGCATACCATACTATCTTTCTCACCCATCTTGTTGCTTGTCCCTTACTCATAACCCAATTAAATATTATTTTGGCTATTCTCTTATTATCCATAAATTGCAATCTACTGAACATTTTTATTTTACTTTTTGCATCTCTCAGATAAAAACTAATGTGATGTGATGCACTATGTTATGTTTGAACTTCAAACAGCTAAACTTAAAAGCATTTAGCTATTTGAAGTTCAGACTTTATATTTATTCACAGAGGGCATTGCTAAAATATCTTAACATCATGAAGGGTGATTTGAATGTTAAAACATTGATGGATAAGACAATAAAATCTCCAAAAATTGATAGAAAGAAACTTCTAAGAAAAAAGTAGCTAATTGGATGTTCCATAACTACTTCTTATGTTGTGTATGAAAGACATGGAACACTTAGAAATAGACTTGTAAAAAACAAACTATAATACTAATTTTGCATCTGAAAAAGGATGTTTTTAATAGAAAGATAAAAGATTTTATACATGCAAACATATCAAATGATCCAAAGTAATATCATTAATGACTTTAAATGGTATATCCTCAACTATGTCAACTGTAAAAGCATAAACTTAATATATTTAATAGAGTGTTGAAGATGCTTGAACTGTTAGCAAGTGATTCGGCAACTTATTTATTAGAAAACAAAGCATAGAGTTATTTTACATAAAAGTGAAGACAGCCTAGTTTCTAAATACTTCAATTTATCAGATCATTCAATTGATGATTTAAGAATTCTCACAAAAGTGAAACTAGTTTTTTTATATATATATAAATTTAAGACTTTATATCCGCATGGGATGATGATCATGAATATAGGCACTATTACGTCCTTGACTTATCTAGTTTCCTAATGCGCTGTTTTTCATTCATTAGTTTTTCTTGTTTAATATGTCAAACAATATGATATTTTTCTTTTATTTGAGATTTAATATAAATATATAATTTTTTATACACCTATGATTTTTTGTATACGTTTTGCATATATATATGTTTATTGTAATTTTATGAATTAATTATTATTTTTCTAAAGTTTGATAAGAAAATATTTAAAGGGTTTTTTTGTCCTTTTGTAAAAAAAAAAAAAAACACCTAAAGTACTTATCACAACAGATCAATCAGCAGGGTTATTAATCTATAAGAATTAATTACATTATCAGATATATGCAAATGATTTTTAATGAAAATCAGTCCTCCGATTGAAATATTAAAAGCAGTTTTAGACAGGATAGGTTTTGTTTTTATTTATTTATATATTTCCCTTAGTTAGTTTATATACTTTTTTTTACTGTTTACACGCATGTGCACATACCATATATATATAGAAAGAAAGAGCGCGCACAATATATTTATAATGTGTATTCCAATAAACTTTAAAATAAATCTTAAAAATGTATTCGAAATCTGTTATGAAAACAAATATTATGGATTACTGATATCTGTTATACGTCAAACTAAAACATGTTAAAGCATCAGTGATTTATATATTTAATTACAGAAAATCAATTCTACAAGTTAAAAACCTGTTCACCATTTGATTTGAACAATAAATTTTCAAAAACCCAAGGAAAAATGAATTTATGAGGACACATATGTCATTATTCTTATAATTTTGTTGAAGTGAGAGATTTAATTTTGAAATTACATATGATTAAATAAAAGATTAATAGACTTATTATCTTCATTCATTACTAATTATTACTAAGATTTACAAGTAAAATAATCATATTATTCTTAATCATATTCTATTTCAAATTTCTTTTGCCTTATTATCTTTCATCACTTAAGTTATTATAAATCAATCTGTCTTTTATACATTGATTAAATTCCTGTACTAATTATGACCATGAGATTGTCTATTTTTGTGGTAACCATGTTTTAATTATTAATTTTATTCGCAATGATTTTGACTACATTTTTTTCTTTTCACTTTGTTTTCTAATATTTTATCCTTTGTCTTTTTTGTTATTCTAAAATTAAAATAGTCGAACTCATGACAATGATACCTCTTATATAAATCTATTTTTACATTTTTTAAAAAACAAAATTGAAATATAAAAAATGTAGATATTTATAATGTCTCATAAATCAAGATTCTAATATAAGAAATAGGCAAATATATTGATTTTCTAGGCAGTGTTTTCAAACTTTTTTGTACGTGTTGCATCCCTTTGTGATAACTCACCTTGCTCTGCATGATTATTGCCCAGATCCCGAGTTGTTATGGAAGTAACCTCCAATATAAAGGGTCAACTTGGTCGTGCAGAGCATGGACAAAGGATTAGATCAGGGGTCCCCAACCCTATGCCCGTGGGTACCATGGCACCTGCAGACCATTTTACGTGTGCCCGTCGCTAACCGAACACGATAAAAAATTATTTATCTGATACAAATAAATTTAATTTTTAAAATTTCTTATAAATTATTGTATTATATTGTAATCAAATTGTAGGGCATACTATACTTTTACAGCGTAAAATTATAAACGTTAATTAGATGTTAATATTTTATTTTTGAAATAAATATTTTGTACATTGTGTATTATTAACAATATCCAACTATAAATTTACTTTGAAAAAATAAATTATGCCCGCCATCTGGTTAAAAAAAATAAATGGTGCCCGCCACCTGGCGATATTATAAAATGTGCTCTTAAGTGCAAAAAGGTTGGGGACCCCTGGATTAGATCTATCGCTGAACTATATGAGACATGCAAGCGTGGTCGTCTATATCAACAAGATACTATTCCGGACTCATTCCTTGCTGATATGCTTCATATTAGTCCTTTTGGCTAGTGTCAAACAAGATATCAATATTGAGCTTTCATCCCCCTGATTATCATGTAATATATCCTATGTTTAACTATTATCATATATTGTAACCAAATTTCTGAATAAAATTCTATATTTTATAAAATAAAATAAAACTTTTTTGTACGTGGTACCTCTTTTAAACCAATTTTTATAATATATATTCTTTGTTTTTTTAATTGGTACCTGTTTTTTAAAAAAATACTAATATTTTTGTTCAGTGTCTATCATAATGTAAAATACTAGAAATGAGATAATAAGTTGAGAAAGAAAAATTATAGCACTAAAAGTATAAACTACCACAGATTTAATTTTATAATAATATTCATAATACAAATTTTAACACATAATGTTGCTTCTGAAATATAGAATCTCTCTTTTCTTATTTTGTTCTGCAGTCATAATTGAATTGCAAACTATGACTTTTTCCACCATTTTTAATTATTTTCTGTATACTCCTGAATGATCCGGTGTCTACTCCAAAGATACATGTACTGCTAATTTGGAACTGATTTTCTATGCCCAAATTCTTGATATATATTAAATAAGCAAATAGTTAATACTTTGTGGCTTAGCCATTTAATGAATAGATATTAAAATAATATATATTTGCTTTATTTGTTTTTAGCTTTGTGTGCTTGTGCGTGTTAGCGCATTTTATATATTTTGATATATATTAAACTAAAAATCAATGTTGTTAAGCATATTAGCAAGAAAAATTACTAACTTGTATGTAAATAATAGAGTAAAATAAAAACATTTCATTTACTGTGATTTTTTTTTAAATATAATTTTACAATTGCCGTTTTGAGTTTTCTGTATTAAATAGGATTGATATTTTGCTAAATCACAATTTGTTAAAATAAAATGAAGATGTAAACCAAAAATTAAATTAACATAATGAATATTTTAAATTTTATATTTGGTGTACTTTATATTCTGTCATCAATGATCTTTTTTTTAAAAATTATTTAACCAATAAAACTTCAAATTTTTTTAATGTTGTCTTGGTAACATGAATAAAAAAAATTTTTTTTTAATTTATGTATTTTTTTTTTTTTTTTACATAAATACACTCCTAATTAAACACAAATTACATCAAAAAATGTAATGTGATTAAATCTTTTTCTATTATTAATATTGTTTATGCTTAATATTAATATAATGTATTTCTTCTGCCTAAAGGAAATTAAAATTCCTATAGATATAAAATATTAATTAGAAAATAAGTTAAGTAAAAATTGCTTTTGAGTTAATACATACTATTTAAAATTTATTATTAATGCATCACATTGTTATATATGGTCTAATTTGCTTTTACTAAATGAAAATTATATATATATATATAATATTATATATATATATTAGTAAAAATCAGTCATATGTCACATGACCTATATAGCTTGTATTACCAATATGTAATATATAAAGAGCCTGCTAATAGCTCTAAACAAGCTTATTTATTTTAATTTTTATGATAAATGCTACAAGAGAAAATACCTGAAGCCTTTATCTATGATGGTATTTATCTTCAGGTATTTTCTCTAGTAGCATTTATCATAAAAAATAAAATAAATAAGCTTGTTTAGAGCTATTAGCAGGCTCTTTATATATATATTATATATTTGTTAATACTTATGTTTGCAATGAAAGTATTTATTATTATTGAAAATCTTAAAAGACTGCTACACATACAAGAATATTGACTAAAAATTAAATATTTCAAATTTAGTACTTTTTGATCATATAAAGTTGATTATTTGTGAAATATTTCCCCCCTTTTTTTAGCTGAAAGCTCAGCTTTAAAATGATGACATTTTTTACCTCGGTTTGAATTAGTACTTATAAGAATAAAAATTGAGTAAATTTATTTTAGCTACTACACACATTTAAAAATTTATATTTCATGCATTTTATTGTATGTGATCAAAGTTTGTTTTTAATTACACCTGGGTCTCTTAACGCGATTTTGAAGTTATGCGATTCACGTTTCTCTGGAAGTCGAATTTCGATGATGCGCTATTACTTTAAATAATAAATTTAGCACACTTACGTCATATTGAAAGTAATAGCACATTATTGGAATTCGACTTTCATCATAGTAATTTCAACATTTTCAGTGCTTTATAATAGTAAGATTTTATGCAATAATGAAATTAAAATCATGATTTCCACATTTTATGTATACACACCTTAAATCTTACAAGATTATAATGTAAATTTGTTCAAACATTGTGCGTGTTAATTTTGCATTTTAAATCACATTGTTTTAGCTTCTTAAAAAAGAACGCAATAAATTATTAATCATTTAGTGTCCGCAAGTTTATTTTTAAAAGGTGAGTAATAACAGCAGGCACAATTAAAATTGAAAATTAAAAAATTAAAGATAAAAATAAGAATTTAATTTTTAGTTGTTAGATTAATGTCACCAGAAAACCATTACCACAACATGAGAGTGATGTTGGCACTAGTTGTATTTCCTCTTGTGCAGAATCTGATTTTTTACCAGTTTGCAAACGAACCTGTTTATTGGCAAATAATGATAATAATTAAAATGTGTATAAAAAAATGTAAATCACTGTAAATTATGCATAAAAATATATTGTTTTGAATAAAATTAAATATTATACACCTGGATCTTGTTTTATGCGATAGGTTCCTCAGAAAACATGCACAAACGAAATCACGCAAAAATAAACGGATGTGGTCTGCGATTTTTCAAAATTCACATAAAAGCAAAGCACCAATGTAAAATTACTTTAAAATTTGCACAAAAAAAAAAAATTAAGGAAATAAAATATGACTAATAAAAAATTTCAAATTTGAAAAAATTTGATACAAGACAAACTTTTTTTAACTATAATATTTAATTTTATTCAAAATAATATATTTTTATGCATAATTTACAGTACAGTAATTGACATTTTTTTATACACGTTTTAATTATTATGATTTTCTGGTGACAATGTAATTAGTAATTAATCTTTGAGATGATGATTTTAATTGTTTACGAAGCTCACGATATCCAGACATACAACCATTTAGCTCTCGTTGGAATTTAAGAGCACATTAATGATTAGTGTCATTAATAACAAAATAATAATTGATTATGTTCTTTTTTAAAAAGCAAAAACGGAATGTGATTTAAAATGCAAAATTAATACGCACAATGTTTGAACAAATTTACATTATAATCTTGTAAAATTTAATGTGTGTATACATAAAATGTGGAAATCATGATTTTAATTTCATTATTGCATAAAATCTTACTAGTATAAAGCTCTGAAAATATTGAAATTACTAAGATGAAAGTCGAATTTCAATAATGTGCTATTACTTTCAATATAACGTAAGTGCGCAAAATTTATTATTTAAAGTAATAGCGCATTATCGGAGTTCAACTTCCGGTGAAACCTGAATCACGTAACTTCAAAATCGTGTTAAATAAGTCCGCGTAAAAAGAGACCCAGGTGTAGTTAAAAAAATGTTTGTCTTGTATCAATTTTTTTCAAATTTGAAATTTTTTATTAGTCATATTTTATTTCCTTATTTTTTTGTGTGTGAATTTTAAAGTAATTTTACGTTGGTGCTTTGCTTTTACACGATTTTTGAAAAATTACAGTCTGCATCCCCCCTTTTTCAAGGTAAGTTACATCTATTTTTGCACGATTTTGTTTGCGCATGTTTTCTGAGGAACCTATCTATCGCGTAAAACGAGACATAGGTGTACATATTGTACTAGATACAACTTGTACTTTTGTCAAGTGGTTAGCTGAGAGGTCAGCGTAACCACCTTGCAAGCGAAAGCAGTTGGTTGCAGATGGATGCTGTGACATATGAGAAGAAAAAAACGTACTTTTTTTCTGTTTGTGATGAAAATCCTATTTATCATTGATGCACTATGAGTTACAGATTTCATGAATGTTGAATAAAATTTAGCTAAATAAAATAATATTTCTAATTTTATATTGTATTATAATGCACAATTCTGTATAATCAAAACGTTTTTAATTACGGTAAATAAATTTATACTATATGGTATTTTTTGTGGAGCTTTTGTTGCCATTTTATTTTATATGGATAGTGATATTGTCATTAATTTTTATAAGATGGTCATCATTACAATTTTTTTCCAAAATTTTTTTGAAGACTGCTATAATAAATAACTGATTGATAATTAAAATAGCAACTATAAATTAATGATAATTGTTGCAACAATTCTTCATATTGAAACGATTTTGTCAGGTAAATTGCCTTTTTCATGTCACGCTTGGGTTATCAAATGAAATTAGCCTATAGTTTTAGCCAACTTTCTAAATATATACAATTTTTTATAATTTGACTGTGTGTTAGGACTAACAACAGACTATTTTTAAAATTTAATATTCTTACTAATAATAATCAGCCTGAATATCAGTCATATTTCCTGACCATTATTCCCATCAAACATGTCTAAGTACATAGAGAATTTATTCCTTTCCACTATAAATGTTATTTAAATATTTAAAACATATTTATCATACTGCAAATTAGGATCCTATCTCTAAAACGAGAAACATCTATAAGTTGGGCTTAAATTCCTCCCTAGTTTCTTAGATGTTAGTCCCTCCATTTACTCACTACCAACTCAAAAGAAAATAGTAATAATGGCACAGAGTGGGTGTAATAGCTATGTTTACTTAAGTTTGGAATGAGCGAAAAAAATTGTCATTTAAAATAAATACAATAAAACAACATTTATTTACAATATTTACACATCTTATAATATTTAGGGGTGAAACGAATGTGTGTATATATATATATTTAAGCAAATATGTATTCGTATTGGAAAAAATTAATTTAATTTGATTGTTTAACTTATGAGTTTCGCTATGCTTATATTCAAGATAAAACAATTATATAATAATTATTATTTAACTATAATAAAATAAATAAAAATTGGAAAAATATAAATTAATCGATAAATAGATACATATTAAAGTTATAATAAATATTATCTACTACTAATTGAACAAGAAATCAATTCTAAATTCTATTGCTTTAGCGCTCGGGGGGGGGGGGGGGAAATAAAAATATATTAAGAAAAAAAATACATATTTAAGAGGAAAACAAAATGTTAAAATTATTTGGAGAAAATTAACATTAATTTTAATATTTGCTATATATATATTATTTTCTTTTATACAGGCCTTTTATTTTAAATAAAATCTAGCTTACCATACCATCAGAATTCTGAATTAAATCTTATTAAAACATAGGTTCAAACATTTTTTAAAAAATTAATCCATAAGGCAGTTTTTAGGTTTAATGCTTTATTGGAGGTATTTTTTCTTTAATTATTGTCCAAATAAAATGATGGCATGACAGAATTATGCTTTTTATGAATAGGCAGTAAAAGTCATATAAGGATAACATGTGGTATTAATTTTTCATCAGTGCTTAGTCCAGGTAGAAATGAGACGCTTTTAAAAATAGCATCTGCAGGAAACTACGTAATTTAAAGTTTGACTACTGCACAAATTAGATTTTACCCCCATTATAATAAGACTTTCAGCTATTACATAGTTTTCCATCTTAATTACATTGATAATTCACAAGTTAGCTCTGACATTCTAATTACTTAATTTTATAATGATGTTACGCAGAGTTATTTGCTGGTTAAAATGTTCCACAAGTCCTACATAATGGTGATATTGAAGATTTATTATCAAGCAAGAAAACTTTTTCCTTTCCTTCTAAAACACTTAAAATTAAAAGAAAAAAACTGGCATCCCTTACAACTTTTTTTTTTTCTATGATTGCTAAGATTATGCATAATAAATCGGGAAGTTTTATTTATTATTACAAATTAATTTAAACAAAAAAAAATACATGCTTTTTCTTCTTTTTTTAAAAAAAAAAAATTATATCACATGCTGGTATAAATAAGAATGAAAGAAATAAATAGATCATTGTTAGTTAGAAAACTACAATCTAATCTCGGTACTTTTGCTTATATTACTTCTTTTAGTCTTTCTTTTATATATATATTTAGTGTGTGGTTGAAAAGTTTGTATGGCCAGACTAGTACGATATCCTATAGTCAAAGAAATGAGATAATGAAATTGTGATTACACATTTTCATTTCTCATTGCCACATTTATTGCTTGTTCTTTGTCTATATTTATCTAATGCTATTTTATTTTATATACATCAAAATAATAATAACAATAAATTCACTTTTCTATTTAAACCTTTTTCTTGGAAGATCAGGCCAACATTTGTCTATCAAGAGAATGATTTCTGACCTGAAATTCTAAGATATATAAGAACTGATCACCGAATTTAAAATACACAAAGCAGACATGAACAACATTAGTTCACCTCAATTTTATCCCAATAGGCAACAACAAAGAAAGTACATATCAATATAATCACCTTTGCTCAATGAGTAATCTCAGAGACTTAGCGGTTTATTTACATAAGGAACAAATTAATAATCCATCGCACAATTGAGTCCTGCTTCATTAAGACTTAGTGGTTAGTCTATATTGGTGATTTATTTGTATCTATGAAATACCTTGCTCTTATGATTAGACACAGAGGCAAATAAGTAATATTTTAAAAATGTAAAATTATATAAAAAAGTTGGTGTGGTGTGGATATAAAACTCAACATGAAATATTATGCTAATATCAAGCTCTCAAGTCAATGCCAGAATCCTTATCCCATCACCAGTAAAGAAGATACAACTAAACAAAAGCTGTCTTCTCCCCTTAAAAAATAACAATATAATTTTATTTACTTCTCACTCCCAAAGAGTGCATATTTCTAACAAGAAATCTTTAATAAAAATCTGAATAAATATATTTCTTTTAAAATCACTAATTCTTTAAACAAATCCTGGATCATCACTAAGAGTTGGTTTTATTTATCATTCATGTAGGTATCAAGTCTTCCCTTTCTCCAGATATTTCTTTATCAGTCTATATATCCTCATTTGAATGATCTGAAAATTTTCCTCTATCTCTTGGTGTTCTGTAGAAATTTGATTAAAGCTTTTTTGTCATTTCAAAATATATTATATTAATAAATGGCATCAAACATGAACATCATGAAAGTTGCTACAAATTATGCTAACTTACTCTCCAGCATTACGTTAAAATTGCATTGTAATTCTAGAGTGTTTAATATACTCTACAGATGGCTCCCTGACTTGGCCTATACATATTATTTTTAAAAATTTATTCACATTCTAGTAAACTTTATTATAAACCTCAATATTAGAATTTGAAAATTCTTTCCCCATTGATTTTGCTACCTCTAGACTTTCCTTCAGTATAATCTGTACTGCTAGCACTGTCTTATAAATCTTCCTGTATTGTGTTTTATTTTATCTAGTTGGTGAACTAGTTGCTTTAAACTATTTATTTTCTATAAAATATTTTACTATTTTCTCATTACTACATTCTTTAGCTTTCACATTCATTTTTAAATCCTTCACTCTTATTGTACATTCATCTATACTTTGTTATATTTTTGCTATTTTCTCTATTACTCAGTGTTCTATTATTTCTTATTAATGTTGTCACTCTTTCAACCCATTCAAATCCTCATTCTAAATTCAACATAGATTCTATATTTTGATTGTTTTTACATTCTCTTTTGCTTCATTTGACTTCATTATTATCACCTGTTAGTTTTTTCTTTTAATTGCATTCATCATTTCTCTTAATTCTACCATATATTTCTGTTTGCTTTTCTGTATTTCTTGTCTCATTTCTTGTTGACCTTCTTGCATATTTTGCAATTTAAAATCTTTTTTGTTGGCATTCTAAGATCAAATTATACAGCATTTGTAAATCTATTACCAGTGATGAAATTCCTTTAGGTTGATTTCCTGTTTTTAGGTTTTAGTTGTTAGTTACTCCATCTCCAGTTTGTCAATATTTAAATCTGTTTCCATTTCCTCTAATTTTGAAGTCATAATCATTGAATTATAGAAAATTATTTGTTTAATTCTGTCCTTTATTAATGTTTAAAAACTTCTACTGATCATTTAAATTTGGTACAGAATATTTTATTTACTTTTTATTTTATTATTTGTGTAAAATTAGAATGCAAAGCTATATTTTATTTAAACTTATCACAAAAGTAGTACACTAGTTGATACCCTTACTATGCAGCATCCTTCAATAGTATCTCTGCCTTCATCAGTACCTTACTTAATTAACCCGTTGATTATATACCTTTTAGCCTACCTATCCTATCCCTATCTAACATGCAATCTATGTAGTCTAGTCATACTCAACACTTTAATAAAATAATAAATTCATCTGTGCGAACTTTTAAAATAAAATAAAAACCGTTAAATTGTAAATTAAAATCTAAAGTAAAATAAGTTATGTTTTGTAAAAAATAAAAGCATTTGAATCTCTAAAAAAATCACCAGTGATTCCTCCTATATATTTCTGGATTTAAATCTAAAACATGGAGTAGCAGAATGAATATTGATACTTCTCCAACTAATTTCAACTACAAAAATTTATATAAATATCAATAAAAATAATCATGCATTGCTGAAAACAAGGGAGAACGTCATGGAAAAAAAGTAATCATCCATGGAGTAGAAATTGTCATGGCCAATATGGGATTATCCTACCTCTCCATGCCTGGATTGAGAAACATCAAAATGATCCATCATTAATTTTTTTTTTATACCCCATTCTAAAACTCCAGTTCAAAGGCTAATAAAGTCAACAAATCAATGAGATATTCAAATTCTAACTGTGCATAAAGGAACTACCATAGATTATGGAAACAAGCTATCAGAACATTGTCTATATGAATTGTAAATCCCATTTATAAAGTTGACATCATCGATAATTGATTGTTTGTATATTTTATATAATAATTTATTTTCTTCATTTTAATATAGGGCCGAGTAACTTTAATTTAAAATTTATGAAATTAATAATAAAGGTTATTTCCCTCATTACTATGGATAGACAAAATTTATGAGTTACAACTTTGATTATGAAATAATCCGATCATTATAAGTGAGACAAGGTAGATGTTACCTAAGATATATATTAATTCCATGTTCATATATGTATAACACATACAAATTCATTAATTGTTTATTCTAAAGTTTGTGTTAATTATTAATATTTTTTAATATATTTTCTATGTATATTTTTTATTATTATTTGTGTCTTAAACTTATAACCCTCTTTCATCGCACACCCTTTGTACATAACAAGGAGGTATATTAAACTATTGTGGCATTAACTAAAAGACATTAAAAAAACAGGATAAAAGAATATGTCATTATATATATATAATATGTAGATCATGACATGTAGTGGCTATTCTTTATGGGATCAGGATTGGAAACATTGGTATAAACCAAACATAAATAAAGAATAACCACCGATGACTAAATGAATTTTCTTTAATCTTGTTACAAATTTTCTTCTCCAAATGCTAATCCATATATATATTCATTAAATTTATTTAAATGTTAAAACACGTTTCTTGGTTTATTTTTCTGTGGTTAAATTCTGCTTAGTCATATCCTATAGCCACTCCCATTAATAGGAATATACTCATTCTATATATATTATGAACTTGGTGATACAAATATTACCTGAACCTGAGGATCATACACATCTCCCTGAGTTCAAAATCCAGAATAGCAGGAATAAACTATAATATGTAGGTGATAAAAAGGTAGAATCAGTAATTATTTAAATCTTATTTTCTTCTCTCTTAGGTATGAGTTTAATGTAAGAAGGTATGTATGAAAGTAGATAATAAAGATACACCATGAATCCATCCACCTTTATGCATATCATGATTAGATAGTAACATTACAATAGTTTTAAATTTATTACCATATTTGAGTTTCAGTTTTCTTATATATATCATAATGATACAGATGGATATCATCATCCCAAAATAAAAATAAAGCAAAATTTAAAATATTAAATATAAATTTAACATTTAATATGAGCATAATATTTAATATGAAATAATATAAAAGTAATGAACATGAGATCATTCTGTGAGATCAGTACAGCTAACTATCTTAAATATAAGCATAATTAACTCTAAGTTCACCAGCATTATAAAAAAGTATAATTCATTCATCATCATGAATGTTCAATAGTAAAATAAATCAACAAACAATCTTGTAATTGGATTTGAAATAGGTCTACTGTAGACCAAGCTAACTATCTATCTGTTGCCAGCTTGGGGCAATTATTTAAACATAATTTGGATGCACAAACTTAAGTGCTAATCCATCAAAATATATATCAATGAAAACAATGCTGGGGTATTAAAAACATTCTGATCATCATCAATTCTCTGGCCATTTAGTACCACTGATGTACTGGCCAACTATAAGCTTAATGTCTAATAGAGACTAAATTAAACAAAATATAGTGTTGGATTTTTAAGGGATATCCCTCTTGTCCCAATTCAGGATTACCATCATCAACTGGATATAAGACTGTTATGTACAAATCTAGTTCAGAGAACACAAGTTCTATAACTGTTACCATCTCTTGATGATCCAACATATAATATTCTAAAACTATATTAGGATTAAATCAATTCACTGGAATAAATTTAACAAGGAAATATCAGTTTGTTAATTTAAAAAAATAAAATTAAAGTCTGCTGAATATGGCATATATATAAATTCAGCATTCTGATTTTGATTAATATACAATTAGTTACCACCTTATGATTTACAAATACCTCATAATAGATTTACATAAAATATATATGTGTAATATATAAATAAAGAATTTAACTGTAAATTTTAAATTCTTTAGTAGCACTTTCAATTAGATAGTAATCCTCATCAGTTTTAAATGATTTTCAAATTTTAATGTTACATAAATTTCCATAAGCTGTGTATGGCCATATTTGCAACTTGCCTAATAATAACATTATCTTTATATTTATCTATTAAAATTGCCTCTTTAATTTTCCTCTTTTTATGATTCCTTTCTTCCATTAATATTTTTATTTCATTAATATCAAATGTAAACCTATAATTACAAATCTTTTCATAGTCAAAGAATAGTGAAGCTGTATTAAATTGACTATTTACATTATTTTTAATCCTATTATATAATAACTGATGCTCCTTTAATCTTTTCTCCACAGAACATCTTGATTCACCAATATATAATTTATTACATCCACATGAAATCTGATAAATTATATTACTTCTTTGCATTTTAGGAATTATACTCTTAGAATTATTAATCAATCGATTAACATTTGGAGGAAAACAAAATGAAATATTATACTTTTCTTTAAATATATTCTTAATTAATTTAGATTGCATGTTATTTACAAATGGCATAGATATCCATTTTTTATTATCTAAGGTAACATTGCAAATCCTCTTTTTATTATTAAATGAATTTACTATACATAAAAATTTGATTTTTATCATAACCAATCTTTAAAAGTTCATTAGCAAAGACTTCAATATTTAAAATTTTAACACTCCTATTTTTAAATAATTTATCATTGCAATGCAAAAACGATTTCAGACTTGCCATTTTATGTATCATTGTAACACGTGATTTAAAATGAATATATCCTCTTTCTCCAATAGGTTTAAAACTTAATTTATAATTTAAATCAGTAGCATCTCTATATATTTGTAAATCCAAAAATTTTATTTTTCCATTTTGTTCATTCTCAATAGTCCATTTTAAATTATTTAAATTATTCAGTTTATATAAGAGAACATTGATAATGTCTTGAGGACCACAAACAAAAACATCTATAAACTTTAATACTTTCAAAATTATAAGAAATCGAATATAATACTGTACTCCTTAAAAAATCTTATCAACATAATTATATTCCATAACAATCATGGTTCCCTCTTTTGTCCAAATAATTTTAATATAACATTACATTTAAATGATTTGCCATACTTAAGAAAAATAAGAAATATAACTTTTTGCAATCCTAATTCATTCATTATCATCATCACAAGCATCACTTTTGTGTCTGAAAAAATATGTACTTATCAAAATCTAATTCACTTATCTCTTCTTTCTAAAAAAATCTGTTTTAGTACTAATGTATGTTAAATAATTTTCTTGAAGGCAGATTAATTAACTAAGTAATAGAGTACTTGATAATCGCCAATAACATTTTTCCATTTAATTTAACCATATATACACTCATATAAATATTAAGTATGTGTTTATAGTTATAAGAAAAATGTAAACCATGAGCTCAATGCCCATAGAAATACAACAACTTTTTTTTCACCAAAAAATTGCACCATATCATAATCGTATCATATAAAAAAAAAAGTAAAATGCCCATTTCCTAATAATTATATATCTAATTGGGTCAGCTAGGGGCCAACTACGTAGGAAAAAATATATATACTGACATGCTTAGAAACCTTTAAATACTTGGGGAAATGTCCAAATTCTAATCAGATTTTAATTCTAGATCAAAGGCATGGCAGACAGATGGCCAAACCTTTTACCATAAAGAATTTTCACTATTTGTAAATACACTCATTTCTAAATCAGCTCTAAATAGCCAATCATAGCAATCATCTTTCCAGATCTTTCCATATCAAAAAATTAATAAAAAATAATAATTATCAAGCTAGAAACGTGCAAAGTAGTAAGAGTTTGGTATTCCTCCTGCCTTGTTTTATTCTTAAACTAACAATTGCTGGATAGAAATTGACTGATCAATGCTTAAAATGTTTATGCAAGTCGATTATGGACCACCTAACTGGAAAAAAGATCCTAAGTTTATTTGAAGTTTCATTAAGACTTACAATTAAGGAAATGGGTATGGAATGAGTTAAGTACTACGATATCACAATGCTTTTCCAAGAATATATATATATAAAGAGATAAATATAGAAGAGTATAAAATACTTTATGAAAAATATTGCAAAAAGACAAAATAAGAATGGATATGTAATCTTGTAGCAAGAAAAACTTGAAATAAAAAGTGCAGCTTGTTGTGAGAAAATAATAAATGACTCTCAACATTTATAAATAAAACACTTTAACATACATATAAAATGTCTTAGGAAAAAAACAAATTTTAAATGGAAAATAAATAAACTTATTAACTTTTGTCAATAAAGTATTGAAGAAGACTTGCAGAGGTTGAAACTTGTCCACAATTCCAGTGCAGAACAAGTAAAAAAATAAAATACTTGGATAAGAAATATAACTTCCACAAATTGTGATTTAATTGTAATCCAAAATAATTTATTAACTGCTATAGATTAAGATCAAAATTAACTATCACTAGTTTTGACTACAAGTTATTGCTAAATAATTTTAACATTAAAAAAAATAAATCAAAAATTAACTGAGTTTTATTTCATTTAAAAACGATAATATCCTTGATGGCTTTTATACAAAAAAATATACAGAATTAATAACTGTTGGAGGTTCATCATGTTTTTGCAGATAATCTTGATGCTAGATTGTTGTAAATTTTCTCTCCTGGTTTACCACCTTTGCTTTTGACATAGTGTAATAAGGCCATCTATAAAAAGGAAAAATAAAAAATTAATATTTAATCAGTTTGATATATACATGTGTGTGCAATATATAAATGTACATGTCTAATATGGACTGCAATGATGCACCATCTGTTGAGTGAAAGATTAAATAAATGTTAGAAATTTTTATAACCAGTTAAGATTATTGATTTACAGTAGTGTTTCACACTTAGTTTTAATTATTATACTTCACACTAGAATTCTATATTATTATATGATGTATGATAAAGTAACATTTTATGTAAAAACAATTTTGTATACTCATTTCACAATGAATCTGAACAAAAAAATCAATTTTATATTTTTTTTTCAAAGCTTAATAATTTAAGAGAATATGAAATGCAGTTTTGAGAAAATTGTGAAATTATTTGATTGATATAAACTTGGTTTAGCAATATTTTGAAATTTATTATATTGTTTATTTATAATGCATACATTCTTATGGAATATAATTTATTTATATACAGATTTTATTGACACTTTTAGAATGTTTGTGATATAAATTTATATTGGGCTATTTTCTGCTTTTATTTTATATTATAGGTATAAAATACTTTGTCAAAACATGTTGACATATAATCGTAATAAGCAAATCATTATATCTTTCTTCATGAAACTAATTATTATTACTTATTGCAAGTGATCAAAGATCCTAATTGGAGATTCTGAATTTTAATTGTCAGTCTCCAGCTAGTCTGTCATCTTTTATAAATATAATTCTAATTAGCTATAAATGAAGAGCTTCATAGTTAGTGTATTCCCTGTCATGTCCATGGGCTTAAAAATTTCCAAATTTGCTTTTTCATATAACTTGCTTTTAGCTGCCTTAATTATACATTTAATATTAGACAATAAATGATTATAATTAGTATTAGCTGGAGAATAAAAAAACCTTTGATCAACATGGTAAGTAGTCTTAAAAGTTTTACATAAAGTTGATGGAATAAACATTGGGCCATAGTAAGCTATTGAAGACTGTTACTTATGTATAGTATAATATGATGTACTTTACATATGGAATAATTATTTATCCATTTAATGTCCAGTAAAATGACCATGTTCAAAGTGGAGTAACCATTATAATCATGTCAATCATTGGGCTCAAGTCAAACGACAGTCATATTTGCTGATCATTATCTACTCCATGTATATGTGTTAACTTAAGAAAGATGTGATTTAATTAGCTCTATTAGAACAGTTATATCATAATATATTCTAAATATCAAACACATACCAAATATTTGTCTGATGGATGAGAAATCAATGAGAAAATGAAGCTTTTTAACAATAATAATTAATTTAATATTTGCAAAAAAAAAACCACCTTAAACAAATTAACTTTCTCTAGTCTCTTTTTATTTGTAAATACTGTATACATAGTCAATAAATAATTGTCTTAGAGTGTTGGATGTGCAAAATCAATTAAGCATAACTGACTTAATTCTTTTACTTAAATTGTTTTAGTCTCTTTCAACTTGATTAATTTTCTGGCTCCAGGGTTAATAATATAAGAATAAATTTTATATTATATAAAAATAAATATTATATACATATAGAATTAGATTAACATTACTAAAAACACAATCAAAATGTTAGAATAGAATTTTAAAAAATGAGCCTCTTCACAAAATTGAAGTTAATAATTATTCAAAAATGAATCAATTTAAATGATCTTACCAAAATTTTGGTGAGTTGAACGTTAACGCAGTCTTTTTCTTCCAGAATTTAGGACATTTGGTAACTCTATTGCTGATATAACTCGAGTTTGTTTTTTGTTTTTCCTGTCAAAATTTTAACTATCCTTACAGCTTATTTAATGACAAAGAATGTATGCTATTTCACTTCTTTGGTATATACTCTTTCTTTCTGACGATATCTCCATTCTTTTCTGATAATTTTTCAACAGATATTTTAGAGAATTAATTATAATGATGGCAAACATCCCTGATTAGTAGATATTATCTAGGTATTTATTTTAGCAACTCCAGGTATCTTTCTGTATCACTTAGGCTACATCTTGTAAATACAGGCAAATATCCTGATGGAATCTCTATTCAGTCACAGTAGATATACAGGCATATAGTTGACTAAAAATCATTCTTATATTAACTTGGAGGATAGTAGAAATGCTATGTTTGTAATTGACTTACAACAGTCAAAATTTCAACAGCAATTATTAAAACAATGAAAAAATGAATCTTTTATACTTAACTCTTCCATTGTCTGATGGATTATCTGCCTTCACTTTTTTTTATTAATCAACTTTAAAAAAATTTAAAAATAATTTTGTTTTTTGAATTATAACACAAAAGGTTTACCTCAATTCCTCATTTATTAAATAAGATTTCATTATTTTTAATAAGAGAATAAAGCAAAACATATTTTAAAATGGATACTCAGAACCAGAGAATTTAATCTATGTCAGTATATTTCTCTAATCTCTTGGTTTACCTTTAATTAAATTAAATTTTTTTATCCAAATATATTTCTATTTTAAGCAGAACAAAAGAAACAAAATTTTCATTTCCTTTAAGTTTTACTCCTTTTTTTTTTTTAAATTAATCCCTTTCTTTTAGGAAAGACAAAAAAAAATATTTCTATCAAAAGTCAAATTTATTATCTCTTTCTGGTTTTATTTCTTTTTAGTTTTACATAATTTCTTTTTTTTTCTCTCTCTTTTTAAGATATTAATATTAGTTAAACTATTATTAAAATTTAATTTTAACTCTCTCTTAGTTTTTATACTTATATTTATTGAGTTTTACATGTAATCCATAATAGAGAATTACAGTAAATAAACTGTAAATCTGCTTTATTGGGTTCCCCTCTTTTCTTCCAAGAGTAAGCTTGTGGTTTTAAGACCTGTAGAGGTCCCTACTATCGCATTTTATACACATGTGATTGAGGCTACAGCCTTAATGAATATTATTTAATGAATAAGGTAAACCCAAAGTTTGCTAATAAGTAAGTGATCACAGTTTGAGCATGCTTTTTATCTCTACTTAAGAATAGCTAAATATCTATTCATGAAACAATATTGGATGGTTAAATGGGTTAACTATGGATGGCTATCTGAAAAAAAAAAAAAAATCCTAAGTCTATTGTAATTTTTCATGTTTATTTATTCTTGATTCAACCTCAGATCTAAATACAAAACAAACAGATGTGTTATTAATTACTGAAATGCCCAACTAGTTCACATATATAAATGAACCAATTCAATAAAATATGCTCCTACTTATACTGACAAAAAAAATCACTGATAATTGGAATCTTAAACAGTAATCATCATTTATTTACTTATATTGGTATCATAATGGCTCCTCTTAGAACTTTATATAGGCATGATGGTTTTAGAATAAAAATATTTCCTATTTTATTTAGCATTAAGTTGAGATGTTCTGACATATGCTATTGATTTAATATCATAGTTTTCTACGGATGTCAAGTTTTACATTTGCAATCTATAAGAACACTTTAACTCACCTTAAAACATTTACTCTGATAGAAAGTTTAGTGATGTAGTATCTTAAAATCAGATCTCTTTCGAACTAACATATGAAACCCAATAAAAATTTTCAAACTAAATATACACAAAATTAACAACTTTAAAGGAATGCCAAATTATTTTTGGCAATGCAATGAAATTAAATGATTGAATTATTGTGAAACAAAAATGAAACATATTTATTTAAAATTCATTTATTATTAAATATGAAACATACTACTCACTGTTTGTCTTGGATTGGCCTGACCATGTTTGTGAGACAAGTTCCATAAGTTAGTAGCAAGAGTAAAAATGGAATTATTGCTAATATCTCCATGAGCAATAATATGGCTGCACAAAGTAAGAGCCAATGAAGACTGCCGTTTGTAACACTATATAAAAAATAGGAAATATATATATATTTTTAAAAACTAACAATTACATATATGTATGTATAATAGTAATTAATAAATAAAACTATTAAATAATGAAATAATTTTATTACTAATACACTATTATTTTAGTCATTAATTATTATATATATATTAATCTTTTTGTTTTGTTCACAAAAAGTAAATCACTCCCTCAGGCTATAGATTAAAAGCACTCTAAATGTTGAATAAAGGATCAAGAATAGAATAAACCCACCTATTCATGAAATTATATTTATAAGCATATATTTGCCAACAAGGTTGACAATTTAGAGTGAAGTTAATATATTAGCTTGATGGAATATGGTACTTAATTCATAACCTGAAGGAGGATGATTTACTTTCTTTATCTATCTATATATATATATTGTACCTATTGAAATATGAGATGTGTTTCAGCATGAGGTAAGATGCCAGTCATAATTTTTTTATATCTTTCATTCTTGTTTGATTTTTAGATGGTGAATGTGTTGCTATGACAACAATAACATTAATATAAAATTATTTATTATTAATAATATTGTAAGATTGTAAATTAAATTTATTCATTTTAAAAAGGAAAATGAATATGTAAATAATAAAGCATCATATAGTTTGAATAAAATTATTGTATTTTTGTTATACATTCCTTTTTCATTACTACATTTACCATAGTAAATTTATAAACATTACAAATAATGTATTGTAAAATGTAAATTTTTGTTTTTTGACAGAATAACTCAGTTGGTTAGAGTGTTTGTCTTAAATTCAATATTCAAGTAAATTTTTGTTGTATATAATAATTCTAAAATATTTATTTTTGTCATTATTGTATAAGATTTTTTATTAATGGAACACTATCAGAAATTGCATAAAAGAATGAATATACAGGATTAATATAGCTCTACTGATGTCAATGACAAAATCTTATAAATATAACTGAATAGTTTGAACTTATTCTCTTTTGTTTTGGCTTTAAACAGAAGCACATATAAATTTCTTTATATGATTTTCTTTTTATATAGTTGCTGAACAAAAGTAAGAAATAAGAAATAACATTATCTGCCTAGTAACTGGGCAGCATAGAAAATTTGGTATTTGTAAAGTATTCACTGTGCAGCCTGGGGTGGCGCTGTTTCTAGTTAAAAACAGAGCGATATAACATTACTGGGCCGCTAGATTTTTTTTTTTTCTCTAATATATCGTATTTTGACATACGGCTGTAGTTTTTTTCTTTTTAATATATTGTTGTTTTTTTTTTTTTTTGGACATAATTATTTTTTTTTGTTTTCATTTGATAAATTTAAAACTATAATGGACACTTTTACTTTTTTTTTGGATCTCAAAAGTAAATAATTTTTGACATATGCCTTTTTTTTGCATTTCCATTCTAAATCTACTGTTTTTTTACAGATGTCTTTTTTTTTTGTTTGGATTCGATACATTTCAAAGTATAAGGGACAGTTTTAAATTTTTTTTTAAATATCTCAAATATACACAATTTTTACATACGACTTTTTTTTTTTGGCTTTTAATTAATATAGTTTTTTTTTTAAACAGACGTCTTTTTTTTTTTGTTATTTAAAATTAGAATCGACACTTTTTTAATTTGTTAAAAATGCGGGTTGCTGTTTATTGATGTAGCAAAAAAAAAATCAAAGCTATCCAACAAATTCTGCCTAATGTGTCCATATTTGCTTATAAACAAAAAGAATTGTTTGGTATTTTGACTAATATATCGATCAAGAGAGTCGATTCTCTTCCAACCAAAAGAAGCATGCTGTTGATTGATTTGAGAAGAATATGAAGCTGTCAAACCAACTCCGCCACACTCGGCTGTAAAGCCCTACCCTTTAAACACTGACATTCTGGGTATTAATTAATTGACTTACAGATCAAAAGAATCACAAACAAAACAGATTCTTTTAAATCAAATAAATTTTATTCACCACGTATAACTAAACCAAATCAACTGCATCATCTTTTTCTCAGTTTTTTGGGACATCCCCCACTTTGCAATAACGTGGTAGCCATTTTGTTCTTCTTTTGTTACTCTCATCCGAGTCACGACAGAAATGGTACTTTTTCGCCAACAACTACAATTGTCTGACAGAGACATTGACATACTTTTTTTGGATTCCAAATAACAACAAACCCCAAAAAAAAACAAGCTCGGACAAATCTCAAGAATACACTGATAATTACTAGTATGCCAAAAGATCTCAGTTGGGAAATACAGAAAATCATAAACATCAATAAACAGTTGGAAACCATTCCACTGCACACACTCTCAGATTAAATTCGAGCCAGAATACAAATTTGCTCCCTATGCATAGGAATTAACGCCGCGATGAAAAAGTGGCAAACTAGACGATCATCTAGTGTTGTTAGTTTAGATGTAGGGTTAGGACCGCGGAAGAATTGGCCGCGGATTCTAACCACTACATCTATTGTCTCTTGTTAAGTGGCTGCGAAAGCAGTATTATTCTGTGTTTTTACACAGAAACAGCGCTACCACAGGCTGTACAGTGAATACTTTACAACAACTGAAAATTTTATGGGAAAATGACAATTTATTATAAAAGGAAAAATCATCAAAATTAATTCATAAAATATAAACTATCAGAATATTTTATCCTTTAAAATGAATGTTATCTACATTTTAAAGACAGAATACAAATGTCAGAAGGTGTACAAAAGTCATATCTACTTGCCTGTGTAATTTTATACAATTGATTGATCAAATTTTTCTAAAATATGAATCAGTCTAATTTCCCATCATATCATCGTAAATAAAGCTAGCATCAATTCATTTGTGATATTTTGAAATAATATTTGTTCATGAAAGAATACTTCATATCATTGTGAATATAAAGTAGCACTTATGTGTGTAAAGTCATATAAACCAAATAATTATTATTTGAAAAAATAATTTGATATACGTAAAACATCGGAATCGATAAAATGTATTTAGAATTTAAAAGTTTTCACAAATATATAAATGAACCAATTCAATAAAATATGCTCCTACTTATACTGACAAAAAAAATCACTGATAATTGGAACAAGGACATACTATTAATTTGTAGTCTAAAATAGACATCAGAACTGTGATGCCATTCTGGAAACAGTATTTAAAGACTTTCATTCAGGTTTGTTTACCATTGTTGTTGATATATATATATTTTTAGTCTCTCTACATTTAAATGTATTGCCTTTACTGATAAATAATATATAATTTTAAGTTGATTAGTAATCCATTAACATACCAAAATATGAGATATGGTTTCTTAGTTTAAACTCATATCTTGTGGCATAGTATTATAATATTTAAAATATATTCATTTTTTTTCAATTATTTTTAAATTTATTTCAGGTAAATCACTTATATTGGAAGTTACAAAAAAAACATTTTATCGCAATAAATATTTACTTTATTTTGTTTTCTTAATTTTTTTTATTAACAAATAACAAAATTCATCTTTGTATATATATATATTTCATTAATTATATAAGATGTATATATTAAACTCTCTTGTATCTTGGAAAGTACGAAGGTCCAGTAACATATTTGTTACATGTACCTATTTATTTCGTACTTGATATTAAATAATTGAAGATTAATAGACAATCAGATATAAAATTAATGTCAAGTGATGATTTATTGTATATGCAATTAGATCATAAGTGTACATATCGAGATTGTTTACGATCTATTCATATATATATATATTAATCATGTATTATTAATGAATTTTAATTTAATTTAAATGTCTAATTATTGTTCAATTGTGCAATCTGATTCATTGATTAATAACAGTCAAGTGAGACAAGATATACTGACTATATCATAAAATTTACTTGAAATAACTATATCACATAATCCAGAAATAAAATCCTAAGATTGGTGAGTATAGTTATATTATTTTTTTATATTGAATTCTATAGTTATTATCTGATTACACATAAACTTTATATGATAAACATAATCATATATGTTTTACTTAAATTATTATTGATTGGATAAGTACTATATTGAGTTCATAGTTGGCCAATAAGATTGCAATCTTATTCAATTATAAGGCTGATAGTAATATATTTTGTTCTGTTATAAGTCAGAATGATTTATTTTAATTATATTTAAATTTAATTGAGGTGGATCATAAATCCATGATTATAATAAATGTTAATAATTATTTTTATACATTTTGATTGTTATAATATTCAATTTTAATAATTTATTTACAGGAAATTTAAAATAAATTTATACGATAAGTTAATTGTACTTAACCAAATATTCAATAGAAATCTCCTGTTTTTTTTATATACTGGTATGATTGGATATTATAGATTCAAAATTATCTTCTAGGTTTATTGATATTATATTATTTAGTCAGTGTTTTATATTGATATAAATAGTGTGATTAGTAATAGTAAATTAATACAGGAGAATAGCATGGCTGAGTTAATATTATTCATCATTGTATTAAAGTAGGATTTTAATTAATTGAGTTGTATATTTATTTAAATATTATGAATATTGTAAACTTATAGGACATACTAAAGCTATTATCTCAATCAGTCATAAATTATTTTATTTAGATATGAACATCATTAAATTTTAGTATGTTTATATTTTTATAAGCAATGTTTGATTGGTTGGGTACATTAGAACTTAGTTATTTAATTATGTATTGGTTTCATTCCATTATAAGTGAAATCTATCTTAAGCATATATCATTGTTTTGAGACAATGATATTTGACTTTAATCTATTTTAAATAAGGATCATATTTAGGGTATCTTAAATGATAATTTTGTTTGAATTCTATTTATTCTAAATGCTATTTGAATTCATGATGCTATAGTAAAGATTATGATTACTGTTTTATTTTAGTATAGTTAACAGTTGGATATGTGACTAGACAAAGGGTTATATTAAGTAATGAATAATTATTTATTGATAGATATTCATTTGGCTTGGTTTATTGTATTCATTCTATTATGAATAATACTATTATTTATGGACATTATAAAATTAGTATTATTTTTCTTTGATTTATATTTTAATCAGTTATAAATGATGTCCAACTTCAGGGCTCTTTTTTATTCTGTTACATAGGACTACCAACAACTGGGCTATATTTTTATTCAGGGTATATTAGTTATTATTGGGACTATAACAGAGATTAGCAGACACGTATTTATTCTGTTATAAATGGAGCCACAATCTGCACGGCATAATTAAATAGAATCTCTTTATCATGGCTTTGTCGTATCTGATCTGTTACAAATGGCACCCTAATGTTAAGAGTGATAATAAAAGTTATTTCAACATCATTTTTTCATGTTATAAAATGTTGCCCAAATCTCTAGGACAACTTTTTATTGTTACAATATATATATAATGTATTATTATTTTTGTATTCATAATGTTTTGTATGCTATTAAAAAAAACGAAATTAATATTTTTGATAATTTTTATTCCAAAATTCCAATGTTTTACCCTCTTACATGAATGTCAAGGAATATTAAATTATATCATCACTTTCAATTATTATGTTCCATTGCATGATGGTCTCTCCAAGTTCAATCCATCTTCTACAATCTCAAGCTTCTCTTCTCCACATCACCCCAGCACACTATCTTTTTCCATCCATCCATCTCACATATGGTATCTTTCTAGGTCTTTTGCAATCTCTTGGAATCTAGTTTAAGATTTCAACTGTCCCATCTTTTGTCATCTCTTCTAGCAGTATATCCAGCCCAACTCCATTTCAGTCTCTTAACTCTTTCAATGATATCAGTAACATCTGTTTGTTCTTTCACCATATATTTCATTTTTGATCTCTTCTTGTTACTCCTAGAGCATACATCTCTCCATAATTCTCTAAGTGGCCTAAAGTCTGTTTTGCTCTTTTGTTAAGTGTACAAGTCTCAGACCCATAAATAAGAATAACTTCCTCTTCAAACACACATAAGATATTTTCTTTTAATATTAAGTTATTTTTATCAAAAGTACTCCAACCATGTTTAATTTAGTGACAGATTTCAGATATTATGGTTCCATCTATAGTAATAATCTAATCAAGGTATTTGTAGTTGTTAACTTCTTCTAACTCATCATTATCAATTTTTATTTTCTTCTTTTGAGAAAAATCCATTGAACATTATTTTAAATCTTTTAACATTTACCTTTAATCCTATTTTCTTACTTTCATCTGATAACTCTTGCAACATTTCCTGAAGCTCTAAAGTATTAGTTGCAAAAAAAAACAACTACACCATCTTCAAAATGTAGATGACTTAAATAAACTCTATTTACTTTTATTCCCTTAGTTTTCCATTCAAATTCATAAAATACTTCTTGCAAAACTGCTGTAAAAGTTTTGGAGATATAGTCACCCTGTCATACACTCTTCTCAATATTAATCTTTTTAGTATCATTAAGTAATATAATTTTTGCCGTTGCATTTTCATAAAAATTCTTCAGAATATGACAACATACTGGATCTAAATCTTGATGATCCAATACTTTAATCACTGAAGAAATGCTTATAGAATCAAATGTCTTTTCATAATCTACAAATCCAAAGCATAATGGCAACTCATATTTATTGGTCTTTACTATAACTTCTCACAATACTTGGATATGATCCACTGTACTAAAACCATTTTTAAACCAGCTTGTTCCCTTGGTTGGTTAAAATCCAAAGTTCTGCGTTGTAATTATTTTGGTAAAAATTTTGTATAGAAATGATAAAAGACTGATAGGTATATAATTTCTATTTTCTTTATCACTCTTTTTAAATATTAATATTAATACTGCATTCTACCAATCATCTAGTACATCTTTATCATTTAGACATTTGGATATAATTTTCCCCAAAAAAATTCTATTTTTTTTACTTGGTTCTTTTCAGATATCCATTATAATTTCATCAGTACCTGGACCTTTTCTCTTCTTCATAAATTTAATTGCATGTCTCACTTTTTCATTTAAAATCCTGGGCAATTCAGAATATATAGTAGTTGTAGGAAGTACTTTTCCTTGTTCTTTATTGTTATACAATTGTTGGTAGAACTCTTCCATACATTTCATGATGTCATCTCTCCTTTTAATAATAAAGAAAACATATCACAATTAAATAAATAAACCAAAACAGTGAAAACATTGAGATCAGATTTTATTGTCTCTTCTACAAATACTATCACATATATCCTTTACATTGTAAAAATGCAATTATTTAATGATTCTTATCATTAATATTAATTTTATATTTGGTATTTATCTTTTTATTTACTACTTTACTTTTAATAATAAAGGAATAACTAACAGTGAAAATACAACATTAAATAAACTATATAGCAGATTATAACAAAATTTAAATGATAATGAATCAGAAATTTATAAATATAAAATAAATAAAAAAACAGACTATATTTGCATAATAAAAATAACTGGACTTGTTAAAAACTATAAAGAAAGAGCAGTTAAAGAATCAAATAGATAAATATAATTCTTGACTTAATATTGAGGCCGGAAAAGATTTACATTTGTGTAAATAAAAAGTAAATATAAATATATGAAAATTGATAATAGTACAACAAATTATCAAAAAGGAGCAGTATTCCAAAAATACCAAAATATATTTAACTAAAATTGATCAATTGAGCATGTTTTGAAAATTTATTAAACTTGGTAAATGTTAAATTTTGTTTTAATTTATCTTTAAAAATTAGATAGTAAATAAAAAACTTTAAATCAAATATAGTAAAAATAACAATATTAATAAGAAAAGGTTATTGATTATCTATGATGTTTAGGAAATATATTTGGTAATATTTGTAGAATTGGTAATAAAAATCTCAATTTGATATGTTTAACATTTGATGTGCTTATAGAATAAAACAGAAATTTGGGAATAAAAATTATATAAAGGATAAAAAATTTCAGTATTTTTATTAACAAATTCAACAAAGTATAAACACAAATATAATTATTACTACATTAAAAATATCATGAAATAGAAACAAATCACTGGCTTGTACCAAATGTGAGGAAAAATAAATAAAAATTATTGATAAAATAATATATAAGTAGTATATAATATGAGTAGACTATTTTGGAGAAATTTTCAAAAAAATCTTTATAATAGTTGAAGAGAGAAGATGATTACAGATTGCATTTGATATACTAAAATCATTTTTAAAAAGTAGAAATAATGATAATAATAACAGTAATAAATATTATAAGCTAGAGAAAAGAATCTATAAAAATATATATAAATCTTTACATATTTGCCAAAATAACACCTAATACATTTTCCTATTAACTCTAATAATGAGCCTTCTATGAAAATTTTCATAAGCCATTAGAAATCAATTTAACATTCATTACGAAATATATATACATATACAAAAAACGTAAATACAAAGAAAATTATTTATATGTAAAACTACTTTTATATTTCAACCAGAGGTTTAATTTTCATCAGAAAGTCCTCTGATTGAAATATGAAAGTAGTTTTATATATAATCCATTTTGTTTGTATTTTATTTTTATTTTTTGTATATATTTCTTTTGGTTAATCTTTACATTTTTTTTCTACGGAAATATGTACATATATGTGATAAAAATAAAAAACTAGATTAAATTTCATAAAATTTAATACATATAAAATACAGTTTATAAATTAACATTAGCTATACTTAATATTAATTTATATTTTATTTTTGGCATATTAAATCTTATAAGATTAAAATTACTTTTTTGTTTTTATTATATATATATAGTTGTTATTATATGTATATTACAGTGGAAAATAACTATGTTAGTGGTTAACTGTACAATAAATTAAAGAGGAAGTTATTTATATATCTAATTTTTTTGAATCACTGGTAGCTACAATACTATAAATTACAAAATGAGCATCTGGTTCAGTTTTCTAATATTGAGGAATACAATATTTTAAACTATTAATATGGTTATCAATCATAGTTTGAATCATCAGAAGAAAATCCATTCCTCATTTATTTTTTATATTACTGAATCCATCATATTTACAGACTAGTAACTTATTTCCCTTATTCATAGGTCCAAAACTTGGCTCAACTGATCAAATGTATTTAATAGAAATTAATATCAAAACAACTTATAATAATAATTTGTTTCTTTAAAAAATGTAATTAATAGACCAACAAGAATAAATAATCATTATCTAAAGCCAAAAGAATAAGTTAATAGGCATGAAATATTTCTAATTTATTTTAGCAATACTTTTAGGAATTATTTTCAGTTTTTAAATCTTCCCTTTTTATCATATTTTTATTTCGAAATATAGGGAATGTTATTCCTTTTATTATTTTTTTTTAATCGAATGCATATGTGAAATCAGTTGTATGTGTGATATAGAATAAAATAAATGCATATAACAAAAAAAAAAAACTAGATTATGTTTTTTTTAGTTTGTGTCTATATAAATGATTATTGATTGCATACTTATATTTAATTATGCAAACGAAGTCATAATCCAAAATGTCATAAATTTGACATAACTAATCAAAAAGAAATGATGATAATTTTAAATTAAGCATTAGAAAGATTTTAATAAATACTGACAGATTCACCTATTATTAAATATTTCATATTACAAGTGTCTTAAATTTTATCTTACTATTCCTTAATAAAATCAATTTTCAAACTTTCATTCCAGCTTAAAAGACAAGTTTTTTCTTATGATTTAAAATAATTAATCTATTGCACTTTAGGATTTTTCTCTTCTTCCACAGTCAAGCAAATAATATTTACTAGAACACAATTACAACTGCAAATAACCTTGTCTGACTTAATCTTTTATTAATACTGTTTTTTGAAAAACAATTAATTAATATAATAATATTATATTTTAAAAATCAATTGAAGCCAAACTTCACCTCCAACAAGCTCTAGTTGGAGCCAATCATTAATGGAAATTGTTAACATAAAAGTTAATCTTTGTAATAGTTAACAATATCTATCAATTTCATACCAGCAAGATTCGTAAGTGTATACCAAAATCTAAAAGGATTAATAGTTTCAGGATAATAGAATATATAATCATCATTAGTAGCCATTTGATCATACCCAATTTTTAAGGTTTATAAAAACTCAGTTTTTTTTTTTTTTTTAAATGAGCTAACATTTTATGAAAGAATATAATGGAAAACAATCCAACTTATAAAGATTGGAATATAACAACTACGTATCATTTAGTCATATTATGATCTTCATAGATTTATTAAAATAACATACAAGTAACTCAAAGATCCTTCTAACAATATTCTAAAGAAAACCCATTCTTCTACTTAACACCAATGACATGATTATTTGAACAAGGGAAGAGGACATTTATCAAATTCACTACCTGGTTACCTCATATCAAAATCTTGAGAAAAACACCCACTGGTGTTTAAACAAAATGTTCATCATTAAATTCAATTAGGATCCAAATAGATCCACATTTGCAACTAATTTACGAACTGCAGAAGTACTCTAGCATAAACATCAGTATAAAAATCTACAAATATAAATCATAAGTCTTATTGTTAATAATTATCAAAAATTAGCACTAGATATATATGGTCTTATAGATAAACAGTTTTCCCATTTAGCTAATAGTTGTTCAATCAGTCTGTTGGAAACTTGTAATCATCAAAATATGCACTTATTCCATAATTGTTCTGTCAGCAAATTTGCCTTCATATTTTATTCTCATTGATTATATCATTGAATAACTTATATAATTATGTAAAATATTTACCATGGATCAAATTAAATGTTAAGAGAAACAAATATATGTTTTAAAAAAATGCACATTATACCAAACAATATTTAAAATATAAAATACTGATGTTTATTTTTTAACATTGCATGATTTAATGGATGATTTTAGTTATATTTAAGTAAGTTAAGAAATGGAATGCAATCAAGATGTGTTCTTATTAAAGAATACTGAATGCAGCTAATTCAGTATAAAGTTATTTGCAGAGTCATATCAGCTTATTCATAATCAAAGATTAAGAGAGAGATATACTAGTGATGACAAATATTTATTATAGTTAGTAGTTGCTTATTTCTTATTTTTTCATTGTACAATTAATGTGCCCTGCATTTCAAGCCTCAGTAAAATGTCTAATAATCAAAAATATTTCACAATATTATGAATAGTTGTTTATTTTATAGTAGTTTTCTGTACAGAGTTATCAGGTCCTTATTAAGAGCCATAGAAAGATGCCTTTATTGTGAAATGTTATTTTGGATATCTTACAGCTGAAGTATTAAATGGGAAATTAGTAAGAAGAAAATTTTTTACATAATCGTTTCTAATTAATGAATGTTGCGGCCATAGTTATTGCTCTGTAATTTTTACAATTAATATTTTCTATTTTGTATTCTGACTATAACTAAATGAATTTACAGTCATACATTATGAAAAATAATATTTCTTTGTAAAATAATTAATGATATTTAAAAATATGAATTTGTAAGATTAATTTAAATTCAAAGAAAATATCTATAAACTGTCTTCAAAAGAATTTATTTCCAATATATTTCATCATTCATTCAATTAGTTTCAAAAATATAGTTCACGTAATGTATTTTCAATGCATGTTTGGTGTATCTTAAGTGAATAGAATAATACATATATCAATTAATTAGAGCAATCCCAAAAATGATTAGAAAATTGTATTTAAGTAATAAAATAATCTATAACAATTAGAAGCAAATCAATACTGAAAAATGAGTAATTAAAGAAAATAGGTAATTAAAAGAAAAAAAGAAACTTTGGTAAATAAATAAATTTTTATTAAAAAATGGTAGGAAAACTTGTAAGGATGTGGCAACAAGATGTTTAGTTGTAAGTATTTTGTATTATCATTATATTCATATGAAGCTGTTCTATTTTTTTTTTTAGAAATATTTCCAATTACTTCAAATATCATAGAGTTTCATGACATGTTGATTTACATTGTAAATAAAATGAATGGTTATGAAAAAGAAATAGGAATGAGTAATGAATGAAGATGAAGCAATCTAAATTATGGGAGAAATGAAGGAAAGTAAATAAAATAAATTAGTATTCTATTCAATTATATAATATTTGAACTTAATATAACTCATTTTCTAGATTTTATATAAATTTAATAGCATACACAACATTGTGGAAAGTGAAGAGAAAGATAGAAATAGCATTTGATTGGTGAGAGTGATAATTACAATATATATAAATACACTATATATGGTAAGGAGACTTAACAGTTGTAAAAAATATAAAAATTTACCAAACCACAAACTTTTGGGGAAAAAAAAAACTATTTCTAATCTCATGAGAGAATATAAAAATAACAATTTAATATATACATGCAAACACATCTAGATGGTTACAAAAAATATACTAAATCTAGACTATAACTTAAATGACAATTGAAATAAAATTGGAAGATTCACAGAAAAAGCTAAAACCAATTCCTTTCTATTTCTTTACTATAGAAGCTTTGAATCTTACATTTAATTTTTTAAAATAAATTGGAAGCCTTTGGGTTTTACAGAAAAATTATTCAAATTAATTAAATTAATAAAATCAAAAATATTGAAATTCTATAAATAATGTTTTTTATTTGGAATATCTCATAATGTAATTCTCAAAGAAAAATAATACGGTCAAAAAAACGAAACAATAATTTAAGATATTGGCACTATCTTAATTTTAAGAGAGAGTCAATATGAACACAAGCAATGGTATCATAAAAAATTCTAAAACTCATTATAAAAGCAAGCAACTTATATATATGTGTATGTGTGTATGTATAATGTACATAAACATATATACAAACCTTTAAAAACATATTTCAAAACAACTTATTTAACAAAATATTTTATAGAATATATCTATAGTCTCAGTTTATAAAAGAAAGAAAATAGTCATTAATAATTCATTAGTATTTAAATAATAAACTTCTAATTATAATTTTCAGAAATTAACAAATGAATGCAATCAACATAAAACCAATTACAGATACTAATCAATTAGTTTATTATCAAACAAAAAGGAAACCATTTTGAATAAATGAATTTAATTTACTATAATACTAATTATAATTACAGGTTTTTTTTTAACTTAAACAACAACAAAAAAAATTAATTAAAAAATGCAACAAAGTATATTTCTATTCAATAATTATAAGATAATGTTTTTTTTTTTAAAAATATACTGAAGCTGCAATATAGGCTGTAACAATATGTGCTACACTATTATATATTATTCAAAGCAAAAAATGCAAATAAAAACATTATAATGTATAAATTTAATATAATTTACGATACAGTAGCACCCATTTTTCTGTATGTGGTTACGTTTATTAATATAAGTTGAAAGCACATATATTTTATTCTTCATGCTGACATAGTATAATATTTGCATAATAAGCATAAATCTAAAAATTGTATGCATTTTAAAAATTTATAAAGCATCTTTTCTTATTAAGCAATAATAAAAATTATTAATTTAGTAATGGCAAAAAATAAAAACTGCAAAATATTCTTATGTCAGTAAATTAAAATTTGAAGTTTAATGCAGAATCTGAAATGATTAACGCAAGTAGGAATTGATAAATTCTGAAACTGGTACTGACTTCTGCTTACAAAACTGCTATTAATCTCCATTTCTTTAAGCAAAAAAAAAATATTAAAAAAAAAAAGATATCATCTAGAGAAGTGTTAAATTGCAATGTAACTTTGACATTTCCCTATTCATTTTTTTTTTTTAAATGAAGTTATAGTATAGTAAGTTTTTTTATTATTTGAATACTTGTGAATGAGTGAACATATGCACAGTAAATGTGTATGTAAATTTACTCCCTCAATTTACTAATAATAAGTAAATTATTATTTTTTTTTAATTTTGTTTATGCTATAATTATAATTTAGACATGCACAAAATCTCCGCTTGTGTTAAATACATATATATGTGCATGTTGAAAAACATTGTATAGTTGCAGTTAAATAAACAGCACATATTTTACTGTAATGAAAACTTATCAATAAATGTGAACTATGATATGTGATGTATGATGAATGCATGATATCTTGGAATAAAACATAGCAGATATTGTTGCTTCACTGTAATGCTCTAAATTATAAAATATATATATATATATCAAAAAAGAAAAGAAAATGCCAATATGAAACCCTAAGATCCACAAAGACATATATAAGATAAGCTGACATACATAGATAGACATTAATATGTAAAATTATGGAAGGAACTACTCTTCACACTTGCGTTAGAAAATTGACATGCACTCACCCGTCAATATTTGTTTTAAAACCATGTGTGGCAAATCCTATAGTTAAAGCTTATTTTTTAATAAACCAACAATTATTGACCTTGCCTAAATTAGTGCTTGAACTTGTTATGAGGCAAGGTTAATAATTGTTGATTTATTAAAAAATAAGTTCAAAACAAAGGTGTATCATATATGGTTTTATAGTAAATATTGATGAAAATGTGTCAATTTTCTAACATATATGGTTTTATAGTAAATATTGATGAAAATATGTCAATTTTCTAACACAGTATAACCCAAATGTGTATATTACACATATGGAGAATATAATATACATATAAGCACAATCAAATTATACCTATATAAATTCAATATATACATTAATATACAAGCAAACACATATATATATATAAGAATGTTATGTATGTGTGTTAGAATATGCATATATGAATTAATTTATTAATCAGATGGTTTTTATTGAAAGTAAGTTCATAATAAATTTGAGCCCAATTCACGGACATTGTCTACCACTGTACCAAATCTTATGTTGGTATAATATTCCTTTTATAAATACATAGGAAAATAATGTTTGTTTTTGCTTTACAGAGTTTTCATCGATTTTAGAATATCAATGACATTTTAAATTTTTGATATTTGATCGATTTTATTTATTGAAAAAAAAAAAGTTTTGCTAACTACAGGATATTTTAAAAAGTAAAGTATTAAATTTAGACTAAAAATGAATCTTGTTGCAAACATAGATCAATTGACTGGTTCCATAATTCTTCCGTCATTTCCTTAAACAAAGAGTTGATGGACATTTTTCTAGCAAGATACATTTGGAATTGTCTCCTTGCAGTATTTAATGTTCCCTTTTCTTGAGTAGTTGGTTATAATTACTAAGTCTAATTAGGTTAACCCTGCTAGTAACTCGGCTAATGTTGTTCTCATGGATATAACAATTTTGTCTAATTTTGATTTTTCAGAAAATGAAACAGGAACTTTTTTTTACCAGAAATTTATTTTGCACTTAACTCTATCTCTATTAGCATACTTGAAAAAATGAAAAGATATATACTGTGACCTAAAAGTATAAAGGTCAATCAGTGTATTCCCCTCACTCTTGATATGATCAAAATTATATTATAGTAATCAATGAATCTTCTTTGCACTTACACAAATGACTATTATATATGACCTCTGCGCTAGTAAATAAAATTGAATATTACAATTAGAAACCCAAATAATAATCTATTAATTAATTTTTTAACACATCAATTTAATCTTTCATTAGAACAGCAAAAAATCTTGATGGACTATAAGCTTGCAAATAAATAAACATATAATAATATCTAAGGATGTACATATATTCCCTATATTTTTTTTTTGTATTACAAGATATTATGGGTTATACTATAG
Source organism: Epiperipatus broadwayi (assembly GCA_028023455.1). NCBI lineage: Eukaryota > Metazoa > Onychophora > Udeonychophora > Euonychophora > Peripatidae > Epiperipatus > Epiperipatus broadwayi. The sequence goes on from JAQFVV010000297.1 coordinate 1,010,866, forward strand.
TTTCTGTTGTGTTCGCTAAAAAATAATAAATGTATTAATATTTGAAAGCTTCAAGTATCATTAATGATCTCAATGTATAAAGTATTTGTATTATATATCAAATCTTTTGACTATTAAATCTAGACTAGAATTAAGCTTAAATTTCAATCAATAGATAATTATTACATTTCTCAGCTAATAGATCACATATGTATGTTAATTTTTCAATTCATATTCCTCATACCATATTAAGAGAAAAAATATGCAAAATTAAAACAAAAACAAGTAAAAAATACTAGACAGATAACTTTCAAACTGTGAGTTTGGCAAAGTTAAATATATTGTTTAAGAACTTTTAGTATTGTACTAAGTACATTATGGAGATTTTTTTCTATCAAGCAAACTTAATTTTTTTTTTTAAAAAAGCAAAATAATTTAATCAATATATTTGTTCATAAATAATTTTAAGATAAAATTGTTTACAATCTCTAGATCAGACAGTAGGATAATAGGAAGAGATAATGAAAGTATATTTTTGTCATGTGATTCATTTTACTCTATTCCTCTATTACTAATCTATAAATGCTCCAGTGATGTACTCCAATCACAGGCCAAAAAAAAAAGTCAACCATAATTTTTCGAGCAATTTTTCATCTCAGATTCTGAAGTTAAAGATAAAAATGAGAATTAATTTGATGTAAGTAATCATTATCTTTTGTTAAAATAAAAATTTGGCCAATATTGTAAAATTCAGTATACGTTTTCTAAATTATTCTAATAATTAATGTGACTTTTTCTTTTGGTATATTCAGTAATTATGATTCATTCACAGCTGATAATATGTTTAAAGAGGCATTTGAATATATTCTTGGTTTTACTATTTATGATAGATCTTGCTCTGTGCTGGCATACATTATTTTGAAAACATTGATATTCTAATTTATTAGCTGAGTATAAATATTCATTTTTAAGAGCGTGCTTGAAATTTGACAGCCATATCTCTTCCTTGATTATATCTAAAATATTTAAAATTTCTATTCTATCCATAACCTAATAAATAATTAGTAACAGTCATTAATGCATTTATCTAAAGTGGATGGTCGAAAGATGTAAATGCAGGAAGTTTAATACTTGTAGTAATTTGGTATTGACAAATACTAAACAAATAATGAAGGCATATTGCAGTGACCTGGGCCAACAGAATACTGATTAAACCAGAAATGGATCTTGAAGTCATTTTTCATTTGATATATTTTTATTCGTGTGTTTCAAGAATGTGTAGTGAAACAGAAGTGTTAATTAAAACTTATAAACATGTACATGTTATCAGATTTGCAACACGCATATACATTTTCAATATACATATACATGTGTAAATACGTTGTAATAGAGTTTGCTATAATTCATTAATTGTGACACCTGCAACATTGTTTTAAGCCAGATATTATGAATATGAAAGCTTCTACATATATTTATAATTTTAGAAATTATATTTTTGGTTGTATTATATATATCCAAAAAATGAATTTATTTATTTTTATACAAATTTTAATATTAAAGCACTTTTTTTCTTCAATAAAGAGAGAAACTAATGGTTGATGAATATTGGTGCTTGTTATTGATTTTATTAGAATGTAGATAATAGCTTTTAAATTTTAATATGTAATAATTGAATTAATATTTTACAATATTATAGTCATAAAAAAGATAACTGGAAGTCAAATTTTTTCAGTAGTTACTGATAAATGTTAAGAATATAGATTTCTAATTGAAAAGAAGAGAGATAATCATTAACTAGGGTAGAAAATAAAAGGGAGAGAGGGAAAGGGGAAGATATAGATAATTAAATGAACTTTTAATAAAATTATATTAACACAACATCACTTTTTCTTCCAATTAAATATAGTACAAATAAAAATAGTATTTTATCTTTATTCTATTTTATTTTATTTATTTTATTTTATTCTAGCGGCATCATTTTTAAGTTCAATAGTTAGAATAGAATTGAGATTACAAAAATATGTTTCTAATTTGATATCAGATCCATATAATTATATAAAAGGATAAAATGGGTTCAAAATCTTCAAGTTATTTTAAATTCTAGGCTATTAGCTTAAATAATTATTGATATTATTATTTGTTATTACAACTTTATTAATAAGTGTAGCACCTTTTCTCTATCACTTCTATCCTAATAATTAGTTTAGATAAAGTTTTCAAGAACAATTTGCTATTGAGACTGGACAGACTATAAAGTAAGAATATACCCCATTAATTATTCGGTTTCATTTTAGAACAATTTTAGATTAATTGATCAAAAGGGATTAAGTTTTTATTTTTGATAGATTTCGTCTGAAGTTAATTATAATGATGCAAAATATTTTTTTTATATATATATTTAAAAATTTAAGCAAACTGTAAAACAAATTAAGCCTCAATAATCATTTGTTATTAGGTGATAGTGAAATTTAATCTTCAAATTAATTTTTGGTTTTTGCCTTTGTTAATAAGGATTTGGAATTTAAAACTGAAACCAATGCAATTATGCATCTAGCAGCCATCTTTAATTTTTTGGTTTTTATTAATATTAAATTAATGCTAGCATCATATGGACATAAACAAACACTATGTTATAGCAACTAAATATAACCCTACAATACGGATATGCAAAACATCACTATCAAATCTAATACCATACATAACAGTGATCAATAATACTAAAGTTTAGCTATATTTAATTCAAAACTTATAGCTCATTACTGAAGGCAAGTCAGATTATACAATAAAATATGCCTCAATCATTATTCAATTCATTTCTGACCAATCTTAGATTAATTTGATCAAAATGAATAACTTTTGTTTATTTCTTGGAAGATTTCAGCATAATCCAACTACAAAGATGCAAGAGAAATTTTTTATCAAATTAAAACATAAATTGTAAAATACATTACATAGAAAATGACAATTAAAATATAAATGATTAAAAGATTGTGCAGTTCTTTAATTTACAAATGCAGAATAAAATTGCCAAATAGTTTAATAACACATTGTTTTGTGAAATATTAATTGTATACAAACACCTTCAAAGCTACTTACTTCAGTATCTCCAAGAATTTTCAGATGCTGCAAAATTTCTTCTAAAACAGTATCCCCTACCTGATCTATTTCAGACAGAAACTTGGTATCACTGCCATACAAAGCATCATTGGAATCAACTTTATCCACATGATAAATAAAACTTTCTTGAGAAATTGCACTCAGAAAATTCAAAACATTCATATAAGCATGTATTTTTGTGTCACTATTTTGGTCCCAAGTATAATCCTGTAAGACATTAAGAAGACCACGAACTAGATATAAAACACCTTGATCAGGGTGATCCTAAAAAAAATAAGTTTTATAAATATTATCTTCTTCAAACTAAAAGTAAACAATATATAATTAATAAATAAATTAAGCAAAATTTTATTTACGTGAAAGAATACAAAATAAAAATGATTATAAAATAAAAATATTTAAAAAAGAAAGTGAAGGAAAAAACAAATTGAGAAACTTAAACCTTTAAATTACAACTTAAATAAGCTCTATATCTTGTTTACAAAGGATAACTGTGATTGTTATATATTATAAACAAGAATTACATTAATCAGACATACAATCACTTCATATAAATTGCCTTTATGTAAATTAGCTTAAGGATTTCTGACCTTTACAAATACATATCAATAAATAAAAAACATTGCAGAATCCCCACAGTTAAATTTTCTAAATTTAGTAATACTCCATTCTTATTTTTTAATTAAAAAAGTATTATCACAGTAGTAATTAAATAATGAATATGGGTTATTCATGAAAATTTTGGAAAGTAGGTAATTAATAAATTTCACAAAATATTAGATTAAATAATTTTTCCCCATCCATTATAAAATTCTTAGAGTTGTTTTGTATTTTTACACAGTAAAACTATTAATATTTTTTAATAAAACTTGGTTAGAAGTTAATATTATTACATGATTGGTCTCAATATTTATAATCATCATCAAAAGCTATTAAGAATACAACCATTCTAATTCCACAAAAAAAAAAAAAAAAATGAAATGTAAAAAACAGAAATTGCCATGTATATATCAAAAATACAAAAACGTATTTGTACAATCATATAAGGTTATTTTCACAGCAAATGTAAAGAAATAATTAATAACAAGACATACACGAAGACTGAACTTTGTAATATCCTAAGTGACTGAAGACAATAAAGTAAAAAAAAAAAAATTGAATAAAATTGCACAGAAGAATAGTTTTTTTTTTTTAAAAAAAAAAAACCTTATGAAGTAAAGTAACTTATTTATATAAGCAAAATTTATAAGTTCCTTTCATTTATAAATGAGTCAGACTTTGACTAACTCTATAACACCCTGTCTAATAAGACATTTTATTATTTAACAATCATTATGAAAAAAAAAAAGAGAGAGTTTGAAATTGTTTTCTTTCACAAAATTAAAACAACAGCCATGCAAAGTATTTGTCATCTAGATGCCATTTCAAACTTGTTACCCAATCAACCTTTCCAATCTAAAAATTATTACTTTGAAAAGACCCACTTATACAGTTTATTAGCAATATCCCTTCACTACAAATCCAAACTTTCAATACAATAACCAGAAAAGTTAAATACAGCTAAAATTATTTGTCTACTTCAAAAAGTATTTATTTCATTTAAAGTACAAGAATATAGCTCATAACTTCTAATAAATGTACATTTTATAAGCTAAGAAATGCACACACATATATATAGTGGTAAAAAAGAAATATAATTTTATGCTAAAATCAATGAAGAGATGCAAAGAAAAAAAAAACAATACAGGACTGTACTAATTTTAAATGTTATTTATGAAAATCTTAATGTAATTAATGCTTAGTTAAATTATATTTTTGTATATAACTGCTTTGACAAGAAGAATTGTTATTAATAATATGCGAGTAATAATAGAACTGGATACAGAGTCTGCTGTGCCCATTACTTTAAAAAATACATGAGCACATCCTAGCTGTAGAATGATTAATCACTATCAAATATCATTCTTGGGTCAAACAAGAGTTAAAAGTTTTGCCTCTCATTGTGTCTGCTGGTAAGTATAATAATTTATTAGGCTGGACTTGGTTCAGTCACTTGGGCTTTACAGTGTCTAAAATGAACCAGCTCACAAAATTAAAATCCAAAAAGGGTTTACTCAGAAGCAGTTAATAATAAAACAGGTTTAAACAAAGAACAATCATGAAAAATAAAAGTACTAAAATGCAAATAGGTGCTCAAATCCTAGGTTGTATGTTTAAGAGAATCATCAAATGGATAAAATAGTTGTGATCATATTAAAAGAATTATGAACAGTGATTGTTCAAATAGCTGATAAACAGTAGTACCACACACATAGAATCCAACTAAGGTTGAAGTATATGCCACCAGCAATGAAGAATCATTAGCCAACAGTGAAGAGTCACCAGCCAAAAGTGAAGAGTCACAACTAACAGTAATGAGTCTAAAATTTCAAAGTTTCCAGATCTACAAATGAAGATACTGGAATTGCCAATGAAATCACTAAGTCTGATGAAGCTATACAGTGACACATATGTCCACCAAAGCATTTCAATGACTACATTCTCCAAAGTTAATTTTAGCAAGGGGAAGGGAATGTTATATTTCAACTTACTTTCAACTAATGAATTAGTCCAAACTCCTTATCTTGATCAGATTGAGCATTCATCACCACAGACCAATAAATTTATGAACAGATAACACATAACCAATCACAGTAACAAACTAATGGGTGATGTTGCTCAGTGAATCTGATTGCTTTCATTATGAAAGGAAATCTAATTATAAATAATCAGTCAACTGGAAGTAAAGGATACAACAATTTACTCTCAAATCTGAACAATAGTACAAATGTTATCCGCAATATAGTTAAAACAATGTCAAGTTCACATTAGAACTGGAAGCTGCTAGAACCTAATTCAGACCCGAGGCGAGTATCACCATACCTATTCATGAGACAAGTTGTCACGATACAGCTGGAAGTAAACACTATACAAAGCCAATAGAATCAGGAAATGGTATAACAAAATATATGTTGTAAACACACATTTGTATGTTTGTTTCAATCAATAACTATTTAACCGTATTTTTATGAAATTGTATTTATAATAATCACACAATGAACACAACAGTTTTTTGGAAGGTGTTTCTAGATCATCTAATAAAACAGGAATCAAAATACAATACAGGTTTAATAGAGGTATTTCTAATTTAAATCTATTAAAAGTGAAAATAAGATCACATTCTTGTATTCTGAATTTACAATATTCTAATGACTGAGTTATTTTTATCATTTCAAAAGATGATTTACAAATAGGTACTTAATGTTTCAAATACAACATATAAAGATTTTGGTTTAACAATTACATTTTTAAAAAAAATTTTTTTTTTTTTTTTAGCAGTCAATAATGGAAGAAAAATCTTCAGACCTAGCTTGGACAGTTATCAACTTGACAATGTAAACCAATTTAAATACCTCGGTAGTATTATAAGTCAAAAAGTTGACTTATATGTTTTGAGGGATAGAATGTGATGCTATTGTTTAATTTAAAAATAGAATATTTTACTACACAGTAAAATGGAAGTAAGACTTGGACTCTTTATCAACACAACATCAAGGCGACAGAAAAATTTCATTTAAAAATGCATCATAAAATTTAAAAAAAAAACAATAGTAAGGTCATAAAACCAATCAAAATGTTCTTCAACTAGCTGGAAGTAATACTATAGAAATTACTCTGCAAAAACATATCATTATTGGATTGGACATGAAAAATAAATACAAGATTCTCAAAAAAAATGTTTTATGGTGAATATGAGAATGATTTTATGGGAGAGATAGAATGAGTTTACATTAAAAAGATTTTGTCAAAAACATTCTAAAATGCATCTTTGTTTTCACTGGGAAAATATGGAAAAATACATTCAAAAGCTATAATTAGACATAGGTTGAATTATTTTGAAAAAAAAAGTTTTCTTCAAAAGCTAAAAGATAGTATTGCAAAGCATCAAGCATGTGAACATATTTGTCATTCACAGATAGTTTGAAAAGCCAATGCAAAATTCATCTATAGAATAATTAGAATAACCATACTTGTTTATATATGGCTGATGTTGTTGATATATATATTTATCAAAATACTCCGATATAAACTCTCAATATTCAATATATTTAAAAGAATAAATCTACATAAAATACTAGTATATGGAGAAAATTAATTTTTCTAGCATGCAAATAAAGAGTATCAAATTTTTTTTTGCCCAATGTTGAGACTCCCATAAAGCAATTAGATAGACCAAGTAAAAACAATTCTTTTTCACACAACTTTATATATATAAGAATGGAATGATTTTTGGTGTTTTTGTTGTAGAAATGCGACGGAATAGCCTTTGTGATCATTCATTCGAGATAATGATTGGAATATTCCATTTCAAGCAATCTAATATTTTAACAATTTTAAATCAGTCCATTTGGATTTATTGAAAATTTGACTCATTGAATATATTAGCAGAGATAATAAAAAAATATATAATTTTTTACCAAATATGATTTTGAAATTCTGTTGTTTAAAATTTCAAGAAAAATCATAATTTTCCTTATATATAATTATATGAGGAATGATTATTCAAGCTGTAATTAAACAAAAAGCTACAGAAAGTAACTTATTTTTTAGGCTTTTGTATGATGTGTAACATTCTTATTTTTTTAGCTTTTAATTTTAAGCTTAAAACTTTTGACTTACAAACTTAAATTTTAAAAATTTTGAAAAAAAAATTTTCAAAAGCATATATATCTTGGCAACATTTGTGAAAAGTTTCATCATGGAATTATAAATGAATCATACGTTTTATTATTTAAATATGATTGTACAAGTACAAATTGATTTTTAAAATTTAAATGTTAGATTAGCATATTGAAATAAATTAAATTCACTTAAAATGGGAGATCAGGTGAGATAACTTTAAAAAAAAATTTCAAAAATTAATCAGCAACAAGTTGCAAAATAGTCTTACATATCTTAACGGGAAAGTCAGGAGCCATTAATCTATTTTGTCTTGGCTTCCCTTTAAAGTAAATGTATGCTATGTATATTACTTTTTTTTATTAATAAATAATTGTTTGTACAGAATAGAATATAATTGAATGAGTGTATTGAAGCAATGGATCTGAAGTCCGATCCATGCTTCACATCTTCCTATAAACTTGATTAATATTGTAAACCTAAATTAAGTTTATAGTCCAATATCAGCAGGGTTTTGCATTACAGCTAAAATTAATTACGTTTATTAAATTTGTATTTGCTTTTAAATATTTTCTTTTAAATAAATTCCATTGTAACATTAAATTGCTGTTAAAAATATTACTTGTGAAAACCTTTTAGTCAAACATATATATACGTCAAGCATATATATATGAGTTAATGCAAAATTCTGCTGAAATAAAATGCTTATTTTACTAAAAGAAATAAGAATGTATTTTACTTTTAAATCTTGTTCAAATATTTGGTATGATTTGACTTTGAGATAAGCCCACCAACATTTCTAAAAGAATGTATATATTTAATTAGTTAAGCCCATTCAAGTCAAATTAAAGATGGCCTTCTCTTTCTTTTTTAATTAATAAAATCCCAAAGTTTAAAGAAAGAAATTTAGAGTAAAAAAGTAAAAGTTATTTTTAGAAAATGTTACTTTGAAACAAAGGAGCATGGGGAGGCTTATCAAGATCTCAGATCATACAAACAATAGAAGGTAGCTGACAAAGAGGGTATAAATTGAAGTGAGAACAAAAGACTTATTATTATTCAGATTTTTCCTTTTGAAGGATTCAGTTGATTCAGATTTTCCTTTTGAAGGATTCCGTTGATTCAGATTTTGCTTTTGAAGGATTCATTCAGAGTTTTCTTGCTGGTTATTCCAAGTTTTCTTGAGAGTGCATTCATATTTCTTTTTGGAGAACTCTCTCCGATTTGCTTCACATTTAGCTTGTGCTCAAAAAAGTTATACAACTGTCGTTTTCAAATCATGGAGAAGTTTGAACATGCTCCAGTTAAAAGCATAGTATTTTGAAGGAAAGGAATATGCTAGGCTAGGCAAATAAATAGCTTTGCCTATTGCCGAGGTTCCTGAATACCATCCAAAATGCCATAGTATCCACTCCATAGTCATCTGAACTCTGTGCCGTGTCTGGAGAACTTTTCGTGAAACCATACTACATATTCTCATTGTCCGGACAAATACCTATCGACGGTCGGATCAAGCCACGAACGCCGTAGGGAACAGGACCAAGGAAAAAAGGACGGTAATCGTATCTCCTCTATTGAACTATTTCTTATGCTACCTTTTGTTCATACTTTTTTTAATTGCTTCATTGAATTATATGTATTTGTTATGTAACCATTTTTATTAGACTAGTCTTAAATATATATATTGTGTGATCATCTATCTATATTTAACCTTTTTCCCTTCGCTATTCTTCCGTACTAACCTGTGTAAATATTTAGTATTCCATTGCGGTTAAGTTCAATAGTTAATTTTTGTTCATTTAAAATCTCTTTCCAATTTTATTTATGTTTGTTAATTAAATACGAGTCAGTTTCTTTTGTGTGCCAACTTGATCTCTTTGATAACGCCTCTTTTGTCCGCCATTAGCTTATTACGTATATCTGATTTAGCTATATACATTTTAAATAATTTTTAAACACTGTTTTTAGAGCAAAGCAATTAGAAATGCTTTGCGAAAGATTCTTTTTTTATCGTACTTTATCGAGAAGATCGAGTTGACAATTTTTAATAAAATTGGGAAGAAAAGATTTAGACCGCAAACCTATTAATCTGTTTTTATTGTCTAATTAGTTTGTTTCATTAATTGAGGGGAATAGCGGAGGCCATTAAATCATTATTCCTATTTTAAAGTCATTAATTAAATATCTATTATTTAACTAACAAGCTTGACTTTTGCTAAATTTGTTATAAATGCTTTATTTTACTTTTCAATGATCCAGGCACGCAAAACGCAAAACACATATTTCTTAGTACTTTTGCACATTTAACTATTTAGCTCTTTATGTGTTTCCGTCCATGTTTCTTTCCGCTGATGCTAAGCTGTCGCCGGTTGAAAAATAATTTATGCATGGCTCAGATGGTGTTGTTTGTTCGTGATCAGGCCTCGAGAATAGGCGAATGGGCAGAGGTCATAGTATTCTTGATTTAATATCTCGCGTATGGGTGGCCTCGAGGTACTTTCGCCTAGTATTCGAACTGGGTTAAACCAACATACATTATCTGACTGTCACAGTATTGACTCTAAGTCCACTATAGTTGAAAATTTAAGTAAAACTGCTAAGATGTTCTGTTGTAAACCCTTTAATAAAGAAACATCAAGATATTACAAGTTTCAGATTTACAATAAAATGGACATCAACTATTCGAAACAATGAAGCTAGAAAGTTAAATAGTACCAAGAGCAAGAATCAATATTCCAGACCTTAGTCAAAAGGATGAAGAGTTTGTAGATTTAGTTGTTAATTTAGGTTATCTCAATGTTGCTCAACAGTCTTGATGAATCACTGAGAGCTAAGAAAATGTTCCATGAGAAAGTATTGATTAGAGCAAGTAAAAATAAATCTAATTGTGAAATGCTAAATCATGTGAAAGCAAAGTTTCAAAAAACGAACCTAAATGATGGCAAAAAAATAATAATCCAAATTTTAACAGTACTAGCAAAAAACTGACTATACAAAAGAAAAAAAAAGGCAATTTGGAGTTAACAATAGAATGGCAAGAAAAAATAAAAGTTTCTGCAAAAGAAAAGATAATAGTTGCAATTCAAAGTCTGGACTTTTTTTTTTTTAAATCTACAACTGAAAAGGTTGATAGCTTGAATAATAGTGATAAAATTAGTTGTTTTATTATTAGGATAAGTGAGAATTAAGTGACCAGATTAAAAAATATATGCAAAAAAAAATTCTGAAAATTTAGAAGATATTTTGCTGAAAAGACAAAGATTTTCAAAATTTGTTTAACTATGATCTAAGCACTGCCTTAACTGTTTTAACTGGAGGAGTGGCTTTCACTCAGACTATCTTTGCACAATAGATCAAAATTTTAAACTTATAATATAATGAACATTAGGCTTAATGATATAGCAATAATTGATCATAAATCTTTTTTAGCAAAGATAATATGTGATAAAATAGGTACTGCATTGTGTGGAATATTTTAAAGAAGTAAATTTAATGTTCTAAGAAGAAATGGTAGATCATATTATTTAAAGAAGGTTAAAAAAAAAATAAAGCTGTACTATGTTTTGGTTTAAAAATATATTTTTGTTTTACAAGATAAAGCCAATTTTTTTCATTGAAATAATGACCAAAGAACAATTTTTCAATAGCAGCCTATAACAATGATTCTGAGAATGAAAAATTTAAAAATACTGCTTGCAGCTCTGGATGTCTTAAACATTACATAGTTGGTATTCAATTATTTCAAAAGAAATTTATAACTAAGATTATGACAAATTCCAAAATGATATACTACTTTTCAGATAGTTTTTCTACATAGTTTAAAATAGAAAAAATTTCTCAAATAAAGCCAGCAACACCTGAAGCAGCATGGAGAATAATACCACTAAAAATGCTGTGTAATCTACTAAACTATATTGTCTTTTTATATTTTTATATTGGACTATTTCCATCATCTAATATATGTATTGAATGTCTTTAGAAAAATTTAATTTTATTTAAATATTCCAATTATATTCAACTGTTAGTAACAACACATCAAAGAGGTTAGTATATTGAAGCGTCGGATCTGAGTTCGTCCTGCTTCGTTTTTCCCTATACTACCTTAAATTTCCGTGATGGGGCTTTTCTCAATCCACTATTTCCATAATGAATAACTTGTTTCAAATACGAGAAAATTAATTAGTTTAGTTTAAATTGGATCAATTCTCTAAATAAATTCATGATAAAATGTTCATGAATTTACATATATTAATTGCTGGATTGTGCGTATTGTTTGTAAATATTAAATATATATAATTGTCGAAAGTTTCTTGGGGAATACTTGTTTTTTTACTTTTAAATAATTTGTAAAGTTTTGCGATTAAAAGCTACATTCCTTCCAAGGGCTTTCAAATTCTCAAAAACAACAATAAAGTTTTATTAATAAAAAAAAAAGATAAGAATTCAATTTTTAATTAAAATCATTTCAGCTTTAAGATTCTTTTCAATTAGGAAAGGAATTCAAAATATTGAACCGAAGGATGTTTCGAAAAAACAATTATAAAAAAACAGATTGATAATAAAAGGCGGAGGCTCAGTGAACAGTAGATATATGCCCTGAAAAGTAAAGAAAAAGCTAGTTTTGGTTGAGTGGCAGGAACGGAAAAATGTTTTCACCATGATAGAGGGCAAACATCAGGTCGGCACTCCTAAAGTCGAGGAATCTTCACTGGAGACTTTCGTCGTCTTCTGCTAACATAATGAAACACAAAAACTACTCCAGTAGTTAACCAATGATGTACGTTTCAACAACTTGGAGGAGACTAAGGACAAGACGGAATGGTAATATGAACGTTAAACTTTCTGGATTGAACTTTTTTTATCTCCTTCTTTTTAAGAGCTCTTTATTCTTTAATGTAACAATTTTTATAAAACCTTTTATTCATGCTACTGTAAATCTATCTCGTAATTCTTTAAATCTCTAGTCTTTAAACTTTTTCTTTTCTTACTTGGCGGTTCATTTAATATATATATTTGTGTGCTTTATTAATGTCGTATTTAAAAATTATATGCCAATAATCTTTCGACTCGATGGCCCTTTGTTCCATTTGTCTCACCAAATAATATAACATTAATTTCAAATAGTAATTCTCGCCCATTAGAGCTAAATTTATAAGTTCTATTAGTCATCGAGTCAAAGGAAAATATTACATGTTTACTATTTTTTTCTTACCCTTAGCTATTAATAAATTATTAGCTCAATGTTTCACCTTGTCCCAGCTCCTATCTACGTTATAAGATATATATCTGTATTCAAATAATGTTAAATGATTTTCTTGTTCCACTAATATTTATTTATGCAAATATAATCTTAAAGGTCTTTATTGCAAAAGGGTCGATAAAGGGTTAAATGTATTTTAATTCCGCTTTTGTTATTTTATATCAATATTCAGGAAGGGCACGATATTAGGGCATAATTAATATAGTTTATAAATGTTTTAAAATAGTTCGATAAAAGCTCATTTGACTTTAATTAATTGGTCAAGTCATCACGTAGAGCATTCTACATGGGTTTTATTTTTCAACGATGACTATCAAGTCATCATCATCAAATGTTGCTGACGTAGGGCCATCTTCCGCTCCGTTAGGCTGGTCGGTGATCATATTCTCTTATTTAAATTTCTCGAGGAAGAAAGTACTTCCTTTCCGATTCATTAGTCAAAGGGCGTAAGACTTGCCAAATGCAAGCCGCCATAGGACTTCGATCATCGACTAGCGATCATCTTTCAATTTTACTCTCAGCCTTGTAATTCGTCAGTACCATTGCATCTTTGTTCCGGTAAAACCCGCTCTGGGCTCGTAATTCGTGATGAAGTGATTTAAATTAAAGTCGAACCAATTCTCAAATATATTTAGTTTAAATCAGTTTTCAAATCAAGATTAAAGTTATGCCTTAAAATACGTCTTGCTCTTCATGAATAGATTTCCGAATGTGAACAGAAATCTCACATTCCACCGTAACAAAATTAGAACAATCATTTCCGTTCTTAATGAATCCCTTTATCTGCCTTTATATTTCTCGTTGGGGGCATAGACATAGAATCCCATGTTGTGTAATACTTGTTGGCATATGATAAGGACCGCCACTCTTATTATATTTATCAATTCTTTTAAAGACTAGAGGTAATTAATGCATTCTATATTTTGAGTGAAACAAAACAAATTATTCTTATTAAATATTTTCAAACATACTTGGTTTCTTAGTTCATCATTCCTTTTATAATTATTTAAATGTTAATACCCGCTGTCTGTGTTGGCAACCCGAACATACATATGATTTGATTTAAAAAGTATTCAAAGTAATTAATTATTAGATATTCGTGTCAGTGCAAGGGTCACTAGTCCTCACCAACCGTTGAACTAGTTCTTGGCGCATAGCACTGTGCCGTCGATTTCTGCTATCTGAGCTGTTGAGTTGGGTTTGAATTCAGTTTTGGTTAAGCTGAGTTTGAATCCGATTTGACTTGCGGTGGTGGTGGGTTTCGACCGGTACAATATGCACAACGTTTCGAGAAGTATTCTCCCCTCTTCTTCAGTGTTGCTGGCCTGAACAGTAACAGTACTAGCATGGGATTAGAATCTAAAGACATTCAATACATATATTAGATGATGGAAATAGTCCAATATAAAAATACAACTATATTGTCTTTTGTGTGTGGTTACTACCAGTTGTTTTTATTAATATTAATTAATGTTTATAAAGTCTCCTGTTTCAATGGTTACTCCGGTTACTTAAAAAGTATAAAAACAGCCAAGCACAATTCTAAATAGTTATAGAATTTTACCAAAAGTCACAGGATATGTAGCCTTGGAGATTAATTAATGACTGCAAAAAAAAAACCATTACTGATTATATTAAGGTTAAAAATTATTACATCTTTATGTTTAACCATATATATAATATGCCATTGGAATTATACTTGGAATTGAGTGTGAAATTCCATAGCCTCTCAAAACTGTATGTATGACTGGGAAGCAAACTCATTCAAAATGAACATTGGTCTGTCATACATGAGTGGAAAAAAAATGAAAAAAGTTAGCCTGGAGGCTATCTTTCCCTTGATTGTGGTGCTTTTGGAAAGGATCTTTATCCTGCCAGCAACTATTTTGCTGTTATTTTATCTATCTTATATATACATATATAAATATATTCTAATCAATATAATTAACTTCAATATTTCTAAACAAATATCAGAAATTCGAAATTAATTTCAGATTCTTTTTTTTTTACAAAATAAAACATATACAAGAAAAATATTAATATAATACAAAAGCAATAAAAAAATATTAATTTTCCTGTTACTTTCTAGGAAAAATATAAAAATGATTTGAAAAAGAAAAACAATATATAATGATACTTTTTTTAAGTCCAATGGTTATCTTTTATGAAAAGCTAAAAGTTTCAACTGAGGAGATCGATATTAAAAAAATGAAGAAACTAATCAAATTATCAAACATATATATATACATACAGAGATAATAATAAAATTACAAAAAAAAAAAAAAAGGTAAATTAGAAAAATGTATTGAAATGTGTATATATATATTTTTAAATTATTCATGGATTAGATAATATGTAATGCAATATTTTACTTACAGGAACAACTAAAAGAGTTGACATGAAATTATTGATAAACTCTACTAAAAGAGGTTCTGCAGATCTGGTCTTATTATCTATTTCTATAGTGCGAGGTACTTCTGGAATCAAGCTGATTGCAGCTTTAAACAAAGCATCAGCTAAAATAAAAGAGGTTATATTTAATATAATTAAAAAATAAGCAGTGTGTTCAAATAAAGACATTAAATACTGTATGTATATAGATTTTAGAAGAAACTTTATAAAGGTCAAAAAGTTACATATCAAAATTATTATCATGTTCTTTAAAAAAAGCTATTAATACCATCTTATTGTGTAACTTTTTTTTTGTTTGCAATTAAAATCAGATTTAATACAATTAAAATACAAGCACAAAAATATATATATAATAAATTAAGATTCGAATATTACATATATGTATATAACATTAATGATTATACTAGGTGGTAAACAGTTCACAAACAGATATGAGATCAAGAAAAAGAGGAAGAATTATCTACCAAGATAGCAGTCATGACAAAGAGCACAAAAATAACAAAATTAAAAACTACAAATGACCTACAAAAAAAGATATATGATATGAAAGTAAATCAAATAAAAAAACAAAACTCTGGACATCTTGAAAAGAATCTCACTATAAAGAATTTTTTTTATTACCAAATACAATGCTTACAAAATAAATAATAAACCTATTAATATTTTTCTTTCACCTTCAGATTATGATAAAATTATGGAAGTAAAGCATTATAGTATAACTTAGAAAGCAAATTAAAAGCTTGCCAAAAGAAATCATCTTTTTAATAATGCAAATTCAATTAAAATCAAAAAGATCTTATTTCAAATTAATATGATTTTTTTCTCACATATACAATTAAAAATACAAATTGAAAAAAAAAAGGAGAAAGAAGACAAAACTAAACTGTACAATATTTCAAGATAATCTCACTGCAATAGATTTTAATCTTCTACTCATCCAAGCAGAATGGAATATTACAGCAGAGACTTTATTTTTAATCTTCTGGCAAAAAAAAAAAAAAAGTAACATACAGCAAAGCAAAACATCATGATTCCTCTAACTTGTGTTTAGAATTGTATTATCATATAGCAAACGAGAGCATTTAAGCACTTTCTATAAATATTCTTAATAATCAAATTATAAATCATTAAACTGTGATAATACATGGCTCACCCATTTCATGAAACTTACTCGATAAACCGCTAACCAAAAGATTTACGGTCTGCAGGAAATGCAAATCAAACTCATCTGAATTAATTATAACGAAAAGGGTCAGGTGATTTTAAAAAGAAAATTACTAATAACTGGCCAAGCATTTATCAAGGATTGGTAATATAAAAGAGAAAATACTAAGTATACAAAATAGAAACTCACAATACACTCTTGGATAAATAAAATTAAAAATATGAAATCTTAAAACTAAGATTCCAATACACACTATAAATAAAATACACAATAAAATAATTAAAGATATAACATTATAAAGAAAAGTTTCATTTTAGATTAAGCTGAGACTTTTAACATAGAGATTTATGCCCTGGTTGTAATATAAAAAACGTTTTACCTTGAGGCATAATGTGAGGTCTGGCGATTTCTTTTAGCAGGATACACAAAGTTCTTTCTAACTAGAGTACATCATGAGGGTATTTGGTCTCCAGTAATCTGGCTGTAGCATCCGAGGCAATTTTTAGGACGGATTCAAATTAGATAATTAAGTCATGTTCTTGAAGATACAGTTATGGAGATCCGGTGTTTGTCTTTGGGTTGATTTAGCACTGCATATTTTTAGAAAGATTTCTCATGGCGTCGTATTTTTGGCATCCTGGATGAACGGTCGCTATTTCCAATAGCTTAATGTATTTACTCCTTCTATTAGCAAATAGCTAAGCAACTCTTTTGATCACAGCAAGCAGCAAATGTTCTTAGCGGTCAGCAAAAATTCCAATACAGTGATCCGCATGGAACAATTAACAAATATAAAAATTAGAAACACTCCGAATAAAAAGCGAATCATAACAAGCAGTTTGATAATAACCAGCAGAATAATAATAAGTCAGAATAATCATATCAAACTGAATGAATGAATAAGAAGCAGAGTAATCATAAGTCAGAAACCCGGGACTATTTATGTGAATTGTTATCTCCCACCTAATCTTTAATTAGAAGTTCTGACCAGAGTAAATCTCTATCTCCCACCTAATCTTAATTTAAAAAAACAACATCTGACCAGGGCTCTTACCTTATTCAAAATTAATTAGAAAAAAAAAAAATCTCAGCTTTTAAAAATAAATTAAAATCAACAAAATGAAAAGAAACTTTATCGCAATCAAAACTTTTTTTTTAGATTAGAATGTTTTTATAAATAGATTTAAAAAAAACAAGCATCAAAAAAAAATTATTTTGAACTAAACTCTATTGAAAAAGAAAAACAGAATTTCAATATATAAATGAGTATGTGTGTTATTGCATGCACTCTTAATACATAAAAAAAAAACACAAAACTTTTAAATGGTTTTCTTTTTAAAAACTTTATAAATAAAAAAGTTAAGTTTTAATTTCGTGATGGCACTTTTGAAGCAGATAAAGCATCCGGTTCACTACCATGAAATGAGAAGCGCCTAATCAGCAAAATTAGCAATGATCAAACTAAAAATAAATTTAAAAAAACTAGTATCTAGTTAAAACTCAATTTCATCACTATGAATAGCCCAAATATCATTATGTTCAATCTGAATACTACCAATAATCTTCACAAGTATGTAATGTTTTTATACACACTGTATATACTATAATTTGTGGAAATATGTTGATAAAATTATTTCATAAATATCAAATATGTTTTAAAGTTTAATAAAATAAGATAGGAATAATCAATCCATTTTTTATATTAAGCATAAACTTGTCATGACTAATTTAACGCATACACATATCTGTGTACAATTTTTAACAAATAGATTTTATTACTTTGTAATCGAAAAAAAAGCAAGTACTTTTATCCATATAGTAGATCAATAGAAATGAAAATAACAGAAGACAAATTCTGATGTTAAATCATTCCTTCATCAGTTCTATACACAACCAGAATACTGTCATCTCTAATCCAATCATTATCAAATAATTTTATAAAGATGTTAGGTTTTTATCATTAGCTTATAAAATCAGTATAAATATGCATAAACTTGGCAGCTTTAAGCCCATATGTCAAATAAATACATTACTTCAGTGAAATAAGGTAGAAATAATAACTTTATTTTCTGTTAAAAGTTGTTCCTAATAAGCTGAATATCATTAACTAAAAGATAGTTCCTGATTAGGTTTGTCAGATAAATATTGGTTTTATTGTTTTAAACACTAAATAAATACATAATGTAATGCTTAATCATAGAATATCTTTTTTTCTGTATAAACACAACTGTGACATAATTCATTTGGGCTGTATATAGCCGATAACATAAAAGTATATTATCATAATTTAGACCAGGAGTTGGAAACTGGCAGTTGTTTGAATCCAGTCTTTAAAAACAAATGCATTCTTTGTTTTAACTTGTAATTTGTAAATAAATATTTTCATGACTCTAAGGGGAAAAATGCATTTTTCCATATTGCTCCTTGGAGTAAACCTTATTATAGAATAATAATTAAGAATGTATAATGAATGTTTAAAAATAAAAATTTGTGAATAAATCTAATTATCAAAGTAATTTTTTGTTTTAATTTGTTTTTAGGAGAATTTCAATTTTTATTACATATACAGCAATTTTGTTCTGTAAAATGAATATTCAAACAGCAACCAATTCTACTTTTCACTTCTTCCCTTAAGGCTTTAATTTTTTTGATTGGGATATTTAAACAAAATGAATCCTTACATAAAAAAGATGTGTCAATCACTGATCTAGATATTACAAGCCTTCAATTATTTTGTTTGCTTCTCTGATCGACAGAGATGTATAACATTACTTTTATTCTTAAGATTACTCTTACCTATTCATAAATAATTTAATTATGATATGGTTGTGTTTGTACGGGAAATAAAATAATTATTTCTTTTCTTTTTT
The DNA here is from genome assembly GCA_028023455.1 of Epiperipatus broadwayi. Taxonomy (NCBI): domain Eukaryota; kingdom Metazoa; phylum Onychophora; class Udeonychophora; order Euonychophora; family Peripatidae; genus Epiperipatus; species Epiperipatus broadwayi. Next base: position 1,030,388 of record JAQFVV010000297.1, read on the forward strand.
TTTTACTAAATTAAAAGAAAGATATATTTTATATTCCTATGCAGGCTTTAAAATTTAAATATGTTGCTACATATTCTTCACAATGGCTGATATATGATGGTAAAAGCATGTTTATCATGGGTTTGGCATGCAAATGTGCTAATCATTGCACTATGAGATTTTTCAGTCTATAGTTATATGATAAATATCACAGTTAAAAAAAAAGAAGTAGATAACAGACTTTAGAAAGGACTTGAAAATTATTACCGGTCAAAATATAAATTCTAAAATCTCTTAAATTTCTATAAAATCAAAATGAAATATTTTACCCTGAGACAAACATTGATTTAGTAAAGCCACCTGTCCTGAATGAAGATAAAGATGTAATCGGAGAAAAATTCCAGTAAGAGATGGTATGGTTATAAAACAATATGCAGCACAAGCCTAAAATAAAAACAGAAATATACAAAATTTCTTGAATATATCTTAAACTTAGTAGAATAAACCATTACATATTTTATAGTCTCAAAACTTACTCTAACAAAAGCAGCAGTTTTTCTTGTATGATGACCTTGGACCACTAAGCGAGTCTCCATAGCCAAAACATTAACGTTCTATAATAATGTACTCATTATATGTATATAATTTATTTCATTTCTCAATAATTATTTTTTCTATCTTTTGATGTATTAAGTAACATAGATGTAAAAATGTAGAATTAGAATTAAAGACAATCTTACTAATTAAAATCAACTGTTTCTTAAGATAAACTAAATATTAAATCAATATTTCAACTTTATTATCTTTTATCCATTAGAAGGACAGTATAATATTCATGAAATTAAAATTAAAAACCCAAATCTAATTTTAAAATAATAGAAATAAAAGAATATCATTTAGTATTTATTTTATATTTGTCTTTTATTCCCTTGTAATATAGTTGAAAAAACAATCCATTTCAATAAAAGTAGTATAAATCATATTGTTCTTCTTATAATTCAACAAATACTTATTCTGTTTGTGAAAAAAAGTGAGAGGTTTTTAAATGCAAGAAGAAATGACAAAGATGATGATTATTATTATTATAAAAAATATTTATATGTATTTAAGCTTGACATAGTAATAACAAACCTGTAATACCTAATATACATTAATAATAATACCTAATAAACATTAGATAAATCCACAAATATATAAAATCATCTTTTTAATTACTAATGACTCACAATAGGATGAAAGGGTTTTTTTTTTCAAGTTTAATACTATTTCTTTAATGCATAGCTAACACCATCAAATCTTTTTATTTCATCCATCTGTCTTATATAATCTCATTTTTAGATTATTCAAGTTCAGTTTAAAATTTTTATTGCCCAACTATTATCATTTTTTCTAACAATAGTTCTATTCCAATATCTTAATTCCTTCAATGTCAATATTATCTTTTTGTTTTCTCATCCATATATTTTGCTTTTAGTTCCTTCTAGTAATCTGAAATTTTTTGTACTGCTTTTCTGACAAATACCCAAATCTCAATTCCATAATTATGAACTAGTTAAACACATCTATAATAAATCTTACTTTTTAAATATACAAGCAGATTTCCATAGATCTGTGATTAATTTCATCCATTAAATTTGTATCTGTATTAATAAATCTAATAACTTCTAATTCATGATTATCAATCTTTATCATCTTGATAAAGATTTTTTTATAGAATTGATAAGAGACTGATAGGTCTGTAAATTTCTAATATGTGCTTTATTACTTTTCTTAAATATTATTACTACATTCTTCCAATAATCTAGTCACTCTTATTATTTAAATTGAATTAAAGTTTTGTCAATAATTTTTCTATTTCTGCACTTGTTTCTTTTAAGATATCAATAATAATTCCATTATTTCCTGGAACTTTTCCCTTCTTCATAGATTTGATTATATATCTACTTTTTCATTTAAAATGACACAGTTAGGAAGATATAATAAGTATAGGAGATACTTTATTTTCTTGTTCTTTATTACTATATAATTCAATATAGAACATTTCCACATATTTCTTGATTTCATCTTTCTTTTTAATAATAGTTCAACTTTTCTTTTTATTGCAGAAATAATTTCCTTTACAATATATTTACAATTTTGAGACTTTTATTCTCTTCTACAGCTTTCCTTGCCAATTAATAATTATATTTTCTTATATCATTATTAATTTTTCTTCATATCATTTTATAAACTTTCTAGATATTCTTATTAGATTACTTTAAAAAAATTTCATATTCTTTTTTTCTTCTTCATACATTCTTTTGTCTTGGTAAGTTAACTCTGTTCAGTTCTTACTATAGCATCACTTATCTTTTTATAGAACTCAATCAACTCTTAACTTTCTTTAAAGCCTTAATATTTTTAAACGATCAAGTTCTAATTTAAATCCATTGGGGTGATTCTAATAGATTAGGCATATTAATTATTAATAATGACTTTCTTAATAGTTTTTATATTTTTAGTTTTGAATTAGCATTTACCTTACTAAACAATTATCACTTCCAGAATTAAATCTATTAACAATATTAGAATCATGAAATACATACTTTCTGTTAGCCAAAATATAATCCAATTCTGTAGTACCTTGATTTAAATGCTTCTATATCCATTTCTGTTTAACATTTTTCTTAAAGAAAAAATTCACAAAATACATTTTTTCATTTTTTTTCAAATTCCATTAATCTGCATCCAATGTCATTTCTATCACCATAACTAAATTTATCCATAGCATTTTTATCTTTCAATAATTTTCCAATTCTAGCATTAAAGTCTCCAATAATAATTTTAAAATGTTGTTTGGTCTGATCAAAAACATTTTGTGTTACCCTATCAAAATCTACTTCTTCATCACTATAAAAATTTGCTGAGGCATAAATCTAAATTATTTGCATTTGGTATATTCCATAAAATTGAATAACTGCCACTCTGAATGATATACCATCAATCTCCACAATTTCCTTTCATTTTCTATTTCATCTGTGTTCCAATATTTGCACTTTGTAGTAAAATACACATCCATTTTGTAAATGAATTGACTTCATTTTTTTTTCTAATTTCACAAATTCCAATATCTCATTTAATATTAGACAGTCCTTCCAACTTATACAATTTTCTTTACTTATAAGTGATCAGCAACTGAAGATGATTAAATAAAAATCAATATTGAATGGTAATTTGGATCCACAATCAGGAGTTTCTTAGCACCATCTGCTTTTGGTTATGAAATACTGCCTTGTCTGATAACTCTATAATCTCCTGGTGATAAGAACTATAATGTCATGATTGTAGATTTTTTTTATTTTTTAAAAAAATTATTCACACACACATTCAATCTACTTTCAAAAAAAATGAAATGACATGGTATTTCTTAGTTTTAAACTTGTGAAGTAAAATGCTAATAAACTCATGCTGATTGATGAGCAACCTACCCACATTAAATAAATCTTATAATAATAATAAATTACAAAAATGTATGAAATAAATATTAAGAATTAGTCCTGCTTAATTCTTTTAAGGCTTCTAAAAAATTTTCCTTCCACAATAATTAGTATTGTTCCACTATATTCTTTATACATACCTAAGCAATGAATTAAAGATCAGCCTTTTCAAGCTATTGTGCATGCGCTTTTTACGAGTGTTAATAATAAATGAATACTTTCATTATTAACACTCGTAAAAAGCGCATGCACAATAGCTTGAAAAGGCTGATCTTTAATGTATTACAATTTATAAAACATAGCGCTATAAAAATAAATGCTTATTTACTAAGCAATGAATGTAAAATGTATGTACGTTTTAAGCCTGCAACATGTACTAGAATATCTTCTTATAAACAATGTGAATTACTAATAAAATTCTTTTATTTATAAAGATTATGCTATCAGAAAGAAAAAAATGAAAATCCTGAATAGATCATCAATATAATCAAAATCATATTCTGGATCTCATTGAAATCAATTTATAACTTTACAGCCTACAGTAGCTTCTCTAGGCTTAAATATAGGCAAATAATAATAATAATAAAAACTATAAATTTAATAAGTTTTCTATAGCGAGATTTTTGTAATAAAAATAATTTTAATCACTTAGATAACCATTAAAAAAAAAAAAATTACATAAATATTTTACAAAGGATAATCTCATGCAGTTAATTTGTTAACACTCTAAAAGATAACATACACTGCTAGTTATTATAGCTTTAACTATATCACAGCATTAAAAAAAATCCAATAAAAAAAGTATATAAAAAAAAACAATCTCTAGATTAGGCAATAATATGTTCATGAAGGTTAATATATATACACCTGGGTCTTGTTTTATGCAGATTTTTTTAATGTGATTTTGAAGTTATGTGATTCATTTTTCTTCTTAATAACTGTTTTATGCGGTTTTCTTTTATGCGATAAAGAAGTTCATATTTCACTATATTTATTAGATATCAAGAAATATAAGTTATTAATAACTTATTTTGACTTGAAATACTTTTTTTTTTTTTTTTCAAAAATATAACGTTATATTAGCAGTTAACGTGAATATGACCTGAAGCTATTTAGACAACTTAGTTTCTATGTAAACAATGTATTTATACTTAGGAGTGTAAAAATATTGCAATAAATATTCAAAAATTTTAAACTTTTAAAACATATTTCATTAGACATAACAGAAATAAATAAATATTCTTTTAGATTTTTCAAAATAATCAGAAATAAAGATTTAGTTGACTTTGTAAAATGAAAATAATCTTTCTAGAAATGATAACGTATAATGTTTTTGTTTGGAGAGTAAAAAAAGTTTAAATATATATAGAAGTAAGCAGAATTTTGAATGTGAGTTAATTTATGATAATAGCAACGAAAGTAGTTTACTGTTTAAGGCTCGAACAAGATCTTTAGCAACAAGAGAATATACACATAAATAGAAAAATATGAGTGATTTAGTCTGCAAGTTAAGTAAAGAAAGCATAGAAAATATTAGGCACTTGTTAATTGAATGTAAATGCCTGCAAGCAGAAAGGATACAAATAGTAAAGCTGTCGGAGAATAAATATAAACAAAGTGATTACACAGAAATTTTGGTTTTTATGCTGGGTTTGGAAAAAGATAAGAGGAATTTAGATATAAAAGCTATGGAGTTGACAAAGATTATGTTGTGGAAATGGGATGAAGCAGGATAGAGATAAATATAAAAAAGACTTAGGGTGAGAAATGGAAAGAGAAGGTAAAATGGCAAACAGGTTTCTCTAGGCATAGTAGCTGAGAGATTCCTGATTCCAAAAAAGGAGAAGTCACAGTGCATTACATCACATCAAAATCACACGAGTATTGAACATTCGTGTTTGAACATATTAAAGAAAATAAATTATATAGATATTAAACAAAATAAGTTAAATATTTAATTGAGCCGCACAAAGCTATATAACATAAATTAAGCGTGAAAGGGCATAGTTAGAATTACATTATATTAGTCAGGGATTACAGAGAGAAGTTTAAAAGCAAAATTAGCAGGAACTTATAAATTAATATATGACTTAAAATGCAAAGGTTGAACTACATATTACAAAAGGATTTACTTATTAAGGCATTGTGAGAAACTTTTTGGCCAAAAAATCAATTGCAGAACTAGAACTATCCTGCCTATTGACCTGACCTAGTTTCCCATGATTTTTGACAATTCCAAAATTAAAAACTGAACTCAAAAGATATTTTTTACTATAACTGACACCCAAAAGAATGTGAGACAGCTATCCAATAGTATTCCTGAAATTGAGTTTCAGGTGTGCTTCCAAAAATGGGAAGGCTGTTTTAATCTGTGTATAGCTGCATAAAACTACTTCGAAAATAACAGTAGCCACCAGCATATCCTTCCAAGTATATATTTTAAAAAGATGAATTCTATGATTAAATTGTGATACTTCATGTATTAAATATATATATATTTTCAAAAAATAAATTTATAAAAAAGTAGACATTATACAATTTTTTTTAAAAAAACGTGTTTCGGAAAGAAAATTAATTAAATAAATGATGTATATATCAAAAATAATCTTAAAAAAAAAAACAATGCTTTAACCTTTTCAAACATTGTTACAAGACAGAGTTTTTGATTTTCAAATTTAACAACAAAAATATGTGACTAAAAAGAAAAACTGTTTGTTGAAAGTCTTATAATATAATATAACCAAACAAACAATTGAAATTATATAATGTTATTATAAAATAATGTCATTTCAAGACACAAGTATCGCAATAATTCCACCAAACCACTTCCTACTAAATATATTTAAATTCTAACATTTATAAAATATAATAATCAACCATCATTTTTACCTGAACAAGCTGGGCTAAAACAGGTTCCAAGTTGTTAAAAATAGCTCTGGCCTCTACAAAAAAACTTAGCTGTTGCTCAAAATCACGCCCAAAAGAAATTAGTCGTAGAAACCCACAAATATAGTAACTAATCTGGCGTTTTTCATCTTCAAGAGTTAATGCACTAAAAAAATTAAATGAATGTCTTATATATATTAATAGCAAAGGGTAAAAGTATTTTAATTGTGCAAAAAAGTATATCATATGCCATTAAAAAAAAAAAGTCTGTAATTTATAATTTTAAATAATTGTTAAAAGATAAATCCAACTAATAGTATAAATGTGGAAAAATATATTTTTAAGAGACAAATCCTTTTCTTTAAAAATAATAATAATAAAGAAATGCAATATGTGTTTTATTTTTGTAATAATAAATATTTGAAATTACATTAACTGCTCTTCATAATGTCTAACATGCAAATTAATATTCTAATAATTAATGTTGCAAAAAGGAATTGTGTTAAATGAAAGGAAACCCTTTGATTTTTCTTTGAGGCCTTAAAAGTCATTGAGCAGAACAAATTCCTAATGCCCATTTCATATGTTCTTATTACGCTGCTATTGCTATATGATTATTTATATTATATATGAACATGGGCGAGTTGCTCATCACCATGCAACAGGCAGCATGGCAAGTTTGTTGGTTTTTTTATCTCCTAGTTTAAGATCAAAAAACACTATGGTCTATCTTCTTAATTGCCTAATAAATTTTAACTGAAACATTAATTGCATTTTAGTGAAGGCAGGATGAATTTGTGTGTGAATGAATTTTTTTTTTTTAGTAGATATTTACAATCACATCAGACAAAGCTGTAAAATCACTGCCAAGATAGTGTAATGGTTGGGGGCTGAAGGGGGAGAGTGCTAAGAATCCCCTGATTGTAGACTCAGAATGCCATTTGATGATGACTTTTTATTAGGTAATTATAACTGCTGAACTTTCAAATGAAGAAAGATTACATGAATTGGAAGAAAAACTATCCAAATATTAAATGGGAGTTTGTTGGAATTAATGGTGAAGAAACGATTTAAAAAGTGGTCACATATTTTACTATAAAGACATAAATATTGGATGTGCAAGTAAAGTTGGACTGATTATGAATAAAAAGTGAAAGAACAATATTGTGGAAACTAATGGTATACAAGACAGTGACAAGATTGATTATTCAACTTAAAGGAAGATATTAAATGCATATAATTCAAGTTTACACCAAAACAAGCTCTTTCTGATGAAAAAGTCCAGGATTTTTCTATGCATGTACAGAAGATTTTTGATTAAACCAAAAGAACATTTTAAAATTATCATGATTATAAAATAAAAGTGCTAAGGATAAATCTAGTTTAGAAATAAGAGAGGACACAGACTAGTGGAATTTGCCTAAAAAGAAAAACCGCACAATATGACTTCTTTCTTTAAGAAAAATATTAAATAGAAATGGATATGGAAACAGCCAAATAAAAATGAAAAAATAAATAAATTATATTTTGATTAACAGAAAATATGTATTTCAAGATGGTAATGTTCTTCATAAATTCAACACAAGTGATCATCAATTAATGAGATGTAAGTTACATATGTTAATGCAAAACTTGAAATAAAGTATAGTTGATATTCCTAATTTTCAGAAACATTCCAATGAATTTAAATTAGAACTTACAAAACGTTTTAAAATATGAACAGATTTTGAAAATAGTTTAGATTTGAATAAAATTAATAGAAAAATAATTTATCTAGCATTAAGAATTGCAACAAAAAGCTGTTGCAAGAAAGCAACAATTTACTAATAAATTTTCTACTGAGACAAAACAATGTATGATGAAAAGAAGGAATATGAAAGTATATAAAAATGATGCATTAAAATGAATTGAATATCTAAAATTTGTAAAATAGTATGAAAAAGTTGCTAACAATATAAGAAAATGTAATTTTGAATTAACAAAGAAAGTTACTGTAGAGAGTAACACTCTCAAAAGTATAAAATAACATTTTGGAATTGATAAAAAATTTATTTCTACAATAAGAACAGACGATAGAACTGTTATAAAAAAGATAGATGACATTATAAAATGAGAGGATGAGTTCTATGAAGAATTATATAGCAATAAAGAACAAGAAAACAAAATATCCACTAGATCTGATTTTCCCAGAAATGAGACATAATTAAATCCATGAAAAGGAAAAAGCTTTCACTATTGATGGAATTATAATTCATATCTTAAAAAAAGCAAGTAAAGAAATAAAAAAATTGTTGGCAAAGTTATATACCAAACGTTTAAATGATAAAGATGTGTGATGATTGGAAGAATGGAGCAGTAATTTTAATATTTAAGAAAGATTATAAAAAAGATATTAAAAATTACAGACCTATAATTTTTTTATTACTTCTGCATAAAATTTTTACCAAGATAACAATTATATTACAGAATGATACTAGAAAGCTTAACAATGGTCTATAACAGAGTGATTTCATTTCATATCTCTAAAACTTTTTACAGCAGTTTAGCAAGAAGTATTTTGTGGATTAAAATGTGAAACAAGGACAGTAAACATAAATGGAGATTGTTTGAGTCCTCTAGATTTTACAATGTGATTGTTTTAGTTAAAAAAAATGCTTTAACACTAAGGAAATGTTGCAAGAGTTATCAGACAAAAGTAAAAAAAAATAAGAGTAAAGATAAATGCTAAAAAGTCTAAAGTAATGTTCAATTAATTTTCTCAAAAAAACAAAAAAAAAATTGATAACGATGAATTAAAAAAAAATAACAACTACAAATTCTTTGATCAGATTGCTACTATAGATGGAAACATAATAGATGGAATTAATCATAGATGGCATGCTTTTGGTAGAAATAACTTAATATTAAAAGAAATATAACTATGTGTTAAAAGAAAACTTTTTAATGTCTTTTACCAGTTCTTACTTATGGATCTGAAACTTGGACCCTTTACAGAAAAGCAATACAGAGACTTAAGGCAACTCAACAAAGTATGGAAAGATATATGCTATGAGAAACAAAAGGGGATCTAAAACGAAATACATGGGTGAAAAAACTAACATCATTGAAAGAATTAAGAAACTGAAATGGAATTGGGTTTAACATATTGCTAAAAGAAATAAATGGACAATTGAAATGTTAAACTGAATCCAAAAAGTTTGGAAAAGACCTAGAAAGATACCACATATGACTTGAATGAATAAAATAAGGAAATTTTCTAGTGTGATATGGAGAAAAGAGGCTAGAAATCGGAGAAACTAATACTTGGAGAGACCTACATCCTGCAATGGATCGATGGTGGTTAAAAATGATTATAATAAATTAATGTTGCAAAATGTATATTGTAATTAAGAATATTGCATTTACAGTATACAACATGTATTTATAATCTCAACATAAATGAGAGTTGAAAATTTTCCACAGAAATATGTGTTTCTTATGAGAATTTGCTTTATTTTTTTAGAGTGAGTTACAATTCGCAACATTAGTTTGAGATTAAAATGATACAAAAATAATAAATGTAATTTCTAATATTTACTATCACAATGCAATATATTTCATATAAATTATTGCAAAATAATGAAGAATTATGGATTTTTTTTTTTTCAATAAAAAACTTTCACTGCATTTCTAAAATCAATTGTCATCCAACCAATCTTGGACACCTTCTTATAATCCCTTCTAGATTTATCTAGCTACCATAGGTTAATAAAGATAGATTAATAAATATTCAATTTTTATGTTTATTTTATAATAAAAATAAAAAAGCATGTGATTTACAAACAAAAGCTATATATATTTTAAGTTGGTTGTATTCTATTTATAGTTTATTACGGATTTTATTTCTTTTATCAGTGACTTAGCATCAAATGTCTGAAAATCTAAATAAGACATTTTTTCATAATTATATTGCAATAAAATGCACCTTTCAGACAACAAAGTGCTTAGCACAAGCATTAAATGATAAAAAAAAATAATGGTAAAATGAAAAAAAAAAAAAAATCAAAATATAAAAAGTCAAAAACTAGAACTTTTTATGTAATTTATAAGTATTCATCTAGATCAGCGTTTCCCAACCTTTTTTGGCTCGCGTACCACTTGGTAGTACATCACGCTAAATTGTACCACTTCGTAAAAATGATTGTATTTCGTGAAATTTGTTATTGCGAGTGTGTTATATTATTTGCATTATAAATATTATAAGGTGACCATGTATGTATTCACATCACATAATGGGACAAATTACATTGAAACACGACTAACCATCACGCCTGATTATAAACTCACTGAAATTATAAACTCAATGTAACATATTTATATGTATGTGTTTGTTCAAAGTTTCACTTTTTTTTTTTCAAAATAATTTATTAAAGATTACATTATTACATTAAAAATTATTTGGTACATATTTTGTTCAAAGTATTTTCTCATTCCTTCATTTGGTTTTCCCAAATTTGAGTCTGTTTTCTCTTTTTCGGAGCATCTTGCTATTCGTTGGGCCATGGAGAGGATAAATCCAGCATGTCCCAAGTCCTGGTAAAAATAACCTCAGGGGTTACCAGACTATCTCTTGTTCTTGTTTTCTTTATATTGTTCTGCATGAAGTTAATAGGATTAAAATTTTGATGATTAAATACTAGCTTATATCTAGTAATCCACAATAGATGATCAAAAATTAAAGAGAGTCTAATTTCTGGTTATGATCCTTTTCTGATACATTCTTTCAAATTAAATAATTTAGATTGATTTGCCTTGATCCGACTCATTATTTATCTATTATTTTGTCATATTTCGTTTACTAATAAATGGTTTCAATAAAAACACAAAATTATAAAAAAACAATTAATATATTTTTTTATCATAATCAAATATTTTTATAAAATAAATTTAATGAAATCCTTGTGCTTGTTTTGAACAACATAATTTTTTGAAATTTGGTTTAAAACATACGAGGTATATATACCCATAAGTCTATAACTGCGTTCAATCTGTTTCGATACTTATTTTTTTTAAAAAATATATGAAGTAAAAGCTCTTCCTACTAATTTCGTACTAGTAAACGGTAATAATAATTTAAGAGCTTTCTCAGAAAGTTGTTCATATTCTTTAATGTTTAACCGAAAATTAATTACGAAAATTAATTAGATTGTGTCATTTGAATTCTATTTGTAAAGTTCTGTTACATGATAATTCTATTAAATTTTCTTTATCCTTTATTGATAATGATGTAGCTTTTTCTAAATTTTTTGCATAGACGGAATTTGAAATACAATTATCATTTGTGTTTTCGGGTTTTGGAAAATATTCCATGAAAGACAATTTTAATTCTGTTAAATGTGCTATTATATTTTCTCGTATATCTTGAGACAGACTAACTTTATTTTCAAACAAAAAAATAAGTCGATTTTCGAATACTTCCGGTTGATTATTGATTGTTTTTGATACAGTTTCCAAAAATCTAATTTCTTAATCATCCTTTCAATTTTATCATTAACATTAAAGATCGTTATCGACTGTACATATTAATAACTTTACTGTATAATATTATTAATTAAAATAATTTTTATGAATTATAGGAAAAAACGTTTCTATGATATTTTTACGATTTAATTTTTTTTATGACCGCCATTATTGATTATTTTTCGTGTACCACCAACCAGCAACTCGCGTACCACCAGTGGTACACGTACCACAGGTTGGGAAACACTGATCTAGATCAAAGTTTTGTACTTGAAACAAAAAGATATTCAGGGGAGGGGGAAAAAAAACAATGTGTTTCAAAGATCTCAAGACTTTTTCTGTCTCATATACAAACTAGTAGTCATAATAGTACTGATATATAGAAATTATGAGTGACTAAAAAAAATTAATTATCATTAATGTTAAAATACTTAAAAGTATTACATACTTGATAGAATCATGCATAGTCTTACAAATAAACATCAATGCATTTGTAATTACAGGATCATTGGTAGCCTCGATTTGATATCTAAAAAAAAAAGAAAAAAAAATTAATAACAAACAAAACACAGTCTTCTATTTTAAAAATAGCTCATTAATTTCAATATATAATAACAAGTCCAAACATGCAATTTCTTCTTTATAAATCTTGATTTATTATATGAACTATTATAAATTACAATAATACTTGATGTTGGAGTTTTTTATGAAGAATGCATATTTGTAAATATGAATATTCCAATTGTTCCTTGAGAAAGACTATAAAAGAATATAGTTGAAATATTATTGTAAGTGTATTAAGCTACATATTGAAACACAGAGCATTAAAGGTCTGCCCATCCCTCGCATATGTATGTAAAAATGTATTATTCTCCAGTACATGAGGGGTCAGAATGACTAATGTCAACATGGGTAGGATGACAACCTTGACACTTACATAGGCTTTGAGCGTTCCCCCATCAGTTTTTCAATGAAATGAATGGCTGAAGAGTTGTGGGTTGGAGTAGTTTGAAACCTGTCCATTAAAGTATGAAGATTGGCTATCTTAATATAAAGCTAAGCACTGATTGTATATATGTATGGAGATGGTAATCTGGACCAACTGATGAGTGTTGATTTAGCACAAAATATGTGTATATTGATGATTATTTATCTTTTCAACATGTGTGTGATCAGGTGGGTCAGCAATATGACTAAAATTTATATATTGTTCAAATTGTTATGTAGCTTTTGTGTAAATTAGAAGAAAAAAACAATATTTAAGTTTAGGAAAGCAAATTAATGATTATTTAAGTTTTCGAAAACTATTGTTTTGTTTTTTTTTTAAAAAAAAAAGTCTTTATTTCAGCATTATTATATATTTCTTGGAAGAAAAGAAATTTGATAGATGTGATGATTTAGAAATAAAAACAATTACTTGTTATGTTCTCAATGTGTTGTTTGAAATCAAACCAGGATCCTAATAGATTTAATTTTTTTTTTTCAAATCCAATTAGCCATCCAATAATAGTTGTTATGATGGTTATTCAGAAATCTTAGCTGAAAATTATACAAAACCATCATTTTTCTTACTATATGATAGTTAATGCTAGGTTATTTCCGGTTCTTAAACAGCAAACAACGTGAACGATAGCTCTCCTCAAAATTGAAATCAGCAGGAAAGGGGGTATCAAACCCCATTCCAAACCCCTAAATACAAGGTAAGAGAAGTTTTATATATTTAAAAATGGAATGTGATAATGATATAGATAATATACATAGCAATTCAAGCTTAAATTGTCACACTCAGTCGTTCAACAGAAACGATAGCCGAAATCTTCATAGCTATAATAACAAATCTCAGGCTCCATCTGAGATCAAAAACCTTCCCATTAGCAATGCTAAGCACCAAATAATTACTGACAACATTAAAATGCAAGAAATTATACAAACTTCGTCAGTTATATGCAATAGCGTTGGTTTCCCATCGGGCGAAATAACAGCCAATATTAATAATACATACGAAAACAGTAACAACACTCACCGTATTTCCCAAACTCCTTTAGGAGAAGTAAATAAACACAATTCATCCACAACCGCGAAACACTCTCAGAATAATTTGGAACAAAAAATAAAATATCAGCAAAATCTATCTGAAGAAAGGAAAAAAAAATTTTTTTAAATCACCAGAGGTCACCAAATTCGCTGCTGTATCACCAGAGACTGTCAACAGTATTTCGGGAGAAAAAAACGAAATAACAGATAAAAAAAAAATCAACAAAACCCATTCACAAACAAATGAAAATTTCAAACTAGATGAACCTTTAATATCTACATCGTTCGCACATTTCAAAACAGACTCACAAATACAAACCCTTCCAAAAAAATCTATATCCTACGCTAACGCTTTAAGTATCAACAAAGACGTTAAAACCGCGGAGACTAACTCGGTCAGCAATATTAATGAAATGCTTATAGGCATATCGGAATATGAAAGAGAAATCACACCAGAAGACAATCAACACCCCCAATCAATTAAGATATTAAATTATAATAATATTACCGACGAAATGCATCAAAACATAAACTATAATTTCAACAAAACTATTCCAAACATGCTCTATAAATCTTTCCAAAATTATTACAATGACAAAACTCTAATCCTAGCAGTAACGAATGAAAACTTATCATTATACAAATTCCCCATGGAACATTTATATTCTGTAATTAAACAACATGATTCAGAGTTGGGGATTTATCAAATACTAACACATCCTAATGACAGATATGTGGCAATAGAATTTAAGACCTGGGCAGACAGGCTCCAATTTAAAAACAATATTAAAATACTGGGAAATAAAATACTTTGCACTGTAGAAATGAACAGACCTATGATACTACAAGGGAAAATCAAAAACTGCCTAACAAGATTCACTGAACAAGAGCTCCAAAATATCCTCAATCCCTACGGCACTGTATCAAAATTTAAATTCCTTCCAGACCCCATCTTGAACGGAAACATAATATCAAACGCAGCAATCTTCTCACTAGCCATGAAAAAAAATGTTTCTCCCACTGACATCCCTACTGTAGTTAATGCAAGAGGTTCACCAATGGTCTTAACATTCAGGGGGGTGCGGCCTCAGTGCTTTCACTGTTTACAAAGGACACACTTTATAAAAGACTGTTTGGCACGTATCTGCACTACCTGCAATCAAAAGAAAGGCAAGTTCCACCGCTGCAATGGAAAGAATATAGAAACAACAACCACTACAAACACCAAACAGTCACCTAAAACAGACAATAATATTGAAAACCACACTGATAAACACAGGGCTTCAACATCAAACTATACCGAATCTATAGACATAACTCCCACAGATGTAACACCAGACCACATAATATCTAGAGATGAAGATCAAGATGAAAATCTTTCCCAACAAACTGAAATGGAATTCCACAACAATACAACCAAAAATAGAAATGATAAACAAACAACTACATCAAGTACACCTCATCTCATTTCAAACCAATACACAGATAATATTCAGTCAATAAACAGTACAACATTGGAAAAAAAGGGCTATGAATCAATGCTTGACAATCCTTCAAACTTGAAATCACTTCCAATAGAAGAAACAGACACCAGAATCAAAATAGACAAAAATAACACCCAATCACCTAGAAAGTCACAAAGTAAACAAAATACAATAACTCCACATCCTCAAAAAGAAAGTAGCAAAACCAATAAACCAAGGAAAAAATTCAATCCAGCACACACCAAAACTCAAAACCTGGGGGAAAAGGATGGTTTATCTGGACATTGGAATCAGGATCTTTCACAAGAAGTAGAGCTAACACGACAAGCTATACCAAATATTAATAAACGGAAATCAGATGTTCCGGATAAATCAAGCTCAGATGACGATATGAATTCTGGGTTTATAACACAACTACCTACATTAAAACCAGATTCACAAGAATCACAAAGTAAACACAAAGTGTCATGGGAAAAAAAGAAAAGAAAAACCTCTGAGCACTCTGATACAGATTCAGCACCAATGGAAGATGATCCCTATTTGGAATTACCAGATTCTATGGAAAATGAGGACCTTCCAGTACTCATGGAATCAAATCTACATCAACTCTCATTGGAAGAAGCATCAGATCAAGAAACCAATTATAGTCATTTACTTCCAAATTCTCCCCGAGACCAGGGGCCGGCTGGAGGGGCAGGGACACTATATTATGAACTATAAAATTGCAGGGATTAATGTCCGTGGCCTCAACTCATTGGCCCGTGCTCACGCAATTAGAAATTGGATAAGCATTAACTCTCCCCACATCCTTCTAATGGGGGAAACCAAATTCCATAATAACACTGACACTAAAATAGAAACATTAATTGCCACTATGGGCTTCACTAAATTTTCAGTTGGACATTCAGCAGCTGGAGGGGTTGGAGTATTAATTAACAAAAAATTTCCTCCAAACAAATTCTGTATTCTCTATTTGGATAACAACTTAATCTTATTAGAAATAGACTATTGGGGCTACAGCATAAATCTAGCTTATATATACACTTCAAACAATCCTACTATCTATCACAAAATAATTCAGATTTTAAATGCTATCCTTAGCAACAAATCAGGCTCTTTACTTATATTGGGAGATTTTAACACCACATATGGTCGCTTTAACCTAAAATTTCTTCCACTGATAAATAGAAACTTGATGTGTGGGGAAGGATTCCTTCCTCCCGGATCCTACTCCTTTTACACCAAATCCCACCAAACCCTAATAGACCTATTATATTATTCACCAGATTTACATTTTCATCTAAATGCAAAACTTTTACCGGTGTCGTTTTCGGACCATATGGCCCTTGTAGTTACTCTTGAAACCATGGCTGGCCTCCCAACCCCAGAGGCTCTTCACAAAACCATGCGGATGGTAACAAAATCAAACATGACAGAGGCCATAGTGTCCGAATCTTATATATATTTTCACAAAATCAACATCCTTTCAAGACCAGCTGAAGAAGCCTGGTTTTCATTTATAGGCATCCTACAGACAATATTAAAACACCACACCATGAAAGTCAAAGGCCCTAATGGCCTCTTCAGAGATCTTCTACAAATAGAGAATCAGCTTCAGATGCTCCAAAGTCAACCTATCAAAACACAAGATATATATAGTCTTAAAAACCTATACCGATCAAGACAAAAATCCCTGGCGGAATACCTATCCATTAGGAGAGCCAAATGTTATTTATCACAACAACATCACTGGACAAAAGGCTACTTGAGATGGGCACTTGGAGGGAAAAATAACAAAACCACTCCCACCTCCATCATTGCAGATGGGAAAACCTTACTGGGAACACCTATGATGAACACAATAAAAGAACACTTCCGGAAAAGAATGCAAACCGCAATCTTCAATGGCACACAATCCTGGTCTGAAGTTGATCCACAGGCACTACATGGGATCACAGAAAACCTACTCCAACAGAAAATATCTTCCCTTCCAGATGGTGTACATCCTGGATTACATGGGATTCCCAGATTCCTAATCCTACACCTCAATCAATTTGCAATTCCCATAATGAAGAAGATGGTGGATTACCTAGCAACTGGTAATAGAGTGATACCTAACCTTTACCCAGTGGCGCTAGTTCCATTTATAAAAAAAAAAATCAGGTTATGGATCTCTCAAACATCAGACCTATTTCCATGACACCCCTGCTAATTAAAATTGTAGAGTCTGTGATCAAAGACCTCATCCAACCAAATGTCTTAAAGCACATATCTAACAACCAATATGCCAAGAAGGGATCCTCTACTGCACATGCAATGGGCAACATAATCTCCATCATTGACTATGTCAAAATCCACCGGAAGTCAGGGCCAATAGCTATTCAACTGGACATTGCTACAGCCTTTGACTCGGTACATATAGACATACTCTTAAATATTTTGGCCGAGTATGATGTTCCTGCAGCTGCTGTCCAGATCATAAGCAACTTACTATACAACAGGGAAATTTTTATCACTATGGATGGTAATATCACCTCCGGATTTAAACCGACACAAGCTCTCCCTCAGGGTTCCCCCCTCAGTGCCCTATGCTTCATCGCATATATAAATCCTCTCCTGATGGATTTGGAAAAAAATCTACCAGGTCTTTTTATACCCAATTTAAGCAGAGAATTCAACACGTTTGCCTACATGGATGATGTAATGATCATCCTACCATCAAGAAAACATATTCCTTTGCTACAAACAATATTAAGCCGCTATACTGAGAAATACAGGCTGCAATTCAACCCCAGCAAGTCTGCCTCCTGGCAAATTGTTTCAGGAAGGAAAATTAACACCCTCTTCTCTGCCAAGCCACAGAGATATCTTGGGTTTTCCATATTCAAATCTACCACAGCAATGACCAAAGAGATTCAGGATAACATCCTAGAAACAACAAACAAATTCATCACTTCCTTGTCACAAGTCTACCTTTCCCTCCCTGGCAAGGTAGCACTAATTAACATGAATGTGATGCCAAAAATAGCATACTTTCTTCCATTTATCAAATGCAACAAAAGCTTCATAAATAAAATAAATGGCTTGTGCTCAAGGCTTTTCTGGAAAGGTAAAACGGTCGCGATCAGCCTCAAAGGCACTCAGCGACCAAGAAAGCTAAATGGTCTTGCTCTCCACTCCATTCAGGCATTGATTTACCAAAAAACCCACAATGTCATACACAACTTGGTAGCATCATATGGTTTTAACACAATTCTCCAAAAAACTTTCCTTCAAAAGGTAACACCCACTGACCGACCCCCACCAGACAGACAAACATGGATCACTAGAAACACAAGCTTTATCAAACAGCACTGCCCAATAAATGACTCCACATTCAATTCTAAAATATCATTATGGCAAGCATACACAATCCTCCATCCAATCTTACATCCTATAATCAACACATTTTATTACAATAATCAGAAACTGGTATCCAACTTTAAAAGATGGAGTCTAGAGGCCAAATACCTAGACTTCCTCATTAAATACAACATTAATGGACTACCTACTAATCACTTCCTCTTTTACAAACGTGGTCATAACATAGACCCTACTTGCAGCATTTGCATGAACGGCGATGAGACATTGGAACACCTTTTCTCACAATGTATGGGATTCAGAGTGATCCGAGAAATCATACTCTCCAACACCAAGATAGATTTCCAACTGATCTCATCTCTGAAAGATAGTATCAATACTAAAACCTATCCAATAATACGTCTCTCGGTGTTTTTGAACTATGCCATATGGGTTACACGTTGTAAACTAATCATGGAACACCCACAACCTAATATAAAACAGGTTTTTTCCAAAACAATGATTAAAATCCAGAAGAGAGACCAACTCCTGGCATCGTCGAAAACATTTGAAGACACTTGGACATTATACAATATGCCAAACTAACAACAAGGCAAAAGGGGGGGGGGGCTAACAATCAGATAACAAATATGTGAAAGATCTAATGTTCACACCATATTGGGCAACATAGACTCATCAGAACCCAAATGGAAATAACAAGATAGTTAGAACAACAATGTAAACCCCAATTGTATGATTACACATCACTGTATACATTAGAAATAATAAATTATTATTGAAACTAT